>OU015495.1:31946209-32033709 GCA_907164885.2 Dolomedes plantarius | reverse complement strand
AAACCATTTCGGCGAGAAAAAGACATGTCAACAATTCATAACAGACATTTAATAAAGATTGTTTGCGAGCATAAAGAGATAAAAAAAAATAAAAGAAAGGAAAAAAATTTCTAGGTTTGAGAGTTCACTTGGAACTGCTGCCACCTGCCGGCGTAGTGACTTTTAATAACATCTGTATTCAGTTGACTCACTTTTAAGTTTTCGTTCTGCCTGGGGAATTTGCGTTGTTTATCTTTTGTTTGATTTGCAGAATCGCCTGACGCATGACGTTTTAATTACTTTGGAAATCTTATTTTTCTGTTTATTTGCGAGTGCACACATCTCTCGAACGCAGAAAAACCAAACGAATTGATTTGATTTGCTTGGGAGCAGGAAATGTTTGAGAAGTCATTTGCCAGAAGTTTCTTGGAAATAAAAAAAGGAAGACTGCGCGTACGCTGTATCACTAGATGTGGAATATTGAGAGGTTAAAATTGACTATTCATGAACTGCCTTCCAAAACTTTTTTATCAGTCGAATACTCAAGTATATCCACGTTAATTCTTGAAAAAGTATTCAGTATTTCAGTTTATGTACTGCTAACTGACCGCCAGTTTCAATTAATGTTATTTGAACTCGTTAAAATGAATATAAAACTTTTTATTCCGTCATTGACTGAAGCAGGACTTTTTAATTTATCGAGTGCTGCGACTGATTTGTGAGGTTACATGTTATGACGACTGATTTTACTAACCATCTGATTCAGTTGTTGCTAGGCATCAAATGTAAAATCTTAAATTTTCTATGGACTAAAATATAGAACTTTCTGAGAAGTCTCTCTGTCGACACTGAAAGTTTTCTAGCTATAGCAGGTCGAGAGGTCACTTCTAGTTACGGTTAATTTTTCTGCACGTTCCTTTCTCTTAGTTAGCCGCATTTTGTTTTATGAAACTTCACCATTAACTCACACATATTTTCTGATCTGTGTATATATGTCACTTTCGGTCACAATTTTGGGGAAAACTGTTTGAATCCGACTGCAAAACTCTCAAACTTTCCCGCTATCCACCAAAATGGTACCTTTCTGGTAGACGTTACCCGACGCTTTGGGTGGAGAGATGTTTGCACAGCGGAGATGTATTTGATTTGTTTTTGTTGTTGTCATTTCTTCCTTGCATGGGCCCTGCATGTGACGTGTGTGACTCTATTTTCCCAGTACAACCTCACTCTCGTAGCCTCCGACGCCCTGCACGAATCCGGTTCCCTAGTACACGTGAGGATTAACGATATCAACGATTTGCCGCCTAAGTTCGATCAGCCCTCCTACATAACCACCATTCTCGAAGAAGATGCGGAAGGGATGCCTAAAAGCGTCATGAAGGTACTGTGGAACGAAAACGACAAGTCCGAAAAGTGTTGCTGCAGGCAGCTTCTTCTCTCTCGCTCATTAATCCTCTCGATACTAACCACTTCCGCCCCGGTTAACCACTTATAAGTCCAGCGCGCCTACGAATGCTTTTTTCGCAGCATTTTCCCAACCATCTGCAAAGTGTGCTGACTCCTAGCGAGGTATTAGTGAACATCGCTCAACCGTCCGCGGTGTGTGAAATTATGTGCCCAGTTATTCTTTGCCGATGTACTGGTATAGGATCGCCATGGTCAATTTTTGAAAATTAAAACTCGTGAGAGAAAAACCTCGATCATGGCGTTCCTAACTCCGGACTCGTTGAAAGTATTTTAATAAAGACCTTCGGTTAATCTCTGTTGATTCTTTTAACTGTAAATAATGCTTATTATAATTTTTTTTCAAAAAGAAACTATTTCTTAGTTGAATAGTATTAAAAAACAAAGAAAGAACATTTCTTCTCACACAGAAATCTGACCAAGAAACAATTTATGACAATTTAGGGATTTTTATCACTCTATCTAAGCTACCAATATATTTTAATACCTTTTGGCTTATTTCTTTCTTGATTTCACTGACTTGCTGTTAGACGCGCGCAATATATGCCGGTAAGCAGCCATAAAATTCTGCCACTGTTTTGAGTGTTTGACAGCTTTTGGCCAAATTCATACTCTTTTTTAAAAAGGACACCCAGATTTACTGCTATTATCGCTTTCGCCCACTCGGTCGAAAATGAATCGGCACGACGTATTCAGTCAGTACGTTACACTATTCTGCAAATATTAATATGACAGAGATCAACGTAGTCTTAAAAACCGCGAACACGTTTAAAATATCCCCCCCTCGGACACGATTAGAAAAGAGGACAGTGTCCGGGGGAAAAGCACACGTTTCAACTCGTTCGGAATTCGTTTCTTGATTCTTTTGAATGAAATGTGAATATTGACTCATGCCATCGTTTTTAGCGCTTGCCAGTCTATTGTATCTAGTGCAATAACGATGGAATAACGCTAGAAATAAACGAATCGAGCAAGTATTCTTAACCCTTCAGCGGGCGTGCCCGTGTACAGAGTGCAACATTTTCGTAATTTTGAATGAATTGTTTTTACACGTAAGGTTTGAATGCTCAAAGAAGTTTCTATTTATAGCTACATCCTTTTTAATGCAGGTCTGATTTTCTGACCCTTGTATTCCTTTCCATTCATTGGTAGTCGTGATTTAACCGTGGTAAACCAACGATTATACTGGATTACAATACGACAAAAGCAGGAGTTGATGTACTCGATCAAATATGCAGCTATTACACGGTATTCCGCATATCACGAAGAGGATCAATCTCATTATTTTTTAGGTTTTTGGGCATGATAGGAATCCATTCGCAAGTTGTCCTTAGATCCAATAAACCAGACAGTGTTGAAATAAGGTGGTTGTATCTGCATTCTTTGGCCTTTAATTATAAATATATTTCACTATCATAAACACTTTATATATTGCCATAAAACGCAGAATTGTTATTTTCAATTTGAAAAAAAAAGTTTATTACAAAAGGAATAATCAAGGTTCAAAGAGACTTTGCACTTTGGTGCCACGCGCGCCTGCTGGTGTTCCAAAAATTGGCGCGCTCACTGAAGGGTTAAATAAACATGCATCTCATCATTAAATAGGACTTGAATAACATGAAATTGGGATTTTGTTCGAGAGAAAGAAATCTTAGGAATGACTATTTTATAATTACTTGGATGTATAGAGTTAAACACACATGAATTTTAGATGTCACTAGAAAACATAGAATCAGATCCATGTTTCATGAAAATCTCCACAGCGGTGGCTAACTAGTTTAACCAAAATACTTGTAAAGTGAATCGACGAGAGCTTCAACAAAATGGTGCTTTTTCTATACCAAGGCATCCGTCCTATCAGTGTTATACATTTGTGTTAAAGAAAGCGTGCTTCATCACGTCACTTTGAAAAAAAATGTTTTAAATAAATATTTATTCTTAGAACTGATAGCAATAAACTGATTCAAAAACTCATTTGAAGAATAAATGAAGGTAAGGTATTTTCTGTTCCTCTAACACCTTAGAGAAAATTTGGACAATCCTCCCCACTTCTGCATGTAATTCATTTTTTTTAATTGCATGAGCTTGGTACCTTTCTTTCTGCTGTGCGAAATTCTTGTATTTTTAGGCTAATTTTAGTAACTGAAATTGAAACTAATTTATGATACGTATGCATTTATTTAATTAAACCATCTTCTCTCGCTACTAAAGCGAAGATGACATTCAGTTAAACCAATTTTTGCAATAATATGAATTATTTATACTTTAAAAATAATTTTATGCAGCACATTCGCGTCGCTTGAAATATTTTTAATGGAAATATTTTTTTTAGTAATGCATGTTCCATTAAAACAAATTTTACTCTCAGCTGCAAAAACATTAATACTTTTTTGTTTTAATGTAGGTGTAGGAACTTAATGAATGCGTCGATATTTATATTCCATGTTTAGAATAGTATTAAAAAATGTCTGACTGTCTAATAACTATAATCTTTTTAAGTATACTTTTGGTATGAAAAATGAATTTCACATATATTTATTGTGTGTACGTGCATATTTCCTGCATTTTTAGATAAGGTAATGTCTCCTTTATTGCTTGAAAGGTTAAAGCTTTTAATTTTTAAATCCTCTTATCGATTGACTGCACAACTTTTTAATACGGATACAAAATATATAATAGCCTCCATCCTACAAATTCTCATCTTGGTATACTTTTCAAAACTAACGAGATATTTTTGATCTTGGTTGGATTCTTTTATTATAGGTTATAATGCCTTAAGGTACAGTGGCTTGCATAGATTAATAGTTAGATAATATAAGCAAAAATTATGAAATAATTTGACGACAGAAGTCGTGAATAATATTTTTGAATGAAAAAAAATTGTAGACAACAGAAATCAGAAAATTTTTGTTCCATATTTTGTAAAATAGAGTACCAAGATTTAAAAGCAAATTATGCTGTATTGTTCTTAGCGATTGAGACGTCATTTTACGTCAATACTTTCAACTTGAAAAGCGTTTGTGATGGATCTTTGCATCGTTGATTACGTGTTTAAAAGTGTCTCAGGCGGCACCATTTGGAGCGGTATGGTCCGTGCCGTCTACTGCGACGGATAGTTCAAATGTAGTTAACCATAATCTCCCCCTCCTTCCAAAATATATATATTAAAAAAAGGGGAAATTTTCAAAGAAATTTTATATTTAAAATAATTTTCGCGCACTCTTCCAAGCTATAGAAATATTGATCATCGAACAGAAATGGTACTTTTAAAGAGCTTGAAATTTTCTGCTAATATTTAAATTTTTCTTTTTTTGACGTAGGATTACGTTCCTCAATAACGGTCCTTCGTGAAGAAAAATATTGTCCTGCGTCGCGAGTTATAATTTTAGAAGCGTGCCAAACCCAGTAGCAGTAAACAGTTGAACAGAAAAGTACCAAAATGCGTAAAAAAAAAGAGAAAGAGGTAAGCAACGATGATTAATCCTACGTTAATAACCCGCGGCAGTTTCGTTAGAAAAGACTACCTGAAATATTTTTTCGCTTAAAATTCACCGATCGATGGAAATTATTTCCTCTTGAAACGTAGTATTTTTCATCTCCATTTTCTTTTAAAAAGTAAATGTTTCGTTTCCAGATTTACAAAAGAAGAAAATGAGAAAGATATCTGAATTTTCTCATGAGAAAATTCGGAAGCGATTAGATTTAGGAAACGAAATATATAAGAATCCAAAAAACGATTCGTTTCGAAATTCGAACTGGCACCTCTCCAGTTAAAGAGTGCCAACGCACGTGGGAAATATGCACGTCCGCACGTGAGAACCGCACGCACGCTGACCTCGTGACCTCACGTTCCCCGTACAGGTGACGGCGACGGACGGCGACCGCGACCGCAAGCCCGACATCGTCTACTTCCTGACGGGCCAGGGTGTGGACGACCAGGACCCGGCCAACAGCAAGTTCGCCATCAACACGACGACGGGCGAGATCTATGTGCTGAAGCCCCTGGACCGGGACCTTCCGCACGGGCGGTCGCAATGGCGCTTCACGGTCTTCGCCGAGGACGAAGGAGGGAATGGGCTCGTCGGGTACGCCGACGTGCTCGTCAACCTCAAGGACATCAACGACAACGCGCCCTTCTTTCCTTATGCCATCTACACGGGCAACGTCACGGAGAATGGAACAGCCGGTACAGTGTCATTTTTTTTCTCCTTTCTAAGACGATTCTCTTTTCTATGTATACCGATATATACATGTGAGTGTGTGTGTGTGTGTTTGTGTTTGTTTGTTTGTTTGTTTGTGTGTTTGTATTAGTGTTAGTGTTAGTTAGTGTTAGGTAGTTATACCAATAAGTCTTTCGCATTCCCTAACTTAATTTGTCTGATAAATTACTAATTTTGCTAAACCCTTTAAACTTTCCGTAACTTTTATATCAACCCTCAGGCGAACTCCGTGCTAAAAGTGACCCGTCAGAAAATAGCGGCGTTGCAGTTTTAGAATGCAAAACAATACCATATAAGGTCTTATAAATAACATTGAAATTTGGTAACCGAATAAAATCCTGACCATTGGGCAGGTTCTACTTATAATTGCGTTTGTATAATTGCATTTGACGCATAATTACATTTTTACATTGACACTATTCAGATAGACTCGATGATCCCTTGTATAAGGCAGGCCTCATCTCTCTCCCAGAATGACTTAATAAAAGTGTTTTTTATAAATTAAAATGTGTATTATTATTGAAAAGTGGCCACATCGGCCCTACGACTACAATTTACGATGTGTAACCAGTAACAATATTTTTAACGTAACACAGACACACACACACATATATATATATATATATATACTAGAAAGTTGCTATGGGTTGGTGAATATACATGTATTTATTGAGTAATAGGAGTTTTAAGTCAGACATAAGTTAGCAGGATAGAAGCTTAGTCTTTCAACTCTTCAATAGACACAAAGACATAAGCGAGGGGGATTGCAGTAGCGATTAAAAAAGATCTCGTGACACTTAGCGTGGTTGATTCGAATTTTCCATCGCGTGTGAGAGTGTCAATATGCCGTTGGATCCGATTTATTTTAGAGCATAAAATCTGACTTGAAAGATTATTATTTTCATTCATTATTCTGGTTTAATATATGACTCGAAACTTTTTGATTTTATTTATTTTTATCTTTTCGCTCGCTGTTTGCCAGCTAACCCTAACGTGGACGCCATATTCAGAGGGGTGATTCCACAAAGTATAACAGCTTACATTTAGTTTCAAAATTGTTGGTTTTTTATTAATTAAAAATCAACGGTAATTAATTTCGATTTTTGAAGTTCTTCAGACCCTCGGCTGTTTTTAAAGACGCCTGTATGTAAAATTTCACGATCGTTGCTCCTAAACTGTGGATTTCTATACAATTACAGATAGACAAACATTCATTTTTATATATTAGATGTATGTGTGTGTGTGTACATATATATACATATATATATATATATATATATATATATATATATATATATATATATATATATGTGTGTGTGTGTGTTTGTGTGTATGTGTGTGTGCCCCATACTGAATTGCAAAAGGTGCGATTCGATAATCGGTGGTCATCTTTGAAAGGCCACTCGCTAGTCATTGGTTGCGATGTCTTATTGTAATAATTATCTTGGTGGATATGATAGTGACTGCCTCTCTGTGTCCACGCAGGCATGACCGTGATGACGATGACCGCCACAGACTACGACGACCCCAACGAAGGGACGAACGCCCGCCTCAAGTACTCCATCGAGCAGAACCAGGTGAATGAGAACGGTGAACTGATCTTCACGATCGACGAGGAGACGGGGGTCATTTCGACAGCCGTGTGCTGCCTCGACCGGGAGACAAACCCTGAGTACACCATCAAGGTGGTCGCCATGGACGGCGGAGGGCTGAAAGGTAACCATATACTGGCAACCCATCTACTGACGTAATCGTAACCCATCTACCGACAGCGTTCGATGCAAAGGCTGGACACAATTACAATTCTTTCTATTATACTGTGTTTCCTGACACGATATCTTTCAAACACGATGTAGGTCGTGGAGAAGCCATATAATGGTAGAATAGCTTCACTCGATTTTGTTCAAATATGTAATAAGACTTACAGTTTTCCCATAATAGTTCGATGGCCCTACACGATGCTCTTAAAATGCGATGTAGCTCATGGAGAATTCTTGCAGTAGTAAGATGACCTGAAATGATGCTGTAGGTTGCGTCAAAACATCCCAGTGACCAGATTCGGTATCATTCAAACACGCGTAGGTCATATGGCGATGGCCTGACGCCGTTCAAATGGCATTCGGTATTAGTCAGGCCATCGGCATGTCCGATCAAAGAGGTAGTTCCTGGAGAATTCTTATCATAGAGATTCATGGAGAATTCTCATCATCGCCAAGAAGTATTTATCAAACAGAATGGAGAATTGCCACAACAGACCCGAGATTGGTGTCTATTATGCAAGACATGTGTACAATCGAGACCCAACATTGTGCACAAGAGATGTAGTTTATAACACTCAATATATCAGGTGTTTGCCTTAATTTTACATATTTAGTTCAAAGACATTCACAGCACTGAAAACAAAAAATGATTCAACAGATGAGAAACACGTCGCAGTTCAACTGCTGGCTTTAGAGGGAACGTTACGTACATTGAGCTGCAAGGTGATATTTTTTACAAAATTGCAGAATCTTTCAATTTTTTTTCAGGCTCTGGTATGCAAACTCGGCCAATACCAGACTTTCCAGCCCGCGGGGAATGTCGTACATCTCGGTTCGCATTCGAGCGTTTCGCTTGAACGTTTCCTTTACGGAATAAAGCATCAACAACTTTTCCAGCACGCGACAAGTTGGTAAATCTCGGTTAGTACTGCACTAATTTTCTCTTTTCCTTCAGGGACGGGCACGGCCACCATCAAGATCAAGGACATCAACGACATGCCCCCAGAGTTCACCAAGAAGGAGTGGCAGGTGGAGGTGGACGAAACGGAGGGGGACAACATCCCCGAGACCCCCATCCTCGTGGTGTCCGTGAACGACGGCGATTTGCTGGAAACGAATCGATTCAGCTACAAGGTCATCGACAATGCTTTTGGGGCTGATAAATTCACGATGGTCACTAACTCCGACGGAACTGGGTCCCTCAAAATAGCGAAAGTGAGTTGCCTTTCTCATTTCGCATGTCTCTGGGGATGACTGTTGGTAATTAGTAACTGGTGCATGAGTCAGGAACTTTAAGGCTGAAAAAAAACGCACTCTTTCCCTCACCCCTCCGATCATTTGCAACAGCGGTGGTACGCGTACCTCTTGCAATACGGGTTGTTCAGGGATATGCAGAGAATTTTTAATCATGGCTTGAAAACCAGCTTCTTCTAATAAAATAAATATATATATAACTATTCCGAATTTTTTCTGGAATGATGACAAAACCCCACCATAAAAAACTTCATAACCGAAGCAAAATAAATTTTGAATAACTGCGCAGATTTTGATATACGTCACTTCCTCTTCGCTTCCTGTTCACTCGTCATGAATGAATAACTTTGAAGGAGAAGAAAACGCAGCCATCTAGCTGAAAATAATTATATGCGCATTTTATATGCATTTTTAGTGTGTACATATATATATACATATATATATATATATATATATATATATATATATATATATATATATATATATATATATATATATAGTATACTCACTTTGTTGCACACTTGGGGGACGACTTAAATAGAAATGTTAGTCGTCAGAGTTTTTGTACTAAGATAAATGCATGGCATACAGGAACGTGTTATTGCACGTGTGTCCCTAAAGAGTGTATCAACTCTACTTTATTTTCCTCTCTCTAAAATATACCTGATAGAGAACGATGTCGTAGGTCGCATTTACTTTTATGGTATTCTTACGGATATGGAGGTAACTACCATTTGACTGGCGTAGGACCGACCCGACCGTATCTTGCAAACTTCGCAGAGGAATAACCACCCTTTTTCTCTTGCAGCCCCTAGACTTTGAGGATCTCCAGCAGCGTTTCGGGTTCAACATAACGATCCAAGTTAGTGACCACGGCGGCGAATCGTCGGAACCGTATCACGTGGACTACGCCAAGGTGCGGGTCCGCCTGCGGGACATCAACGACAACAAGCCAGAGTTCGAGAAGCCAAACATAGAAGTGATCGTGAAGGAGGACGCGGACATAGGGACCAGTCTCGCTACCTTCAGGGCAACGGACGCCGACCAAGGAGGAAAGTCCCGTGTCAGGTGAGGACCTTTCATTTTTGATCACACCTTATTTAAACGAAAGAGATTCCTAGGGACACATTCGTATGGTCATAAGGATTTGCCTCAAACCTGCAAACGACATTCTCGGAAAGCCCAAACGTCCATTCTCATTGGTTCCAGCAACTTTCTTTAAAACATTGGGTTACACCTTTTTTTTTTCGCGTATGGCCCATACACCTGGAACCCATAGGGCATTAGATCACTTTGCAGTAATTATTCCGCTTCCTTTGAATCTGCTGATTCGTACTTAAAGCAGATATTTTAAACTCACGTTTGAACTTGTTCTTACATCTCTGAAAATACTTGTCTTCACACGAAATCACATAATCGATTTACCGTGCGTCATCTCCAAACTCCAACATCCTTGTTTATTACTAATTACTTCTGGGATTTATATTGATTCATTGCGGCTTATTTTGATTTTTCGGTACTATGTAATAGCATAAAAAACAAATTAAGAACAAACATAAAAGTATATTACTCCAAGTAGCAAATAAAAATGACAAATGTTATGTATTTCTTCGATTAGCCATGAAATGCTCAATGTTGAGATTCGATTTAGATTACTGGGCCTGAAAAAGGTTATAGGCGTTTTTAATTTCCTGTTTGTTGTGTTTCCTGATGGCGCGTTGCTTTCATTTAAGAATGTTTATTACAAATGTTTTTTACACAGTACCACAAACCATTATTATACAAGATATGGAACTCAAACAGACGGTTACATTATAATGGATAATAATGTAAAATATACAAATATTAACTTTTGTTATACATGAATTTTAAGAAAAAATAATGGTATGGAAATAATTAATTGTTTAAAAAATTTCAGATAAATTTGAATATTTAAAAGAAAAAAAATCATGACTTATTTCGCAGAACACCCGAGACCTATTTCCCTTGAACAACATCTAAGAACCACTGCCTTAATAGTACATTGAGGCCCAGATACAAAACACTTTTGATAATCTCGATGCCTATATATATATATATATATATATATATATATATATATATATATATATATATATATATACAAAGAGAGAAAGAGATAAATATACATGTATATAACCTTTGAACCACGGTATTTTTATACCGTATTACATCCGATGCTATGAAACTTGATACTTTTAAAAAATCCCGTTTTATCCCCAAAAAAACCAATTTCGAGCAGAAATAGGAGGTACTCGAAAGAAAAAAGAGAGAAAGAGACCGATGCCATTGAGTTTAATACCTCGGACCCATTCTTCCCTTAAAGAAGATAAATGACGAGTCATTAGGAAAGAGAAGAAGAAATGGCGTCGGAGAATGATGTCTCACTCGATGTCTTCTTTCATTAAATGATCCCTTTTTTCTGCAGCTACACCATAGATCGTTCCTCTGACAAGAAACGGCAGTTCCGGATTGATCAGAACGGTGTGGTCCGAATACAGAGGACGCTGGACAGGGAGGAAACGCCGAGGCATCAAGTCAAGATCTTGGCAATCGATGACGGTGAGGACTTACAGTATTTCCTCTTCTATCCATAATATATATATATCTATATATATATATATATATATATATATATATATATATATATATATATATATATATATATATATATATATATATATATATATGCTTTATGACTTCTGTTTTGTTTAACACGACTAATGTTGTTGTTACATTGACACCGACTTCGCAATAGCGCCTAGAAATTTATTATAATTTGTGAATGTTACTATTTTATAGCAAGTCTGTCTTCCTCCTATTAATTCATAATACAAACAGGCACCGATTCAAAATATCGTTAGAAAATGTCAGTTCATATTTATGTTTGTTTTTCCATCTTTGTATGCGTGTCAAACGTATTAACCCTTTCAGGGGCGGTGGTCCATTTTTGGACCCCTATTTTTCTCGACCTTCTTTCACTTGCATTCAATGTATTCCAGTTAAATGAGCAGAAAAATGGCTAGTTGTGCCATCTGTTATCCGTTTGAAGAATTAAAATCATTTTACAACCTTTAATTGGAAAGTTTTACATTTTTTAGAATAAAAAAATTGAGAAAAAAATGTGCACCGAGCAAACGGTGGACGTTGTTGTCCCTGAAAGTGTTAAAGAAATTTGACTACTTTTTTCACAAAAGTTTATAAATTATTATCGTAAAAGACTTTTGAACGCTATGAAGCTAAAGTATTCCTGTGGGCTTTCTCTTTTACAACATTGTAGAAAGGAAGGAAAACAATTCTACTTCTAATGGTATATGAGAATTATATTCAGGTCAGAAAATGTTATTATCTATTGCTCAAGAAGAAACGTCTTCCTCGCAGCCCACTCGCAAAATAACGAGCAAATGTAGAGAGAAGTGTCAATCGAACATAAAATTGCGTCAAAAGTAATATTATGTATTCATCATTTAGCTATCTATAACTTTAGCTATCTATAAAAATACAAATGTAAGATCAACCATACAGATATAATATATATATATATATATATATATATATATACTCTCAAAACATGACAAGCAGAAGTAACGAGAAAACGTTTGCAAAATTGGACCAATTTGTCCGAGCTCAGTGCGGTTAACCTATTGAAGGTTAACCTATATTATAGGTTAACCTATTGCGGACACCGATTGAATTCAGGTCTGCTCAAATATATATGCATGTATAAAGGAACACACGCACGCACACACACACACACACACACACATGTATATATATATATATATATATATATATATATATAACATATACATATATCTTTGTATTGCAGGCACCCCCCCTCGCACGGCCACGGCGACACTGACGGTGGTGGTGAGCGACATCAACGACAACGCGCCCCGCTTCCTGCGGGACTACCGCCCCGTCATCATGGAGCACTCGCCGCCCCAGAAGGTCGAGGAAATCCTGGCCACGGACGACGACGATCGCTCCAAGGGCAACGGGCCGCCCTTCACATTCCGCATGGACCCCAACGCGCCAGACATCATCAAGCAGTTCTTCGACGTGCAGCACGATCCCAGTGAGTCGCTTGCATTCTCTTACTCTCTCCCTCTATAGACATGCAAGCATATATATATATATATATATATATATATATATATATATATATATATATATATATATATATATATATATATATATATATATATATATATATATATATGTATATATATATATTATATGTATATATATACATATATATATATATATATATATATATATATATATATATATATATATATATATTATATGTATATATATACATATATATATATGTGTATATATATATATGTATATATATGTATATATATATGTATGTATATATATATATACTACAGTGCTAGAAAAACTGGGATGCCTGTTTAATATCTGGTAGGTCCACTTCTGGATTGTAGAACTGCAGAAACACGTAGAACTCCACTAGCACTCTAAGGAAGTCCATGGATAATGAACACCATGCCTTCTGAAAAGTCCACAATTCCCTAATATTCATAGATTGTGGCTCTCTGCTTTGAACGGAATATTGTATGGCATCTCAAATATATTCTATAACGGTTAGATGTGTTGGGGTCCACTTCATCTTCCAAAACTCTGTTGATTGCTTTCAAACCATAATTTGGTGGCTGTGGATGTGCATAGTGGCGCATTGTCTCGTCGGGATACCCCAAACCCATGAGACTCAACACGAGGCAATAATGGCTGTAACACATAAGAACTTACATTAACGCAGAATTAACTTGTCACAGAGGTTGTAGACGTAAGAGGTATGTTAATTCGTGATATTTCAACACACCATATGCTAATGCTTAGGCACCACCAGCCTGTACAGTCCCTTGTTGATATCCTGGATTCATTGACTTAAGGCATGTTCTTTGCAAGCAGAGACTTCTGTCTGCCTGAATCATTTTGAATCGAGGATCCTCACTACAGGCTTACTCGTTTAAAGTCTTCCAGAGACCAGGGGCGGTGTTCCCGAGTTATGTCACCAAACTGTGTACGTTTTTTCAAGATTTCACCCTTGGTTATAAGAAGTCATCCAGATTACTGAGAGAAATACATGTTTTGGCGAGTGGAGAAGTCACCGATGACCGACTGAAAGCATGGCTTCAGCGTTTGCCAGTGTTTATGCAGCAAGTACTCTCTGCGAGTTCTGATACTTTAGATGGACTTTCTAAAACTGGAGACAAGTTTCAGAGATTTCCCCTCTCGTATCTATCGCTTCTACTTCGACAGTGAATTCGGCTGCTGCCCATTATACTATTTTTCAAGCGCTAAGTGAACAAATTTTAGAACTGACTTAACAGGTAACTCGTCTTTCAGAGAATCATAGACGCCTTTGTAGTCATTCTCGCACACCAGAACGCTCAATTGCAAGGAACGAACCATCAAATCAAACGAACAAAGACTGTGATGATATCATCTGAAGTTTGGAAAGAACGTTGGGACATGCTAAAAACTTTCAGACTTTTCGGAAAACTAGCTGACCAGCTCAGTTTTGGAGACAACGATATGGGGGGGGGGGGGGGGGCATAAGTCTCCTTTTTATTACCGGTGAAAGTCAGGTATAAAATTGATTGTCGATAGTGGACCTGCAGTGTCAGTTTTCCCTGCGTTTCACAAAGTATTCCTCTGGTAAAAAAAACCCTTAAAACCTGCTGCTGTTCGCCGCACATATGGCAGTAAAATACCTATATTTGACATTGTGCACAGAATTATAGAACTAAGTTTACGGTGTGGTTTCCATCGGAATTTCGTAATGGCGGAAGTTTCCAATCATATGTTAGGCGCAGATTTCCTACAACGATTTGGTATTTTATTAGACGTTCGTAATCGACTAATTATTTATGGTCTTACGAAGCTTTATGGTCTTACGAAGCTTCATAGTAAGGGAAATAAAGTTACCGAAGCTTCATAGTAAGGGAAGTAAAGTAACTTCTACTAGTCTTACAACAGTATCGGTAGTATTGTTTTTCATGCAACCTCACGTATATACCCTGAAATCGCACGACCGAATCTCTACTGGTAACCACCTGAAACTGTCGTCACTCATTGTATTACCTCAACGGGACGTCCTGTTTTTGCGCGCGTTCTCAGGTTGGCGCAGACAGGTTGGCAGCTGTTAAAAAGGAGTTTCAAACTCATGGTAATTCTTGACCTACCAACAGTCCTCGGGCTAGTTCCATCCAAAACAAGTTTGAGGGGACTATCGTCGTCTTAACGCAGTGATCATTTTCAACCGATATCCAGTACCTCATATAAAGGATTTCACCCGTAACTTTAGCAAGGAAAAAGATCGTTACTAAACTTCGTTTTTTAAGAGCATATCGTCAAATACATGATAATAAATAACATATTCCAAAACAGCAGAAATAACGCCTGTAGCTTTGTAAGAGTTTAAATTTATCACTTTGGGCCTCAGGGACGCACCTCAAACCTTTCAAAGGTGCATAGACCAAGATCTCAAAGGCCTTGATAGCTGGAATGCGTATCTGGCCGGCGTTGAGGGAGCTTCTGCTGATGAACATAGTCACATTAAAGATTTGGAGGTGACTTTTCAGAAATTTAAAGAGCATGGAGTTGTTACCGTCATACCACGCACACATGCACTGTTGGCGCTAGCTGTCTTCGTTTTTGGAGGTTCCTGGTTTTCAAAAAGAGAGCCCTCTGTCGCCTTACTCCATGTATCACATCGTTTCTCACCAGCCGCCAGGGCACTTGCAGCGAGTCATAGCGTAATCTTTTAATATCTATAACTGTTGTTTTATCAATTACATTCCATTTATTAAAATAATTCAGGCCTCATATATGCCACAAGTACTCATACATTATATATATATATATATACTTCTGTACGAGAATGTTCTCTGACTGAGACATCTTTCCTTTCCAGCCGGCGCTAATGGCGACGGCATGGCGATCGTAACGTCGAAGGAGCGCTTCGACCGCGAGCAGCAAAAAGAGTACCTAGTGCCTATTGTGGTCAAGGACAGTGGCACGCCGTCCATGACCGGCACCTCCACGCTCACGGTCATCATCGGCGACGTCAACGACAACCGCATGCACCCGGGTGCCAAGAGCATCTTCGTGTACAACTTCAAAGGTCAGACCGTCCTACATCTCCTATCCATCTATCTATCTATCTATCTATCTATGTACATGTTAGTGTATGTATATGTATGGTGATGTTGTATCATGATGTACTTAGGCGAGTCCCCTCCGACGCCTATCGGCCGCGTGCACGTGGAGGACCTGGACGACTGGGATCTGCCTGACAAGTCTTTCTACTGGGAGAACAACGTTGCTCACCCCAACTTCGAGGTGGACAAGGACACCGGCCTTGTCGTCATGCGCAACGTGACGAGCGGCGGCTCCTTCCTCCTGCGATTCGTCGTCCACGACCGCGTCCACACGCAGGAGGTGTCCGCCAACGTGTCCGTCACCGTCAAGGAGATCCCCGAGGAGGCCATCTTCAACTCGGGATCCATAAGGATATCAGGTACGTGCGTTTGCGGGATATATAAGGCATATACTCATTAGGAAGTTGCGCATGCGACAATAACAGCAGCACATTTAAGGGGACAGTGGACTTTCAAAATTGTGAAATTTGTCGAAAAATTCGATTTTTTGATTTTATTGAATTGTGAAACTACGTACAAGTAGGAATGTGTCGCAAAAAAAAAAATTATTTCTGTGATTACTTTCCTAGTTATAGGAATTTGTACTTAATTTAGATATTATGTGGTTACTAATAGCAATAACTTTAAATGTGTTTATTTCAAAATAAAAATTTATCTCAAAATAAAACTGCTCCAGGCGCATTTCTAACTATCGTATTGCTTTGAAATTTAAGTTTTATATACTTAACTGTATATCAAATAAATCTTATTGAGAAAAATTATGCTTCGTAGCTCAGAATTTCTAAATTTTGTACTTGAAAAGATGATTTATAGGTATTTTGCGTAATAAAAAGGGTCTTTTCCCTATTATTATTTTTTTTCTCTTTATATTTTTGATGAATGCTTAAAACAAGCAATAAGTTTCATTGTTAGTTCTATTAGGTATCCTGTAAATAAAAATTACCATATTATATGCAAAAGAAATGCGCCTGAAACATTTTTAATGAGGCCAATTTTTGATATAATTGATAATTCATAATTCATAAATTATTAATATTTCATCTTTAAATTTTAACCACTTTTACATATCTATGGTGCTAATCAAATATTCAAATTTCAAGCAAATCCATTTAAAACAAAAAAGTTAGGTTTGAAGGTCTACTGTCCCCTTAAACAACAACAATTAAACAATGTTTGTAGTCATGCGCCCAGGCAGCTATGCGACAACAAAGCTTATACTCAGCATTTGAAAAAAATTACGTGAGTTATAACTGAATAACTATATATGCATTGTGGTTAGGCATCAGCGCCGAGGACTTCGTCCGGGTGTGGAACTGGACCGAGAACCGGCAAGTGAAGAGCAAGTACCAGAAGTTCCGTGACATGATCGCCAGTCTGACCACCACTCGGAGGGACAACGTGGACATTTTCAGCGTCATCCTGAAGCAGGAGCGGCCGCCCGTCACGGACGTCCGGTTCGCAGCCCACAGATCCCCCTACTTCAAGGCCAGCATGCTCAACGGCATCGTGGCGCTCAACAGGGAACTGGTGAGTCCACCAGTTCATCGCTCTTTGAGTCACTCGAATCGTCAGTTCACTCACTCGTTAGGCTTATTCTTTCTGGTCTCCCTTTTAGATCGAGCAGGAGGTGGGTATCAACATCACGATGGTGGGCATCGACGAATGCCTGATAGAGAACCTAAACTGCGAGACGAGCTGCACCAACGTGCTCATGGTGGATCGGCAGCCGATCGTGGTCAACGCCAACCGGACCTCATTCGTGGGCGTCAACACCTGGGTCCAGCCCAAATGCGTATGCGGCGCCAGGGACTTCTCAGAGATCGAAACCTGCCGGAAGAGGCCCCTCCCCTGCCACAACGGGGGCAGGTGCTTCGAATCTTACGGCGGCGTTAGGTGGGTACCTAGAATAACCTGTTGACGTTGACGGATAATTATTACGATTAACATGTCGATATTTATTGAGAATAGACGCTTGTATGAATGTATATTATCTTTCAATGCGATATGCGTGTTTTGTAGAAATCTTCGTCTCATTTAATTACTGAGCGATAACTAAGGATGCTCCAATATCTCTAATAGCAGATGCCAGTGCCTAGAAACGAAATGAATAAATTTTACTTGTAAGAGATACTGATGATGACTTTACCATCGTCTTTTTATTCCCCTCTCAGCAAGCGCTTCAAAACAATGTAGATTGAATATCTTATATTTTTTTACCTCTCAGCTGCCTCAAAACAAAATTTAGTAGATCGTACTTGTAAGAGGTGCTTGCCTTTTTATCCCTCGCAGCTGCAAATGCCTCAAAACAAAGTGAAGTAGATTGTACTACTTGTAAGAGATACTTGCCTTTTTTCCCTCGTAGATGCAAGGACATCTGAACAAAGTGAAGTAGACCGTACTCTTGAGACACTCACAACGTATTTTCTTCCATTTCAGTTGCAAGTGCCCCGAGGGCTACGAGGGCCCCCAGTGCCAGATGACGACCCGTAGCTTCAGTGGGCGTGGCTGGGCCTGGTTCCCCTCGCTACAGCAGTGCGAGCAGTCGCACTTGAGCCTCGAGTTCATGACGAGGAAGCCGGACGGGCTGCTGCTGTACAACGGGCCCATCTCGAACCCGGACGTGGGCGAGGCGGCCGTGCAGGACTTCATCTCGCTCGAGCTGCAAAGCGGACGGCCCCGCCTCCTCGTCGACTTCGGGTCCGGCACAGCGGAGGTCGTCGTCTATGTGGACGAGTCGCTCAGCGATGGCGAATGGCACCAGGTCGACATCTTCTGGGACAGGGAGGTCGGTGCACACAAACATTTCTGTTCAATGCTGTATGGATGTTTGAATAATGCGTACATACATAGGTACATACATACATGCACACACACACATAAATTACTATATAGATAGATAGATATAATCCTCTTCCCTTTAAATTTGCGTTGTTCAAAATTTTTAGACCGGTGAAAATTTTCATATCAGTGTGATGAATATATGTGTGTGTGTGTGTGTGTGTGTGCGTATACAGTGGAATCTCGATCTATCGTTTTCGAAGGGACCGACTGAACTAACTGAACTAAACGATGGATGCGAGAAAACGATAGATGCGGGAACATATAAAAAAGTATTAACATACCTTAAAGTTTGATATCCCTAAAGTATATTTACTCACATACACAAATGCATACATACCCGTAGTGTAACTGAAGATAAAATTACAAAGTTGTACTGAAATCCAAGATAATAATAATAAAAAAAAGAAATACACGTAGATACACTGGAATTTTGATTCAAATAAAAGTACTTAATCGTTTGTTTTTTGTCGGTTTTCTCTCCACAAGTAAACAATATTTTTTTGTGTTTCAAATTGCATTCTTTTCGGTATCGGTTATTGTGTGAGAGTATAAAGAAGCAGCAGCCGTGAATCGTTTGTAACTAGAACCATTCCATTGCACTGGATGGGGTCCAACGGAAGACCACCAGGAAGTTCTGCTTCCGAGTGAAACACTCATCGGCCAGTGTAGAACTGCAGTAATCAGAAACTTCTCACACACTAGACCAAACACCAGGGTGTCTCCATCCTAAGGCCATCAAAAAAGCTGACTGTGAGCCATTACTGATAAGAACAGAAATGTTGAATAGTAGGTGAATTTGGAATGACTTGCCAAAAATAGGGTACTCCAGGGGCTAAAGAAATAAGGAACACCAACGACGAACAAATAATGGCAGTGATACAATAAAGCGAAACCAGGCTGAACAAGAAAGAACAAAAATACGAAACCGTGCATCTCAAATGCTCTGCTCATTGTTTAATTAGAGCGTCATTCTAGCTCAATCCACACATTTATATTTCAGGTTCAGTTATTATGAAAAAACGATCGATCCGATAAATTAATGTAAAGTTGCGATATTCTGAACGAATATTGCGGGAAAACGATGAATCGAGGAACGATCCATGCGGTCTTTTTTGCTTGTTTTCTGTGGAATGTATTCGGGACTGGGTGAAATAAACGATACATACGGGAAAACGATCGATCGAGATTCCACTGTATATATATATATACAGTGGAATCTCGATCGATCGTTTTCGGATCCATCGTTTTTCCGTATGTGTCGTTCATTTTATCCAGTCCCAAAGATCATATTGCTTTGTTATGTTTCCGCATCTATCGTTTTCCCGCATTTATCGTTCATTTCAATCGGTCCCTTGAAAAATTATAGATCGAGATTCCACTGTATATATATACGAATCCGGTTAATTGTACCAGCCGCTTATACGGACCGAATCCTAAAGAACCGAAACAAATCGTATTGCATAAACCTAATAGAGCATGTTCGAGTAATCGGACCAGCCGGTTATTAGGACAAAAATGATCGTATCCCAATACGGTACGATTAACCGGAATCGACTGTATATATATATATATATATATATACACCTGTGTATGTATGTGTGTGTGTGTGTGTGTGTGTCTGTTTGTTTGTTTGTTTTCTTAACATCCACATAAGTATCTGTTCAGTTTGAACGTCTGCTATAAATAGTACAGATATTGGTCGTGATCTGTAGCCATTTACGTAAGTTTTTTGAGAAAACAAAGTCAGTTGAAATTTACGATATTTATTGAGAATAATTTGTTGACAATTATTTACAAATATTTATAGAATAATAATCTGTTGACATGGACAGGTATTCGTTGAGGATAATTTGTTGATTTTTAAGCTACGTAGCGAGAAAAATCTGTGGAAGTTTATAGATATGCAATGAGAATATACTTGTTGACCTTTACAGATATTTATTGACAGAGCCGGGCCGATCCATAGTAGCGCCTGAGGCTAGTTTTAAAAAATAGCGCCTTTTCAAATTTTTGAGAGGCTCTAAGGAATGAACATATCTGTATTCGAAATACTCTACATTTAGAATAACGATATTTTTGGGGAAAATATGTATTGATTTAAGAGTTTTATTTATTTGGAAAACATTTTTTTTAATGACAGAACTTAAACAAAAGCCGAAAAAGGTAAATAAATGTGAATCCAATTTGATTTGTAATTAAAATAAAGACTAAATCCTTCATCGAGCCTTTATCGCAGCAAACTGTTCGATTGTATGTTCATAATTAGTACCCTCTTTTCTATAGAAAGGATTGGTAGACCATTCAATCTATCTTGGGTTATTGTTGTTCGTAGATAATTCCCTAAAATTTTCAATTTAGAAAAAAACGACTATCAGCTGCCGCTACAGTTACAGGTAGTTACAGTTACAAACAACGTTCGGAAATACGCATTCAAAATTTATTTCTCTCGACCTCAGATTGAGAAATTAAAGAAAAAAAATTTCTAAAGAGTCGCTTATATTTGTGTATTTTTACTAATTTTGTCATACGTCAGATTAAACTATTAATATTTTTTCGTTTCTCGTTAAAATTTCGTATATATACTATCGCATTCTGGCGACTCTTTGAATTCGGCGCCTGAGGCGGTTGCCTCACCTGTGGGACAGGCCCTGTTTATTGAGAATAATCTGTTGTAAATCACATTGCTTTTCTTTTTTTAAATAATCAATGGAAATTTATAGATATATAGTGAGAACACTGTAGAAATTTACAAATATTTATGTACTGACATTATATGTATATATATATGTGTGTATATATATATATACATACACACACACATATTCTGTATAACTGTCTCCTTGCATTATTGGCAGACGGTGCGGTTGGTGATCGACAACTGCCAGAAGGCGAAGATCGAAGATTCGGACCCTCCCAAAATCAACCGATCCCGGTGCGAGACCAAGGCGAACATCCCGCCTTTCAACGAGTTCCTGAACGTGAACACGCCCCTCCAGCTGGGAGGCGTGCATCACCAGTACCTCACCGACTACAGGTGGCAGCACCAACATACAAGGGAGGGCTTCGAAGGGTGCATCAAGAACGTCATCCACAACAGCGAGGTAAGCCATGTTCTATATATGTTTGGTGAGGATAACCTCTAAACCACCTGTTGGGAACAGAATAACTATGGGACCAGGCGACTACATACGGAAACCATGCATACGTGTATTTAAATCTTTATATATAAAAGGCAAAATCTGTGTGTGTGTGACCGAGTTTTTGTCTGCTCGCGCCGCAGCGCAAAGACGGTAGGTCGGACAGTCTTGAGATTCGACACAAAGATGCCTCCCGAGGTCTCATTATGCACCTCGAAGCCCTTTTTTCGATTTTTTAATTAGATTTTCCGTAATTAAATATTTAGTCGCGATTTGGAGCTCCCGGACGAGTAAAAGCTCCGTAAATCCTAACGTATCCGTCCAAGAATTTTTTTTTTCGGACGAGCCTATACGGGAAAGATGGCACTATACGGAAATCACAATTAAAATTGTCTGTCTTAATTTATCGATTAATTGTGATTTTTTTTCGATCGCCTGTACGCACCCGTATTTCGGAAAAAAACGCGATTTTGTCCATGACCCTTTTTTCCAAATTGTCGAATCGATACGTAAATGTCGTTACATTTTTACGAAATTTTTATCTCAGAGACCCTAGACATCACAGTTTCGAAAGCCAGAACCAAAATTAATTTACAAATTGTAGTTATTTTTTAATAATTTATTTTATGATTCGGAAACTCTTGCGAGAAATCTCATTTTGGAGATTTCGTTCTTCATTTCCGGACGAAGGTAAAGCGAGTGAAAATGGAGAAAAACCAGTTTTTCGACGTCATGCACGTGATGTGTTGGGGCGTTTGTTTTCTATGAGGGATTGTGTGGTTAAAGGAAATCGATTACTATTGCAGTGATAATCGATTAAAAAATCACATTTAGTAATGCCGTAATTTTTTTTGTCAGCACTTAGTTAATATCATATAATTTGTGGTGTATTTGTGGAAAAAATCTATGAAGATTTCAAAGAATTTCAGCATGTGGAGGATGTGATATATTCGCTTTCAAGGAAATCGATTACTATTGCAGTGATATTCGATTAGTAATCCTATGTCAAAAATTTTGCCAAAATGTGTCAGAAAGGATTAAATTTATATGGGTAAAATAATGTATCGTGGTGAGGAAAAGGATGACAGCGACGCCCATTAACAAAGGGTTAAGGCTACTAAAAAATTGGTAATTACATTACCCGAGCAACGCCGGGACGGGTACAGCTAGTATATATATATATATATATATATTCAAAATGACTTTGTTTGCTTATGTGTCTTTAAAAAAATTATTTTGAATGTTAGAAGTACCCAAGTCTGTCCAATGGTTTAGAAAGCACTTCTAGATGGCAGCAAGCCTTGGGACACATCGGCTGGCGTCACAAAGATTGGAGCCAGCCAATATCGCCTTGGCGAATTTCTGGTCCCATACGGAAGGCCAGCCGCGTTGCATATTTTTTGAAAACAAGGAAAATAGCCGCGAAAACTCGACATCGACGGGATCTATTGATTTAACTCACACATCTACATTATATCATAGTTCATTATATCATAGTTCTTTATATCATAGTTTTTATATCATAGTTCTTTATCGCTTTGATATGTCTTTTAATCACCATTCTAACTTACTGTTTCTTATATTAATAATTCTCCTTCTGTTGTCTTGTGTTTGGTGCACAGCTTGAGCAATAATAATTCAACCAACTGCGTTTGCCGCGCCGAGGTCAAAAGGAGATGGGCGTCCGAGGTAGGGAGTCATCCAGGTTGAACATCGGAAATCTATGACGTCAATCGTGGAGGATTCCACATTTGACATCCCTCGCTAAGAGGGGATTTAGTTTGTCTGGTGCGAGTCTATAAGTATCCGTAGTCAATGCTAGACATACGCGTTACAGTATTTTATGCCCTATCCATCGGTGCATTACAGTGTCTCTTGCCTTATCCTTTGGGACAGTTCAGTATTTCATTCTCTGTACATCAGTGTATTGCAGTGTTTCTTGCCTTATCCTTTGGTGCAATTCAGTATTTCATTCTCTGTATATCGGAGTATTATAGTTATAATTATTCCGTCTTGAAAGCGAATCAAAAGCTATGTCCTGCCACGTGGCATATTAATTTCTATCTGGTCTTAACCATCGCGAGTAAATCCAAATTCTAAAAGGACAACTATGATTAAAATTTTTAAGTACAATAAATCAATTGAGGTGCAGAATATTCTATTCCCAAGTTTAATGTACATATTTACAATTTTATTTACGTTACTCCAGCGTGTTACCGGATCTAAATCGAAACTTCTCATAGAGCGATGAAAAAAATACATCTTATCTACTACATCTTATCTTATCTACTAAGTAAAAAGTGCATCTCAATGCGTCATCAGTTTGAATTCCTTCGAACGACGCAGCGTTCTCAACACGTGGGGGAGCGTTACGTCACAACCGTATTTCTTTTTCTATCCATTGGTGTATTACACTATTTCTTGCTCGGTTCATTTGGGCAGTTCAGTATTTCGTTCTCTGTGTGACAGAGGAATTCACTATTTCTTGCCCAATACACGGTGCATATATGTCTGTGTGTGTGTGTGTGTGTTTGTTTGTTTTTTTTGTTTCTAATGACAAGGCAAAGAAAAAAGGAAATACAAACAATTACACATAAGTAACATGAAAGTAAATGACCGCAATCCTTTCCTTAGACAGTCTCTGGCACGCAAATATCGGGCGGTCTCGAAGTCACAACCAAGAAGTGCTCCACAACGACGCAGATAAGCTCTGTTCATGGGTTCCATAAGATCACAAAGTGGACAGAAAGGCTGGGCAAATGCACCAATCCGATGAAGATGCTCACCCAGACAGTCATGGCCTGTCAATAGCCGAAACGAGGCCACTGCGTCTCGTCGTTGGCTATCTAGTAAGCAAGCGAGATCCTTAAACCTCCAACGTTTCGTCTTAATGCTATCCAGCAATTTCAACTGGTATCTATTTCTCATGGATTGTATTATGTATAATTTTATAGAGCGATATGGCACATTTGAATTTTTTGATTGCAATAACGTAGTACATTTTCGCGCTGGGAAATCTGTCTGTTCATTTCCATGGATCCCAAGGATCCATTTCAGACTTATTTCCTTGTTTTTCAGAAGTAGGCCTCGGATAAACTCTCGACACTGGAGAATTTCTGTAGATATTGGAGTCTTCTAAGAGTCAATGGCTTGAATTGCTGCCCAGTGGCGTAGCGAGGGGTGGGCAAGGGGGTCTATCATGCCCCGGGCGCCACTCGCACAGGGGCGCCAAATGGTCCTTTTCACTAATTCTATATATCATATTACTATATGTTTTTGGGGAAGGGGGCGCCAAAAAGGTATCGTGCCCCGGGCGCCAGTTATGCTCGCTACGTCAATGTTGCTGCCCTTGAATCCGATAGCAGAACAACTCTCTCAAATTTATGATGTAGGGCCAATAGTTGTTCTAAGACAATTTTGAGGGCCTCCACCACTCCATAAGATGAATTTCGGTTTTTTTTCCAGACGAGGCATAGAAAGAGAAGATATTCGAGTAAACTTCCTAGTCTACTCGATTTAAGGGTATATATATATATATGTATTGTATATATATATATATATATATATATATATATATATATATACACTGCTGGCCACCCAAATTGCAACACCAAGAAAGACAAGAGATATCACAACAAAATTTATTTTGTAGATAACATGTTGACCAAGTATCAAATGATTAAATTTATAGACTTCTGTGAAGTGTGGTTCCTGCCAAAATCAGTAGCCAGAGTAGCCGCCATTGTTGGAGATCACCGCTGCCACACGCCTCGGCATTGATTCAAAGAGACTTTGGATGAGTTCTTGGGGTACAGCAGACCAAGCAGCTTCCACACGTTGCCAAAGTTGATCTGATGTGGCAGCTGGGATGGAATCTGGGTCAATCGTAGAGCAACCATGGACCACATGTTTTCTATCGGCGAAAGATCCGGAGAGCGAGGCCGCCAGGGAAGCAATTCAATCTAGCGATTGACGAAGAACCGTTGTACAATGCGTGCCACGTGTGGTCGCGCATTATCCTGTTGAAATATGGCTGTGGGCAAGCCCTGAAGGTAAGGAAGGACAACTGGCTCCAACACTTCAGAGATGTAGCACTGGCTGTTTAAAGTACCGGCAATGCGTACTAGAGGTGTGCGAGAGTGATATCCAATACTGCCCCATACCATAATACCCGGTGCAGGACCAGTGTGGCGGTGAATAACGCAGCTGTTCCGCATCCTCTTTTCACGGTGTCTCTAGACTCGAGTGCGACCATCGTGGTGTTGCAGACAGAAGCGTGACTCGTAAGTAAAGACAATTTCATTCCATTCTGCCGTCCACATCCTTCTGTCATCGCACCATTGGCGGCGGAGACGTCTGTGGTACTGCGTCAAGGGTAGACAAAGCAATGGACGTCTTCCGGACAGACCACTCTGCTGTAAACGGCGTCGAATGGTACGCGCAGACACTGGATGATGCGTTACAGACTGCATGTGCTGTGCTATGGTTCGTGATGTGACTGAGCGATCCGTCACTGCCCTGCGCACAATTTGCCTGTCATCACGTGAAGTGGTGCGCTGAGGTGGATGCGATCGAACACGCCGGTCCGTCGTACCCTCCTGCATCCAACGATCACATATCCGCATTACAGTTGTTTGGTTTCGTCCAACACGACTACCGATTTCCCTGAAAGATAATCCACAATCTCGGTAGGCCACTATCCTTCCTCTATCGAACTCGGATAATTGATCAAAAGATGATCGCTGTTTTCGACGAGGCATAATTGATGGTTTTTTTGAAAAACCACAAGAAAAACACAATTGCCGAACTTGAAATCGTCGAAATCTCCAAGCCTTAAATTGCGCTTTGAAGTGGCGCCACAGGCGCGCGTGATGTGCGTCTGCGCTGAAATTCTAATCATTTGCATATCTCACCTCCGCTAATGCATGTTGTAAATTTCATGTTATTTGCATGTTTCCTTCAGGGTGTTGCATTTACAGTGGCCAGCAGTGTATATATATATATATATAGATATAGATAGATAGATAGATAGAGAGATAGATAGATAGATAGATACCCTTAAATACCACGTTTTGTGTTCCCTGAATATCATTTCTTCTCGGACAAAAACTGATTGTGACGACAGTCAATGACGGCCGTCGGGCAAACAAAAAGCCTCGGCCGAACGGAGACAAGACAATATCTGCAAATGGTTTTCTGATACAAGACGCGGACTCATAATTAAAACCCCGGGCGCCATTTTTCTGTCGGTGACAGAACTCGAACAGTGTCTTTTCGGGTAATTAGCGCCTCTTTTTAAGCGCGCCCCTCTAATTGCATTTCGTCGATTACTAATGGCATCTCGGAGCAGTAATTATGCCGGGAAAGAACATGTGCTCGATCATATTCTGTTTGAAAAGAACCGGGGTGGGGGTGATTAATTTCCAAAAGGAATATCACATCGATTGGGGTTTGCGTGTGTTTGTGAACGGAGTGGGGAGATAAACGAGTTGAGACGTTTTACCGCGATTGTTCGAACACGCACTCTCCACTCCGTTCCAGGTGTGTTCGGACGGGTCCCAATCAATTTCCAGCGACGATGTTTTTCATAGTTCGAGACATCCGCGCGAAAGGATTTGTTGTCGCTGTGCCATGTTCCGGCCGATGTCGCCAAAATGCGAAACACGGATCTATAGGAGAGCGAGAGAATGTTCGAGTTGGGTCATTTTTCACCCGTTTGCCACGCGAGCTCGTCATATGCATATACATATAGGATAAGGTGGGGTAACTGTTAACAGTATATGAATGATCGAAAATTTTAGCATATAAAAAATATGATTTGGGTTTAAAATTAGAGTAACTGTCAATAACAGTTATTTTAACCTTTCTTATTATGTTACATTTTAAAAAATGATAAAATATCAACATTAAAGAGCTCTAAAATCTAATTTATAATTATCCTGACGACATAAGAGTAAATCAGTTCACAATGTATTTATTTATGTTGTGTTTTAAACCTTAATTATTCAAAATTCGAATTGTAAACAAGCGGTTTAAGTAGGATGGCGCTGCAAGAAGCTAGAGTATCTATCCAGTTCCTGTAGCTTAAATGGTGTACTGAGATTGTTTGCCTTTAACATATTCAGCGACAATACTAACAATATGATATTTATAACAATACTATCTCAGGACCTTGCGCCATTAAATCTCAATCAACCAACCATTATAACAATACTAGCTGTTTGCCCGACGTTCCCCGGGTATTTTTTATAAGACAGGAAAAGGAATGAATTCTACCTATAGTGTATAATCTAAGTAATTTTATTTACAGATATTTAAAAGTATATGTACAGTATACAGAAATTAAAGTAAAATTGCAAATTCACTATAATACTAATTTAACTTAAAACTTGACTATAAACAACATTTTTAGTTTCCTCTATTCATCTCAGTGACCCGAAAATTATGGATTCGACACTACCGTCGGTCATTTTGGACATTTTATTTTTCACTCCTTCTTCCACCTCCCTCCCCTCCAATGCTAATGGGGGGGGGCTGAAGTTGCACTTAAACGGCATCAGGAGTGTCACTAGTCATCTCAGCGACCCCGAAAATTATGAATTCGATACTACTCTCGGGCATTTTGGATATTTTATTTTTCACCCCATCTTCCCCCCACCTCACCCCCAAAGCTGATTGGGCTTAACATGCCCTGAGGCGGTATCGGAGTGCCACTATTTATCTCCAAAGCTAATGGGGGGTGGGGCTGAAATTCCACTTAGACGGCTTCGGGAGTGTCACTATTCATCTCACCGACCCCGAAAACTATGGATTCAACACTAATATCAGTCGTTTTCGATTATTTTTACATGCTCATTATTTTTACGCTGCAAATGGCGAAAAAAAATTCTGATTGTATCATCTAGGGCAAAATGGCGCCATCATCTTGTGCATTACTTTTGAAATGACCCTCGAATATAGTTTGATAACAATATCATATTTGTTTCACGGATAACCCATTCAAGCTCTAGCTATATATGTAATTCCCCAAGTCTTCTTCATCTTCTCCAGTTTATCGCCACGTCTCGGGTATGCATGGTCCACTATCTCCGCGATACTGCTGCCGGACGGCCAGCGCCAAATCTACTAATAGAACTTTTCTACCTTTTATTTGACGAAAAATTACTCCTCCAGGCACTCTAGAACGTTTCTGGGATTGTGAGTGAGTGCAGTTTTGATTTTCTACATCCCTGAGTGCTCTTATTACATCCTCTTTGGAGTAAGAAGGTCCGCATAGTAAAAAAATCACGCATAACACTAGGTATTGCCTTTTTATAATTAATATTGAATTATATTCTGGTTTTATAATGTTATTTAGTAAATTATTTATCAAATAACAGCATTTGCAACTTACAGAAAATCATATTCACACTAAACCCCATTCAGAAAACTTTGTGAGATAGTTGTAAGGTGACTCTACTTTGAGCATAACTTGTGAATACCTTTGCTTAACGGTATAACTAGTTAATAGAGATTCTATATTTATCTTGGCATTGTGACATTGTCTCAATTATTACACGTAATTAGTACCTATATAAGTAAGTATGCGATGCCCTTTCTTACCCCTCAACTCGTCATCTATCTGCGAACCTTTGATCTGAGCGGTCTCATAAACTCTTTGATAAGAGGCCATAAAGTACTACTATGTGCGGTTTTTGTATGTGCGGTTTTTGACGTTGTATAACGCATAAATCCCAGAGTGTTTTGAAGGCTCCTCAGATTTTGAAACTATAGTGACGGCTCGAATCTCATAAACTTCGAACACTTACAGCACTTCAAACGCCAGAGAAATACCTTTGAATTCGTCGACAGTATAAAAGATAGACGGTAAAAGTCCACACAGAGAGGTCTGTTTTGGAGGGCCAGGGAGACGAAGCTATCCTGGTCGGAGGCGTTGTAGGCCGGAGTTGTCTTGGAACCCGAAAAGCCAACCTGATGATCTAACTGTATATTCTAACTTGCTGTACATACTTGCTTTAAATGTAGTAGTTAACGTGTCATAGTAAATAGTTCAAACGGAAGGCTTGTATTATCAATGACTACGGTACATCATTGTTTCTGTTCAGTATTACCCATATTTGTTCTCAACATAAGGATTTCTTCCAAACTGTTTGTCAAACTTTTTTGACAGAAAAAAATTCAGTCACAAATATTATCAAATAACCTTCTGTTAGAATTCCAACAACACGCTGCAGTTATGGTGGTGTTGTTACTTTTTCAGCAGGCAGGCTCAATACAAAATCCAAATAATTCGTTTAACCATTTACCATATTTCTGTCTCGATCTCAGTCACACGTCCGAGCTTCTGATCATCGATTAATATTAGTATTTTATTACTAGCTATGCTGAATTCACAGTATAGCTCCGCCGCCGGTCCGGTAACGAAAGCAGAAACTAGGAAAGGGGTGCCAAAATCCAATAGTCCGCAACGTATGGAGGCAAGTTATAGAGATGATGTCATGATAATTCAACCAATATTCCCTGCCTCCAAACAGAAATTCTGTTTACAGTTACCCCGGATTTACAATTACCCCACCTATCCCTTAATAATATAAAATTCATAGAAATGTATGTATACATACCGTATTTACCGTATATACCGTATTTTCCGGCGTATAACGCGCACTTTTAATACAATAAATAAGATCGAAATTTACGGGTGCGCGTTATTCGCCGGATATAAAAATGATAGATTTAAAAATAAGGAAAAGATGAACATAAAAAAATTAGATATTTACATGTACCTAAATGCTATTTATTTAAAAGAACTGACATACCTTATGAACTTAAAAATTGAAATTATCGGATAAAATAAATAGTTCATCATATTCTTCTTCCGTTATACCTTCAGGCGCATCATCGAATTCTGTTTTTAGAAGAGAGTTCTGAAAGAGAAAACATCTGACTCCTAATTCCGCGAATTCATTCGCGACAGAACTGCGTTCTTACCCCCTCTTTGCAGAATTATTTACTCCCTCAAGCATTTCCCAAACACACATATTGTTCCCCTTATCACTTGTCAATTCAGTGTACCATTGTTCGAAAGCCTGGGAAAATCCTTGGAATGAATATCTTCAAAAGATAAGAGCATCGCACATGTACATTTCAGGTTATATATATATATGTAGATATATATATATATATATATATATATATATATATATATATATATATATATATATATATATATATACATTATATATATATATATATATATGTATATATATATATACATATATATATATATATATATATATATATATATATATATATATATATATATATATATATATATACATATATATATATACATTACATATATATACATTACATATATATATATATATATTAAACATACGCTTTTCAGCAGAACAATTATCGTAGTGCATCCGACTTTCTCGTTAAAAGCAGAGTTTTCAGTCTGTGTTATCCCTTCACCACTGGCCAATACCGAATCGATGGCAGGAATGATTCGCCAAATCCCAGCAGTCCATCAGAATCCCGCGTGCCTTTTGTTCCCCGGTGTACTTCCGCGCCTAATTACCTGCCCGCCGTATCATTAGCGATGTGTGTTTTCGGTGCCTCCGCGTTAATGACTCTGTCCCTTTAGCAGGGCGCTGACACCCTTGAGCGTCTCCTGAGATAGGGCCAGCCCCCTATTGTTCGCGTTTCGAATGGCGGGAAAGAGTATTGTGGTGCTGAAGTTTTCGTAGAAAATTGGACGTGGGCATCGATTACATATAGAGACACAAAGGCATATATATATATATATATATATATATATATATATATATATATATATATATATATATATATATATATATATATATATATATATATATATATATATATATATATATATATATATATATATATATATATATATATATATATATATATTTATTTATATTTATATTTTTATATATATATATATATATATATATATATATATATATATTTATATTTATATATATATATATATATATATATATATATATATATATATATATATATATGTGTGTAATGGCACGGGCGCGGGCCGTCGAAGGAAGGGCTGAGTGGCATAATTTGGAATAATGGTTCATCATGTCGCCCGGCCGTGCATCACATATGTTTAATTTTCTTTCCCGCTTTTCATCTCACCCTCGGACACATAAAACACCACAACGTTAATTTAATTACATCTTTATTTTTAAGATACACAATACAACTTCTCGGGGCAACTTACAAATCAAAAAAGCGCACAGGTTTCTGTTCAGGCGGTTTATATAAACTTTGTCATGTGATCAGGATAGCGATTAGGGATTTGCTGTTGTCGATAAGTCACATGTGGTTTTATGTAATCTGCGCAGAGCTTATCTAAAATATTGGGGGACGCCGCGCATATTTGAAAAAGGAAGCCATTTAATATTTTCTTTCGAGGTTATTAGAACTTAGAATCAAAAGCGAAATTTAGCTCGTACGCCCAAGGGAATTTAGAATAATGTTAGATTTTAAAATGGTATGGGGTTTTTAATGTTATATATATATATATATATATATATATATATATATATATATATATATATATATATATATATATATCATCCTTTTTTTACTTGGACTTCATGAATATATATATATACACATTTAAAAGCAAAGATAGATATGCATACCTAGAAGTACTACTACACATATAATATTGTCTTTTCAGATGTACGACCTGGGCAACCCGGGCAGTAGCTCCGCCAGCAGCCCCGGATGCAAGCCCGCGGAGGACGCCTGCCAGAGCAACAGCGTCACCCGCCACTGCGAGCACGGCACCTGCGTCGGCACCTATAACTCGGCCAGGTGTATTTGTTATCCTGGCTACTTTGGGCTGCGATGCGACAAAGGTAACTCATCATGAACCCATCTGCGACTTCTATATATATATTATACACACACACACACATATACACTCAAGAGCCAAAACATTATGACCACCTGTCAATAACGAGTTGGCCTACCTTTGGCGCGCAACACAGCTTCAACCCGCCTTGGCATGGATGCCACAAGTCCTTGGTAGAGACAGATTGTACCAGATGTTTAAGAAACGGTCACGCAAATCCGAGATATTGCGAATTGGTGGTCTTTGAACTCTGAGCTGCCGTCCCATGACATCCCAAATGTGTTCTATCGGATTGAGATCCGGTGAGTTAGGCGGCCAGGACATTAACTGGAATTCAGCATCATGTTCCTGGAACCACTCAGTCACAATTTTAGCCTTGTGACACGGGGCGTTGTCCTGTTGGAACATTCCATTTCCAGCTGGAAAAACAGAGGCCATGTAATGGTGCAACTGGTCCGCAATGATGTTCAGATACCCTGTAGCAATCATGGTCTGCTCTACCACAACCACGGGTCCCAGAGACGCCCAAGAGAACGTCCCCCAAAGCATAATACCGCCACCACCGGCCTGTGTATTACCTACTGTACATTGAGGGAGCAACAGTTCGCCTGGAAGACGGCGTATCCTGACACGGCCATCGGCGTGATGAATGACAAACCGTGATTCATCTGACCAGGCAACTCTCTCCCACTGATCCATGGACCAGTCGCGATGTTCCCTGGCCCAGCGCAGGCGCAGTTGGCGACGACGCTTGGTCAGCAATGGCACACGAGTGGGACGTTTGCTGCGTAGCCCCATATCCAACAGTGTCCGCTGAACAGTGTGCTGCGATACTATTCTACTTGGCCCTGCATTGTATTGGGCTGTCAGCTGAGCCACTGTCTCGCTCCGGTTTTGCTTCACCATGCGAGACACTTTACGACGACCTTTTTCTTTGATAGCGTGTGGACGTCCAACACCATGTCGTCTACTGCTGGTTTCACCGTCATTCATCCACTTTGCATAAGTACTAACAACTGTAGGTCTCGAACAACCCACGAGTCGTGCAGTTTCGGAAATACTTGTTCCGAGCCTTCGAGCCATTACAATCTGCCCTCTATCAAAGTCGCTTAGATCCGCAGCCTTTCCCATCACACACAGAAATAAGTGAAAGAATGATTCTTCAGACTCTCTAGCAGCAGTTAAATACCACTTCCACCTGATCACGTGCCTCCACGTCATCCAGGAGAATTCATTGCAAAATGTTGGGGTGGTCATAATGTTTTGGCTCTTGAGTGTATATATACAGTGATTTCCGCTTATAAGAATCACGTTTGTTATTACTGTTTTTGATTCTTATACGCGGTTGATTCTTATAGCCGAAATTTAGGTTTTTGGACAGGAACACACACACCTATATAGACATATATTAGATGATTTACTATAAAATACTCTTTAATTTACGTTAATTACTATTATTAAAATTATTTTTATAATTTTAAAAATACAACTTAATTTCTAGACCTATAAGTATATACACATGATTATAGTACGAGAAGAAAAAATCCAATATTTGTTACAACATACCTGCTTAACAGTTTAACATTTCAACTACAGGAAGGGTGCAAGAAAAAGTTCTCTATGGTAGTTTGACGTAATGAAGTTTTCAGGAGACTGTTTATACCTCTTTCAATACCAATAGTCTCAGACCAAGATTGAGCATCTAGCTTACGTTTCACGGTTTGATAATGTGCTGAATCTAATAATGTCACGTTTTCCTAAGTGATAGTGGACACTTCCCCAAAGATTTATGTGCTTCAGGGTTCAGGAAGCCGCAAACAGGATGTGGGAGGTGGGAAAAAAGTGTCCCTGTCTTTGTTTGTCAGTGGATAAAAGTGAAATCGAATCCGCACGGTTAGGATGCCCCTAGGTCAAGCTAATTGGACAGTGTTTAGCTAAAGTGTTTAAGGGGAAACTATTATGTTATGTCTAACAAAGAAAGGGATGCATTTTACGACTGTATTCCATCCCATCTTATCACTCTTTCTTTTAAAAAGAATAAAGAAAGAACTTCGTACTTTTTGAGAGTTTAAGTGGCTTTTTTGGAAAAATGAAAGGAAAGTGAAGAGTGTAAACTGATTCTTAAAACCGGTCGATTGATTCTTTAAAGCGAAAATTTTAACATGGAAATAATACATTTGTTTTTGTTTTCGCGATATTGATTCTTATAAATGGTTGATTCTTATAACTACTGATCACTATAAGCGGTGGTTACTGTATATATATATATATATATATATATATATATATATATATATATATATATATATATATATATATGTGTGTGTGTGTGTGTGTGTGTGTGTGTGTGATGAATCTAAGAAATAATATTTATATGTTTTATATGTTTAGTGTCACGGATATTCATTTTACATTTACTGTTACGTCTGTAAATACAGAGTCTCTAAAATTCGTTACGAACTGCTTATTTTCAGTATCTGTTATGATGGCGCACTTGAAAAGTTTAAAAAAATAGTTAACTATTTTTTTAAAGATAACTATTTTAACTATTTTAAATTTATATCTTCGAGGTCCTTCAGTTTTTTCGTTTACTTTCCAGCCGTTAAAAAATTATTAATTTCCAGGTCAAATACAAGAATATTCAGAGTATGTCTGCTGTCAACGATGATAGTCTTTGGAAAAATGCAGATAGAAATTTATATTCTATGAATTATATATATAAATTATATTAGAGATATAAATTTTCTACTATTTATATTCATTGAATCTAATGGTACGGATAAAAATAAGTGAATAATTTATCCGAGGCATTGGGTCTAAATCTCTCCTATGCTTAAATTCATAGTTTAAAGATATAAATAGTAATAAAATATATCCATATCACTTGATGTGCATTTTATTTCAGTTTATGTTCTTTCTTTATTTATTTTTTCTTAATAAGTGGTAATAAGAGGTAAAATTCTAAGCAAACAAAAGAATAACTTGGAATTAAATTTCTTTGATGTATTATCGGTTAACGATTTTTTTGCATATTTATTTTATATACCTAAGTATGTATAAAACCGAAGTCGCGTAAAATCCAACTTTGCTTCAAATCCAATATTCTTGACCCCTTTGCTCCAACTCGAATGCAATGTCTCCATTGCATTACAATAGTCGCCAAAATTCAACTTTTACCTTAAATCCAACATTCTCGATCCTCGAGCACCAATGCAATGTCTCCATTGCATTACATAAGTCTGCAGAATTCAACTTTTCCTTCAAATCCGACAATCTTGACCCAAGAGCACGTTTGCGCAGCGTTCCCGGGCTGTGTCATAACAAGGCTTGCTATAACTAAATCGCTTTTATTTTACATCTATGTACAAATTCTTAAGGCGACAATGAACCTTCAGTGACTTCATTGTCCTTCGACAATGAAAAATATGTCCCAAAAACGATTTTTTTTTCTGTCAGAAAATGATTCTGCAACTCATCAGCTTTCAATTTAAAAAAAAAACTGCGTTGATCCGATCATTATTAACCGAGTAATAAGTATTTTTTCAAACGTAAACATTGGAAATGTTACGTTAAATTAAAACTTTAAATGCTATTTTCACAAAACAAGTTTTCATGTCGTTTCGGTAAGTTCAAAATGTTCCACGCGTCATAATTTTTCTTGAATTTTCATAAAATTTCATAAAATGATTATTTATATATGTTAGAATAAAACTTAGTAATAAATTCATTATACTATTTTAAAACAACTTAAAATTTTTACAATAAAAAAAAAATTTGATAAAATTTTGCATAAAATGACCTATTTTTATAAACATGACTGTAAATGAAATATTGCTACTAACTTTTACTATAACTATATAAAGCTAGCTTAAGAAAGAAAATTAGATATCTGAGACAAAATTTGATGCGCATGGAGCATTTTTAAATAGAGTAATTAACAAACTGATTTTAATTAATATCTCAATTAATTGAATTCTGATTTTTTTAATTTAGCATTTTCATCTCTAAACAACACTGTATAAGTATACAAAATTTTACAGCGATTGGTTGATAAATAATAAAAAAAAGTTTTTCATGGTCCATTGTCGCCTTAAGGTGTCATTAAATGGAAACTTAACATCCAAGACCTCTGGTTACAAAAAAAAAAACTTGATGTCCAAATCAAAGTTCTACTAAATGCAGCTGGTAATCCCAATGAAGAGGCTTGGTCATCAGTGGTCATAGTAACGTATCACCAGAACTTGATTATGAACTTTGACAACGGCGCGGCTTTGGCGAATTCGCTTTCAAAGAAGTGGTCACAAAACCATTTTTCCGCTGCTTTAAATTGAGAAGGGCTAGATGTGGCCAATCTACGTCACTTCGGCGTCATGGGCTTCAAAATTTTCATTTTCGCCTTGCGATTCAACAAGCAGCATCTCCAGTGCGGTGTCTCCATTTCATCGATTTTAGGACATGTCTTGTGTGAACAGGGTATCATTAACTGACCTTCTTCTATTTATCTTTGCAGAAACGATCTCGAAGATGTTCCAGCAAAACAGCTACATCAAGTACGCCCTCTCGTTCGAGCCCGACCCCTACCGAACCGACATCCAGCTACAGTTCCGAACCAGGCAGAAGCACGGAGAACTCTTCAGGGCCACCAGCAAGCACGGAAGAGAATACTGCATCCTGGAGGTCAGACTCAGAAACAAACAAATAGATAATTTTATAGAATTAATATATATATATATATATATATATATATATATATATATATATATATATATATATATATATATATATATATATATATATATATATATATATATATATATATTAAACATTTTCTCGTTTCTCCATCCCGCATCAGATCCGTGACAAGAAGCTGCGACTGCGCTTCAACCTGAACCACCTGCGGTCGTCGGACGAGCATGAGCTGTGGCTGCCCAACGTGCAGGTGAGCGACGGCCAGTGGCACACGGTGCGCGTGCTGCGCCATGGCAGCACGGCCAGCATGTCGCTGGACGGGGGCGGGGGACGGCGCTTCAACGAGCTGCTAGAGTACGAGGGCCAGCACCAGCTCATGATGATAGAGAAGCAAAACGTCATAGCGGGCGGAGACGTCCAGTACGTCGGGCCGGGCGTCACCGTCGTAGACAACGACTTCCAGGAAGGTAAGACTCTATCTTTTGTTATCGAGGACGCGTTCTCTTTTTTCATGTCATATATATATATATATATATATATATAGTTGGCTCTCTGTTTAACGACTTTCAAGGAACCGTGAAAAATCGTCCTTAAGTAGAGATCGCCCTTAAACAGAATTTGTGAAAAATAACATTTCCCATAACGTTTGAGGGGCTGGGACTAGGAAATATCGCCTTTAAATAGAGATAGTCGTTAAGTAGAGCGTCGTTAAACAGAGGGCCAACTGTATATATATATATATATATATATATATATATATATATATATATATATATATATATATATATATATATATATATATATATATATATATATATACGAGGGTGTTTTGAAAAGTTAAAATACAATGTCGCATACTCATTCAAAAAAATTTTAATAAAACGTTCACAACAAATTACTTACTGGTTCATGCCTTATTTTTCGACATAGGCGCGCCACCATTGTCCAAGCATTTGTTAAGTCTGGGTACACGCTTTTGTATCCCACAGTCATAGAAGTTTGCCGCCTGTTGTCGAAACCGCATTTCAACTTCAATTTCAGGGGGAAAAAAATCATGGCTTCTGTTTTCTGGGACAGACAAGTCATTCTTCTGATGGACTTCATGCCTCCCAGCACCACAATTAATGCTGATGCATATTGGGAGACTTTGAGACGTCTACTGACGAAGAAGTCGTCTCAACATGGAAAATATTCAGTCCTTACTCCATTGAGTATGTGCTGAAAGCTTTCATACGAAATGAAGGCGGCTTGTCTCTCTCAAACGTTTTGTTTACTCTCTCATAGATTACAACATGTTCAAGTTGTTCCCCATACTGGAGATCGACTGTATAACTGCCTGTTCTGTCTCAGTTCTGAGCGAAAGATGTCGTATAATGTTTTACTTTGATTCCATGATTGTGAACGACACTAGGTATCCAGTCGCTTAGTAGTAACAGTCTGTAAACAAATCCCTTTCCCATCGACTAAAATTTCTAAAGTCTAAATCGACTAAAATTTCTAAATATACTTGCGTGTATATTTGCAACGAACGACGGCGAACGAAGGGTCACGAACCCATTGGACCCGATGTCAACGAAGCCATTCTGCGTTCGGCTTCACATTAGGTGGATCGGCCACATGAGTAAACCCAAGGCTTGTGCAGCCGTGTCTTCCTTCTCGTGTAGTGAATTGTTTCGGTGAATTATACATCTAGCTTTAATGAGCTACAATAACGATCAACGAAAGTCAATTTTCTTTTCGAAATGAAATTTCCGAGCAAACGGGAATAGGATTCCAGGCTAAGTTCTAGTCCTAAATTGGTCCTGCACATATACAGTGAACGACGTCTCACGAAGAGTATCAAATGCGTTCTGTGGTGGTCGTTGGTACGTAGAGCGAACCACTTCGTTCGTGATCCTTCGTTTGCTGTATGTATACGCGCCCACATTTAAGTGTAAACCTTTTATTTAAGTCTGTAAGAACACGTACCATGAATATCTGAGACGTTTAAGCGTTAATTTCAGTCTCTGAAAACCGCACTCAGACCCCTTAACGATCGCATATTTTTCAAGAATACGGTAATAAAAGTGCCTATTTTTTCCGGAGGATTCTATTTATTTCTTGATCTGCCACATCTAGTTTTAAAAAAAAATCCCCAATTACATTATAAATTGTCTGATGCTGCCATCTGGTATCTAAAATAAGAAATAAAGATTTTTCAGGGTAAATGAAATGGATTGTTTTAATCTTTTTGGTGCGTTACTTTTAAACACTCCAATCCGGAAATATCACAGGCACGAGAAATAGAAGGCGAAACCTCACCCCGTGATTTTGACAGGAGCGAGAAGGTAGGGGTTAAACGTCTCCCTCCGATTACAGCGTGTAAGAGACACGTTTCAAACGCTTCGATACGTTCCGATTTCAGGCTGTATGAACGACATCCGGCTGGACCAGCGCTACCTGCCAATGGAAAACGGCTCCGAGAACGCGGCCGTTCTGGAATGGAGGAACCTTATCAACAAGTGTCCCTCAAACAATCCCTGCCAAGGAATCATCTGTCCGAAACCTTTTATATGCCTCGACCTTTGGATGCAGCATGAATGCCGGTGAGTTCGTTCGATACTTATTGGATTCGATCTTATTTTGATTATTATCTTTATTTGATTATTGAAAGAGACTGTATTTTATTTTTCTATCGTTTTGAACCCTCCAGCGGCCGAAATCTCGTTTCGTTAGTTACGTCGAATTTTGAGGATACTCGAACAGCGGGCGACGTTACCTAGGCGACGTCATTTTGCCCACTGTGCTTCTGGGAAGTACTGCTTCTAGGCAATCTGTATCTATCTAAATCATGGGTGTCCAACCTTTTGGTTTGCCATTGAGAGAAGGGGAATTGCCTCGGACCGCATAGAACATACTTTATGAATATAAGTAACAAAATTGCCTTTCATAGTATAAGTTCTTCATTATGTTATTAAAAAAATTGAGGCAACAGAAACATTAGACTGAGTATTTGACCTTTTTTTCGTGAAACTAATGCATCAAAGCCTGGTTCGATGGAAGTGGTCTCAATTCTAAGTGAGTTCTTAAGGGGATCATCGGAAATTAGTCATCAAATTTTTGCTCTTCGAGTGCTTCACCTTTGAAGATAGTTGTTCGCAAATGTACGCACAGCAAAACAGCTAAGGCATGAATAAGACTCACTGTAAAACGAGGGATATTTTCCTCCTGGAAGATACATCGATTTAAAGTTTTGGATATTGCGCGACGGTATTAGTAGCTGTGAAGGGGTTAGACACACCTGTTCTAAATAGTATTGCTTCCAGGTAACGTTTGATCTAAATCGTACCGAAAAGTAAATAAATCCGGTGATACAAAAGCAATAGTGAGTTAATGAAAATATTTCCCTTTTCTTCCCTAATTTTGATTTTGTTTTGCATTCAAAGTCTCCTTACGGTAAAACATGTAAAGGCTATAAATTTAGCTCGCGGCTGTAGGGTTCTATGTTTTTGTATCTATGAGGGTGTCATTTTGCAAAAATGAAAATTTCCTGAGTACGCAATTATTAAGACAATAAACATGTGATAACTGCACACAAAGGGAGTTCCATAAAAACTGAGATCATTTTTTTGGCAACAATGCGAAAGGGAAAAATGAAACTACAGACGATTGATTATCTGATTGAAAAACGAGCGTGTGGTAAACGTTTTTAAACGTAGTAGACGATTCTGTTCTGGTCTCTGAGCAGTTGCTTAAAGAACGTTTGCTTGCATTTTGCTTACAGGCATGGAGACGAGTGATTCAGAGTTAAGAAACGGAATGCGTTGCCCAATTAAATTTTAAAAAATGCAGTATTAAAACTATTCCACAGACCCTCACAATCTTGACCTCGTCCCATTTTTTTGATATACCTGTATTTATTTATTTATTTATTTATTTATTGTGATTTTACTCTCAGTTTGTGTGGAACCCCCCTCTGTGCGTGTGGATTAAATGAATCAAAAGGTACAAAAAGATTGTCAGAGCTTTGCATTTGCCTGCCTTCGCTGCTAAATTGCTAAGAATGAATATAGCTAAAAATGCATTTTTAAAACTGCTATCGTGTTTTGCATGTGTTTGAGACTGACAGAAACCTGAACCCCCGTGAAAACTTCTAACATTCTATGTCAAGGAAAAAAGAAAAACTTTTTCGGAACTCATAGAATGGCTTCATAGCGCCGGGAGGGTTAAAAGAAAAAAAATTAAGTTTTAATATTTTATCTTAGTTGAGATATCTGCCTTCGTGTCTGAAGCAGTTTTTTTGAAAAATATACAATACTTATTAAATACGTATATTTTTAGTTCAAATGGGGTGTAAAATTATGAATACAAATATAATTCTAGCAATATTGTCATACCATCTAAAAAATAGGAAATATTTCCCAAAGTTTTTTGCGTAATTTAATTCTTACACCAGGCGGCCTACGTTCGATTCAATTTAATGTATTTTAATTTCCTAGTTATATACCAATCTGAATGGGAGATGCCTCCATACCCGTGCATGACGTTTGTTTGACTATTTTTTTATACTAATGTTGTACTAATTGCATGTACTTCGCTGAATGCTTTGTATGTATAAAATTTATAATATAATAATTAATTAACCAACGGTTATTTCTCTCCATGCAAATGACCCATGATGACCCATGTATATTTAAGAATGTCACTTTAGAACAGTGGTTCTCAACTCGCGTACCCACCGGCATTGTCACTGGCCTATCCATTGTATAGACAGATGAAACTGTAGCTACAGTGTAACAATGTGAGCAATATTAAACACACTCATATACATATATATACGAGTGTGTATATATATATATATATATATATATATATATATATATATATATATATATATATATTTATTTATTTATACACAATAAGTTGTTTTCTTAAATTACACATATAGAGTTTGTTTACCCTTGCACAGTTTATCCATGACTGGTGTGCAAGTTTGGAAAGCGGTGACGTCAATCTACCCAGGAACTTTTTTTCCTAATTTTTTCTGATTTTTTCTAATTTTTTTCTAATTTTTTTCGAATGCTGAGGCATTTGTCGGAAGACATTCGCCTTGTGTTATTCACCGCGAAGTCTTGCCGGCTTCTTTCTTGTGGGAGCACCCTATAGGTAAGCCAACATTGCTCCCTATGAGGGGATGACACGGTAACGACCCAGCCTAACTCGGGATTTGAACCCGAGCTCACTGCGGGGTAGCTCACGGTGCTAATCACTATACTATGTGGACGGCTCCACTCAGAGACTCTGCGCAGATATATAAAATTTATCTTGCTTCGGAAATAAAAAAATTTTAAAAATTGAATACTTTTATACTTTCTTTAATTACAAGAAGTCTGATTTTCCATGACTAAACATTTCTCGCGTACCCCTGACCAGGTCCAGCACGTACCCCACGAGTTGAGAACCACTTGCTTTAGAATACTCGAACTCGTATTCGAAAGATAGTTTCTTAGCTTCACCACGAGAGAATATTTCAAAACGAAAGCATTATTGGAATACTTATTATGAAATGGAATACCACTGATCGTTAAAAATCGTTTCTAATAATAGGACAGGATTATTCCTGCTATCAACTGTACCACAATGAAGAGTTAGTTCATTGATAGAGATGGTTCAATATTGTAAGCAAGGAATAGTTTAGATCATTTGTTACGGGCATTCAGACGCGGAAGAAGTGAAAATCTGCGAAAATTATTGAATGAATGCTGTTATGTGTCATAAAATGGGCATGAGATAGCCACCAAAGTGTCTGTTTGATATTTTAGACATGCAACTACGTATCCGGCCTCCATGGACCTAGGTTTCGCCCTCCTTACGGCATACAACTGGCGGAGGGAAAAGTATCCCCGATGGGGATTTCTCTCAATATTTATCGCGGACTGACAGTTTCTCCAACAGCCTAGTTAACGGAAGGATCAGTAGAATAGTTACGTGTGATCGATAGGCTGAAGATACGGGCGACTAGCAGTCTATTTTCGTCTGATAAATAGATTCAAGGTATGACTGATCAGCAAACTAGTTATGTGTGAAGGTACGACTGATCGATAACTAGTCACGTGTGATAGGTAGACCCAGGGTACAGATGATCAGCAAACTAGTTACATATGAAAGTACGGATGATCGATAGACTAGTCACGTGTGATAGGTAGACTCAGGGGACAGGTGATCAGCAAACTAGTTAAGTGGGAAGGTTGGGTGATCGATAACTTGTCACGCGTGATAGGTAGACTCAGGATACAGATGATCAGAAAACTAGTTACGTAGGAAGGTAGGATGATCGATAGACTAGTCACGTGTGACAGGTAGGCTCGGAGTACAGATGATCAGCAAACTAGTTACGTGTGAAAGTACGGATGATCGATAGATTAGTCACGTGTGATGAGTAGACTCAGAGTACAGACGATGAGCAAACTACTTACGAGTGAAGGTACGGATGATCTATAGACTAGTCACGTGTGATAGATAGACTCCTAGTACAGATGATCAGCAGACTTGTAAGGCGTGATAGATAATAAACCTGCTGAATGCCCCAAACCGAGGGAGCTGAAGTAACCGTTGGACGAGTGGCTCCTTTACTAACCCTTTGTGTGTGCATGCGTGCTTAGGTGCCCCGAGGGCTTCACGATCACGGAGGACGGCAAGAACTGCACGGACGCCAACGAGTGCCTGAGCGACCCGTGCCTGAACGGGGGCAAGTGCGTGAACCTGCCCAACGGGGAGGGCTACTACTGCGTCTGCCCCGACGGATTCGGGGGCCTGTACTGCGGGGCGCGGCACGAGGAGAAGGTCATGCGGCTCAGCATGGCGGCCCTCGCTGCCATACTAATCTGCCTGCTCAACATACTGAGTAAGTGTACGGGGTGCACAGGGGGAAGACGGCCGAAGGACGATGAAACAAAAAACTATCCTTATAAACAGATTGTCCTCCTTCGGCCTCGAACCCGTCCACCCCTCCGTTTCCTTTTTTCTGTCATTTCTAAGTGTGTGTGTTTCTCTTCCTTTCGTGATCGTCCCGCGCGCAGGTGTCCCCAGGGTCTCCGCCGCCACCCCTACGACCGCAAGCAGTGTGTTGACGAGAACGAGTGCGAGCAGGAGCCGTGCGAGTCGGACGGCGGTCGCTGCCACAACCTGTCCTCGGGACGGGGCTTCTTCTGCGTGTGCGCAGACAACGAGCTCTGCTTCAACTGCAGCTGTGCGGGACTCGTGCCCGCTCGGAAGGAGCGGGACCCGGACCCCACTCTCTCTATCTCCTACGACGCCATCGCGGTCATGGCGGCGTCACTGCTCACGCTCCTAAGTAAGGCTGGTTGGCATGACGAAGGGCACACGAATATATATATATCATATATGCGTGTGTGTGTGTGTGTGTGTGGTTTGGTTCTAAAGTTACCTAAATGACATTAGCTGATATTATAATGGAAATATAACCTCTTTCTGTTTGTTATTTGACATTGACCTTTCTATGATGAAAGACTTATTAAAATAGAAACTTTTGGTATAAATAACATTGGCCCTTTTAGAACCAAGCCACAGATACAGATATATATATATATATATATATATATATGTATGTATATACACACAAGGTGAAGAAAAGCAACAAATAGCTTTCGTGGCCATGCGCTAAAGCAGCCATTAACCACAAAGCACGAATATATCGTTTATCTAAAGTTTGCAAATACTATAGCCATATGCATGGCGCAGCCTAGCAGCTAACACAAAAAGAACAAAAACATAGGTGCATTAGCACTCAAAGATAGAAATATAGAAATATAGGTGAATGAACACCCAAAAGACAAAAAAAAAACAAGCAATTAGACTGTAAAAAGCCAAAAATATCAAGAAAATTGCAAGAAATATCAAGAGAATTGCAAGAAAAAATTGCAAACTTTAGATAAACGATATATATATATATATATATATATATATATATATATATATATATATATATATATATATATATATTGCGTATCGTTCGATGATATTTGTGAATGCCGAATTTACGTAACTGCGACAAAAGTTTATTGTTTACTATGTAGTCTTAAATAAGGTTAAAAATTTCACAAGCAGTCGCTGAGGCACTACAGCGTGGTTCGGCAAAGGACTGCAGAAGCGACACAATGCAAACATAGGTACACAACCAGGCCTACCATTCACAAAGAGACTGAGAAATGGATGAATCGACACGGACACTATTGCAGACATCAGAAATATTTCTGAGGCCTTTTTGTACATTTTCCATTCGCTTGACGTTAGCTTCATAAGTTCTGTTACGGAGTCCTGAGACTGAAATGGGAGGCCATGAAGAAGGATCCGTATAAACAATATTTTCATTCTTAAAATCTGAATTTTTTTATATACAGACATGCACACATACGTTCATTTACTATACATATGTATGTTGTAACGTTCTCAGTGAAGACCCGAGAAGCACTGAAAACGTATACATACATATACGCATAGCGCCCAATACGCCATAGGCTTATGCATTGGGACGGAAAATTACAGTTATGCATGACAGACAAACTTTATTTCACATTTACTGGACGAAGACTGCGCAACATCCACACGGACAATAGCACAATAAATCATCCTTCGTTAAGAGAAATAATCACTTGGGCGGCACTGAGGCCGCAATCGCGAACACCCGCCGAAACTCTGCTAGTCTCTCCTCACTTCGTTCAGCTCGAAAATTCTTACAGCACTTCACTTCACTTCAGTTTGCTCAGTTCGAATGTTCTAACAGTATGCATATGTACATATATATACTGTAAGAACATTCGAACAAGATACATGTGTATATATATGTGTGTGTGTGTGTGTGTGTGTGCGTGCGTGCGTGTTTGTTTGTGTATATACATATATATATATACATACATACATACATATATATATATGTGTGTGTGTGTGTGTTTGTTTGTTTGTGTATATACATATGTATACATACATACATACATATACATACATATAGTTTTGGAATCTGAAAATTCGCTTTTCTCTTTAGCTATTCTACCGCGTCCATCTGCCCCATTTCCCATTTTGATTCCACTTATCCTTTTTTCATCTGCCCTGATGAAGTCGAGGAATAACTGCAATTCTGGTTTTATTTTTCCATGCATTTAGTGTAGTGTATATAAATTAGAAAAACCTCGTTCACAGCGATCCCTCGTTATTCAACGCGTATTTCGTGATTCGTAACGCGTTCCCCCCACTGCATTAGAGGGAATCGCGCGTAATTTATTTCCGTAAATAACTGAAAAATATTATAATTTACGACTTCGGCGTTTGCCCAACGAACGTGTAAAAATGTAATATATATGCTAATTTATGCCCCCGGAAGGGAAAAATAGAGCCGTTGGAACAAAACAGAAAAAAAAAATCGTCATTTCTCCCAAATTAGATTACGTTACAATGGGAAATTATTTTTAAAAAAATTAAACAACTTTTTTTTTCCGGGATGAATATTGAGCCCGTTTCTGAAAATTATGAATTTGCCGGCATATTTTTCGGTAATTACTCGAATTCTAGATATGGAAAGCACGACTGAAGAAATCTGCCTAAAAAACAAGAGAGGATATGAATATTTATGAAACGTGAATTCTCCAGATTTGGTAGCAGACGAAAATTTCCTCCCACCTAACAGAATATCAAAACTTCAGATTCTTAAAGTATATGTATGTATGTTATGCATATATATATGTGTGTGTGTGTAAGTAAGTATGTAAGTAAGTAATATCACCGTTACATCGCGTCCTTAAATTATAACCTGAAAGGAAAAACTAGCTCATATTTACATTGCTGGAGCTAGGACTCAGACTGAAAGGAATAAAAATTAAATTTGGAAGCAGTTGAGCCGAATCGTTTATTAGAGCAACAAAAGTACATCCATTCATCTCAGAAGAACGGCTCGGAATTAATATCACCTTTCAACATTAAACGCGAGGGCGAGGTAGACATGTGACTATTATTTGTAGGGTCAGAAAATTTTGGGGCTCGCGAAGCTAACCCACTCCTGAATTCGGAGATATACACGTGTAGTAATGCAAAGGCATGAGATTCATAGAAAGTTCTGTGGCTAAGGGTTTTAAAGCGATAAATTAATATATGACTGGGGATTGGATTTAGGAAAGGGAATTTAAATGCTAGAATAGAGGGCATAATATTTAATATTATTATATAATTTTAATAAATATATATATATATATATATATATATATATATATTATATATTATATATATAAAACTATCATTCCATATGGCCTTAATCAAATTTATAAACAGAAAAATATAGTTAAATTTAATTTTACTGATGTGTCAGCTCATCCTATTTACCCTCAACTAATCGAAGATACTAAGACATCAAAAAGAACTAAAAGAGGTAAAAGTTATAATAAAAATAGGAATTTTGATTGTAACTTATATAAAAATTCTTTAATAAGTTTTCAGGAAAGGTTTATTATTGATTATCAATATAAAAAATTAAAAACTTGGATATTTTCTATCGTTAAAAAACATATCATTAAGCTATATCAAATATTTTTAAGTACTAAAATAAAGAATTATCATTATCAGCATCTGGTATATGATTTAATATTAACACGGGCTAACCATTTAAAAATAAACTTATATAAAAAACAAAATACAGCTAATAACACTTATTGTGTACTAAATTTTACCAACCATAAACTAAATAATATAAACCTCAATAGTATATTTGATAAACTTCATGATATGTTTCCTATAAATGATATAAAAGTAAAATGTGCTTTTAAATATACTCTGCCTATGGGTAGACGTATATTTAACTATAATCAGGTCTCAAAAAAATTTTCTCAATCAATAAATTTAAAATATGTATGTCATCTGCCCAATTACAATAGTTATGTTGATACGGCACATGGTCATGTAATAACAGGCAATTTGGAAATAGTGGATAATTTAGCACTGCGAGAGTTGATGAGTTTGGGAACTAAGTATAGATTACCTAGTACTACTAATAATAAGAAAATAATAAGTTCCTTAAATGCTGATTTAGATAAATTTATATACAAAATAGCAATTAATTATTCTATACCTACAGAAGCCTTCAACCAATGGAAAATTAATTTACTAAAACTAGTACATACAAAACTACCCAATAATAGTAATAACATTAATAATTCCTATAAACACTTGAAAGATGCTATAATAAAATTACAAGAAGACTTTATAGTCACTTATGTAGATAAAGAAGCCAACAACTATGCAATATTTTGTAAAAAATATTTTGCCATAAGTTTAAAAAAACAGCTAGAAAATAGTGATCTTTTTCAGCCATTAAAAGAAACTACTAGTACTATTATTAAGAAAATAATAGCAAAATATAAACTACTAGGTATATCATCAAACAATTATCTTTTTCCTTATATTACTTTAGTTCCTAAATTTCATAAAACACCTATTGCTTTTAGAGCAGTAACCTGTGGTCACAACACTTATGCTACTAAAGCAAGTGTAATATTATTAAATTACCTTAAATTAATCTATAAAAATATAACATCTGGTGTTTGTGGTATAATTGAAAATAGCTTTAGTCTAATTCTAAAACTACAAACATTAGATAATTGTAAAAATGTAGTAACTTATGATTTTAAAGATCTATTTAATAATATCGATATAATTGATTTAAATAGAATAATCATAATGTTAGTACAAAATAATATTCAATACTTAGGCAACGAAATTAAACTAACTCGTTTCAATAGGCTCCTAGATTTAGTAACTAAACATAATTACATAGTTCACAATAATAGTATATACTTACACTCCAAAGGTGTACCACAAGGTGGTAATGCTGCAAGTATGCTAGCTAATTTATACTTATATTATTTTGAAATTAATAATATAGAAAATTTCAATTACAATATATTTAGGTAAATAGATGATATAATAGTAATTAATTAAAGTAAGAACCATATAGACTTAAATTTTTACCCTCCTCATCTGGAACTAATTAAAAGTAGCCATGATAATATTAATGTAAACTTTTTAGATATTAACATAAAATTAAATTCTCACAGCAAATTTACTTTTGACTTATACGACAAACGATCTGACTATAATTTTAATATTGTTAAATTTCAAAATTACCTAACCTGTTTACATAAATCTGTTTTTAATAAGATTATTGTAAATCAGTTAGTTCGTATAAATAGGCTATGTTCTAAAGACAATAGGAATAAGCATATTTTAGATTTGAAAGCTATGCTAACACGTAATAATTACCCCGAAAGTCAATCCAAAAACATAATTGGTTGTTTTAGTTTTAATGAATAGTTTGTTCTGTTGCATTTAATAAGTTAAACATAATAATAAGAAAAATTAGAAAAAATAACTACTAAAAATAAAAAATAAAATGAAAATCATAAGTGAAAATAAAAATAAGAATAAAAATAACTCTTAGTAATAATAATAAAAAACTAAATTAATAATGGTTTAATAGTCCTAAAATACAGTAACCATAGTAAGTCAGTAACTGAATTTCCATAATCTCCATGGTTGCAAGTTTTATGACGTCAGTCATCTTGTGGTTACATGTACTTAACTTCCACTCTGTCTAGCGCCAGGCTTGGTGTTCTTTGGTTAAGTAACTTTTAATTCAATATTTAATCAATTCTTCTGTTTTTCATGGATTGTACGGTGTCTGAGTTTGTTTATTTTATAGATCATACTCATCGGAAACAATCCATTGGTTTTTAGACAGTATTGACACCGCTGACGAAGAGATACTGTCTAAAACCTCTATCATACTTTTCTTTTCATGTTGTTTGTTCCTGGCTGCAAGTAGCTTTAGTGGTATTACTGGTATTCTCTTTCATCTATTTCTTATATATATATATATATATATATATATATATATATATATATATATATATATATATACAGGGCTCGATTTGAAGTGGAACGCGCCGGGACGGCGTTCCGGTACCTCTCTTTAGAAAAAGAAAATTGTGATAGTTAAAAACATTTATTTAATAAAATATTACTCTGTTGTTAGTGATTGGGCCTAGCATATTATATATATATATATATATATATATATATATATATATATCGGGTGGTTATTATTACGCCCTCTGAGGGACATTTTTTAACTTAATTTTTTTTCGAAAATCCGGGAGCGCATCTCGTGTATAGCCCATATACGAAATTTCGTTGCATTCCGTTTACCCGTTTCTGCTGTAGGATGCCGTTTATTGGGGAAGTTTAATTATAACCACCCGGTATATAACAGATGAAGACCGATGAATAATTGTAAATAATTGTTAGTGAAGATTGATTTGTCTTTATGTCGAATGGAAATTAGCGCAGTGATATTTTCTCTATGTCACGCCAATTCATAACGCCCAATTATTATTATTATTATTATTATTATTATTATTATTATTATTACTATTATTATTATTATTATTATTTTGGAGTATCTAAAAAGAGCATGGCATTAAATATTCGATTAAGATATTTCATTCCTTCCGACGCGCCCGACAGGCATCTGATTTCGACTGAGGCCTTTGGGCCATCGTGAACTCCGGACTCCATCAAAATGTAATCAAAGTTATGACATCTTAGCGAACTGGTCCTGTCAAAAGTGCCTGAACAAATATGCATGTATAGTAGTGTACGGATTATTTTGATCACAAAATATCCATTTGCAAATCAATCTCTTTCTCTCTCTCTCGTCTCAGTGCATGGTTAACTTGTAAACAAGACGGAATAATTCGTCACACAAACGCTGAATCGATTTCACGCTGCGTTAGAAAGTTTATGCATACACGAGGATCACACTGAAATTTTTGAGATAGGGCTAAATGTTACAAGTTAAACTTACCAACACTTGGGAGTTTTCAAAGTAGTTCTCCCCAAGATCATTGAACTTTTGTAGGAGAACTCTCCAAAGATTAAATGCCTCGAGCCATCCATTTCTTAGAATAGATGAAAAATATGCTTTCGTAGCCTTCATCAATCTCATCTTCCGAATGAAAACGACGCCCGCGTATATTTATTTCAGATTTAAAAATAGCCAAAAGTCACACATACCTAGATCAGGAATCTACGGTGGATTTTATATCACTTTGAATTTTTTTTGCTGAAGAAATTCGACTGTAATCCTTGCTGTAAGAGAAGATGTTTTGTCATGGTGAAGCGGGAGTCTCCTAACATTCGCCTCTTGAAGATTTTCTGGAAGACACTCATGCTTACTCCACACCAACGGCGACAACAACAAAAGACAGACACATTTTACCACCTGTATCTGGGGCTGTCATAAAAGCCTTCGGAGACGGGGGAGAAGAGGCAATTTATTTGCGCATGCGCATAATCTTCTCTTTCTATTTTGATTGGCTGTTGAGCATGGCGGCAGAGACAAAAGTTGAACTTTTTCCAACTTGAAAGCGCAGAGACCAGAAACGGAGACGAACCGGGGGAGTGAAAACTTGTTTGTTGTAATACGCATGCGCAACAACGAAGATACATGATTTTCGTCTCCTTCGCCGTTGGTGTGGAGTAAGCATTAGTGGCGTACCAGTTAGCTGTATCTGTCTTCTGTCTCTCTAGCTTTATGGCTTTGACCAGTCCTGTACTCCTGAAGAACACGGCATACATTGCTTTTTCCATTGATCGTTGTCTTTTAACCATTGTTGGTTTGTGGGCCCATCTTCAAAGATCCATACTTTACTTTCTTGATGTATTGGAACGTCAAAAAAGGTATGTACGGCCCATCACCAGCTATGATTTTAGAAATAATGCGGTGCCCATCATCATTAAGTAATTTTAGGGATTCCTTACTGATTCTGACACGCTTCGCTTTTGGGTGTTCTGTTAAGTTATGGGGGAACCCAACGACAAACTTATTTTTTCATACGCTGTTCTTCATGAATAATTTTATGTACATCTGTGGATCCAACGCTAAGGTCCATCTGTATCATTTGGTAGGTACAGCGATTATCATCAATTAACCTTTTTCGTAGGGCCGACACATTTTTTGGGATTACAGCTGACAAAGGTTTTTCTGTGTGCTCTTCAACCAGAAGAAAATTTCGACCTCTTCTAAATTCTGTAAACCAGGGGTTGGCAACCTTTATTACTAGGAGGGCATATTTCAGAAATGCGGAAAGTCGGGGAGCACCGCTGGATTTAGAGGAGCAGAGGGGGGGGGGTAATATTTAAACATGAATCTATTAATGCGGCATAATTTTTATACATAAATTCAAATTTTAATTTAAACAAAACAGTCTCAAAATTGATAATTAATGCGATATTGGACATTGAAAATCTGCGGCCAACTTGTTGTAATGTGGAACACAAGTTGAATTCCCTGTTCTCACACATTGGTCCAAATGAGTGTCTGTGAGACTTGATTGGTACTTTGATTTTAAGTATTTCATACTGGAAAACAAAGATTCACCAGCATATGTCGACACGCAAACAAAGTTCAAGTTCAGAGCACATTTTCTCAACACTGGGAAACTATTCGTTTACTAAATTCCAGAATTTTTCTTCGTTGTGATGTGATTTTAATTCACTGTTATTTCTTCTATTTATAATTTCCGATTCTAAATCCTCCTTATTGGAAATGTTAATTTTATCAGTCACATCGTCCTCTGCATGACAGAAAGGATTAATAAAAATCGTCACCAATGCCTCCAATTCGTAGATTTCTTCAAATATGGTCTTAAGTTCTTCCAAAATGGAATCAAAATGTTTGGTAAACTGATAGGTTGTAGCATTTCCATCGCAATAATTTTGTATCATCATTTTTAAATTTGGGAAATGCGAAAAATTATCTTTCTCCATATGCCATTTCCAGAGCGCCAATTTAGCTTTAATGCATTTAACGTACTTATCACAGAAGTAAGGGGAGAGGCTGTTCTGGAGGTCAGGCTGGTCATTTTTTGATATTTATGGTTTTGCAATTTTTCATTTTTTTACTAAAATGATTCATTACAACTACGAGGGTTTATTGTTCAACTATCTAAAATTTTTAGATATTTGAACCACGGGCACTTTAGAATTGCTTCGAGGGCATCGCGTTGCCCATCCCTCCTGTAAACCATCTGATACAATGGTACGAGATGGAGCTTCAATTCCATATGCTAATTGTAGACGTTGAAGGCATTCTTCTTGATTTAGTCCCACTTTAAAATCAACAAATCATAGCTCGATAATGTCCTCGCGTCAACTCCATTTTCTGTTCTCGCAAAATCTATTCTTTGGTACCTAAATTGCAACTGTTGCCACAAATTATCCTCAGCGGACATAAAAGAGTTCAAATTTAAGTATCCGACCAATAATTTTTTTTCGCATATGGTCTGTCCGTGTCTCAAAAATTGCAGTGTTACCCTCGTATATATATATATATATATATATATATATATATATATATATATATTAAATTTATTTAAAGAAAAAGTATACAAGGTAGGAACTGGAAATCCACAAATGTGTTACCGCACATATTAGAGATTTTTCTGTGTCAAAAAAGTTCAACAGATGGCGTTAGTTGTTCCGCTAAAGCTAATTGTAAAAGTTGTAAAAATTTTGCTGTCCCATAAATTTCTTATTTACATCCCAACATTTTGGAACAAGACGGTGCACCGCCTCTCAAAGGTATGATTGTACGAGACTTTTTAAATGAGGATTTTCCAAACAGGTGGTTTGGACGAGATGGTCCCATCCAATGGCCGCTTCGAGACATTACACCTTTTGACTTTTTTCTTTGGGAATTTGCCAAAGACAATGTTTATTCGGCAAAAGTGGGCAGTCTTAAAGATCTCAAAAAACGCATAATTGATGCAATTTCATGTGTTACGGAATCCATTTTGGAACGCACATGGGCTGAAATGGTTTACTGACTGGATATTTTCCGTGCCATAAAAGGAACACATATTGAAATTTATGGACCATACTAAAATGAACTATAATATATAAGGTAACACATATGTGAATTTCTTCCTACCATAAGTACTTTTTTATATAAATTTTTTTAAGTGTGCCAAGGTTTTTTGAGACACCCTGTATGTATATATATATATATATATATATATATATATATATATATATATATATATATATATATATATATATATATATATATATATATATATATATATATATATATATATATATATATATATATATATATATAAACGGGAAATGGGTCATGTGTGAATGTGTGTGTGAGTCACAAAAACTCAAGAACCGTGAGCCCTACCTTGATGAAATTTACACGGTTTAATGTTCTTGGAAAATCAGGATGAATGTGACTATTTTCATCCCGCTACAACGTTCCATTCCCGAATTATGTTAGAACAAGTTTGCGCGGTATCAACGGATATTTTTGTTCAAAGCCATTGTAACATTTCATTGTTGCCAATTAAATTATAACATTTGCGTAAAAATAAATAGACATGAATTAAAATTGGAATTTATTCATATATTGGCGCATGAAAGAATGAATTTGATATATTATTTTCATATACGTGACAACGTCTAAACATTTCTTTTTAAAAATGAAAATATAAAGATGGAAAGACATTCATCTTCAATGAATGTGTTCTCAATCCATTTCATGCATTAAAGCTATCCCAAGCTACCTGTTCAAACTCAAATATACTGAAGGACAGCTAGAAACACGTGCGTTTATATAACTGAAACATAGCAGACGATTTAGTTTTGAAAAAGAATTACAATCATGAAATTCGTGTATATTCTAATTAAAAAAAGTCTGAAAGTGGCTGTAGTGTAATGTTTGAAAACGAGCGCTAGATAAAGTGAAAATGTTGTACCCCATGATCCCCCACCCCTCTACCAATCAGAGGATTGGCTGCGGGGGCGTTGAACCCAAGAGGGTGCTTGGGATCGCGGGGAGTCAGTCAGTAAGAAAGAGACAGAAGGGTCACGGCTATTGTAGGAATCAGAGGTCTGGCGAGATACAGGCAGGCTCGTCTCACCTCTGGTTAGTAATTATTCGGTAATTAGAATAGGGACTCAGAGACCGTCTCTGAGAGTAGTTTCAGGAGGTCTGGCGAGATAAAGCAGGCTCGTCTCACCTCCAGTGGATTAATTTGTTCTGTAAGCAGAACAGAGTTGTTTGTAATTGTTATGTAAAATGTGAATCTGTAAATAAATTAATGTTAGTGTTGTTAAGAGAGACTCGTTATTGCACTACTTCATTTGTCCCTATGCCATAGAAAAGAACCTAAGTGAACCGGAGAAAGAAAGAAGGTTCACGACAGTGGCATTGAAACGTGGCAGACGATTTAGTTTTGAGACAGAATTCCGATCATGAAATATCCGTATATACTTTTTCTATAATATTTATCAGATTTGCTGTGTTTTGAGATTCTGTGTTTATTGGTTCTTTTTCTATAATAATAAATCCATTCAAACATTATTGACTAGCTGTAAATTAATACTTTAAAATGCCCAAAAAGAAGAGAGCAACTTTCAATCCTGATCATTGAAAAAAAGTAATAACAGAAACTGAATCCTGAACGAAACCGGGTAATAAATCTAGTATATATATATATATATATATATATATATATATATACACGTGTGTGTGTGTGTGTGTGTGTGTACACACACAGTGGTACCTCTATACTTGTCGTTAGTTGGATAAAGAAGGCACGACGAGTACCAAACTAATTTTTCCCATAAGGATTGATGTAAATTAAATTAATTCGTTCCTGAAAACCTGAAATTTCATATTTTACTCGGCAATATATAAATTGATGTGGTTGTTTTTCATGCAAAATCTTTAAAGCAGACATAATTTAAAACATGCCATTCTAAGATTTAGAAAAATTAGTCTTTTAAACAAACATACCAGTTCTCAGCATCACGCATAATTTCTTCAGTGCTACGATTTTAATAACTCTCCCCTATACTAGATATGTGTGGGTATATGTATATATGTATGAATGTATATATATATATATATATATATATATATATATATATATATATATATATATATATATATATATATATATATATATATATATATATATATATATATAGATAGATAGATAGATAGATAGATAGATAGATAGATAGATATAGATATATGTATTGACTTATTTGTTTTGGCTTGCAGTCCTGGTGCTGGTGATCGTGGCGTACACCCGCAACCGCCGGCCCAACCAGAAGTACGGGCATGGCGATGTGGACGACGATGTACGCGAAAACATCATCAGCTACGACGACGAAGGGGGCGGAGAAGATGACATGAACGCCTACGACATCACGCCCCTCAGGATACCCATCGACGCCACGGGCACGCCCATCGGGGCCAAGCCCGGCCCCGAGAAGCCGCCCGCCCAGGAGCCAAGACAGAGGCAACGTGAGTATTAAAATATCACTGTGCCCCCTCTAAGCGTTTGGGCATATATATATATATATATATATATATATATATATATATATATATATATATATATATATATATATATATATATATATATATATGTGTGTGTGTGTATATATATATGTGTGTGTGTGTGTGTGTGTGTGTTGGCAAAGGCAGCGGGCCAGTGATCTGAACCTCACTGGATGGATGCCCATCGCTGAAAAATCCACCGCCGTGTATATTAATAGAGCCTGGTGCACGAAAAAGCTGCCGTGGCTGCAATGTCCTCCAAGTTCTCCAATTTACCTCTGGAGGTGCGGAGTCAAGTGTACCGGTCTCATCACTTAACTCCATTCAAAATGATGGGACTCATTCGTAGGCAAGCCGGACTCCGACACTTTTGGTGCTAATTAAAACCGGAGTCGCACCTTTCAGCCAAAAGCGTATATAGGCCTTGACCTGACGTTGCTGTCGGTCAAGGGGCATAAATAACTACAACACACACGTATATATATATGTATGTATGTATGTATGTATGTATGTATGTATGTATGTATGTATGTAAAGGAAAATTTCTCCAGCCGACTATCCTGTTTCCGCGGCCACCCCTCAAAAAGGTCACTTTTTTTCGGAATCATGACTGGTCACCGTTGAGACGTTTCACTGTATATACATACATACATAAATACAAACATATATATGGTTTGTGAGTGTGTACGTAATGTGTTATAATGTGTTATAATGTGTCGTGTGTTTGTTGCAGTGCCGCCGGGCTGCGGCCACCCGGACGGTGTGGGCGAGCTGATCCGCGACCACCTGGACAAGGCGGACCACGACCCGAGCGCGCCCCCTTTCGACGACCTCCGGAACTACGCGTACGAGGGCTGCGGCAGCACCGCGGGCTCGCTCAGCTCCCTGGCCTCGGGCGCGGAAGACAGCGAGCAGGACTTCGACTACCTCAACGGGTGGGGGCCGCGCTTCCAGAAGCTCGCCGACATGTACGGCCCGGGAGACAGCGAGGAGGACTAGACCACCCCCTACCACCACCCCAAGACGATAATACTAGTCACTCTCTCAAAGTTCTTCTTCCCACACCAGTGACTCGGCGCGCGCACTCTCATACACATGCATTCATATATAGGCACGTATATATGAATGGATGCTCGACGACATAGGGTCGTGTCTCTTCGGAATGATGCCACGAGGAAAAAAAAAGATTGAATCACCACAATTCTGACATCCCCCGTTTGGGCGTGGGGAAAAAACTGATTTTTTTTCTATATAACTTCCGTGCTGTTTCAAATAAATCCACGTAGAGATTTAGATGACGAAAAAGAAAAAAAAAAATCGACAGGTTTCTTTTCGTGTGTGCATGTTTTAGAAGACGTAGGCAAAGCAAAATGGACGATCTCAAACTGTACCAAAAAAAAAATAATAATAATAAGGGGGAAGAGGAACCTTGCCTCTGTGTTTTTTCGGCGTGATCAAATGTATGTCTTTTCTTTTTATTGTTTCGTCTGCACTCTCGACACCCCCCTCGTGTGTTCGTTTCGCGCCCCCATCGTGCGCTGTTTGCGTTGTTAGGTCCTTTTCTTTTTTGTACGGTCATGAACTCAGCTCACACTCAGCATGAAAAAAAAATATATATAAACACTTCTCTAAAGTGCTCTTCAGCTCACCTCTTTCAAGAAAGAAAAACCAGATCTCCCTGGTGCGTGTGTGTTGTGTGTTCTAAATGGAACTAAAAAAAGGGCTCACAGTTCGAAATCGAATCCGGGACGTTCCATAGACCCGGAGACAAAGGAAATGTGTCAATGAAAGTTTCTAAACTATATTTATTTGCATTTGTGGAAGAGAGAACTGCGTCCATAGTCAAAACGGAACTGCTGATCATGAAGTGGAAACGGGGCCCTAGGAAGATCACTGTGGAATCTTTATCACAAATGATGTATTATATACTTTGTCGTGTTTCTCAAATTTGTGCTTTATTCTTCGTTTCTAGTACATGTACGTTTTTGTTTCACTGGTATTATAACAGACCCCCCCCCCCTCCCCCCAAAAAATAACTAAAACAGGTGTGGAAGAAGTCAATTTAGCACCTTAAAAATATTAAGAAAATCTTCCAAAAAAGAGGAAAAGGAGAATAAACGAAGGGGGGAGCGCGCAGTTGTAGTTTTCACACACTTGAGCTCAAAACTAATGAAAGAAAGAGAAAATTTATATCCTGCCCTTGAAATCTATATCGCATTTGTATGACACAGAACTTGGCTGTTTCCATTGACAGTCTATTTTATATATTTCAACTATCATGGATGAGGTAAAAAGCGATATATGACACACTCCCCATAAAATATATATATATATATCCGTGTATTATTAATACATATACATTAGTATTGGTAAAAGCACGTTTGTAAATTCAGTTTACTCGATTTGTACATGATTAGTCAAAGTGCATTTGTACGTGATTTCTAGTTATTTATTGTGACCCGTGTACAAGGAGGAAACATATTTAGAAGAAATAAAAAAAAAGACGGAACATTTTTACAAACAGATCGAACTCACTCGAATTCTTTTTTTAAAAACTTAGAAATGAAAAACAAACAAACTGTAGTTTAAAGGAAAGCTTAAAGGCACGTTAAAATATGACTTTTGGTTTTTCTTGTAACGGGGGAGAAATGTGTAACGACGATCGAATATCACTTCTGCTCGAGCATCCCAAACCAGTCGACCTCGATGAAAAAAACAAACCTTCGGCGAACTGCCCGTTTTGTCAACAACAAAAAATTCGCTGGCAGAAATAGGAGACGTAATTTGTAAACAGGTGTCAAATAATTGAACCGAAATTTGAACCGCTTACTTTTATATATCATTTTGCGTCAATAGAGTAGAGCGGTTGAAAGCTCAGAAAAGTTGAATTATTGCGTCAGTAGAGTAGAGCAGTTGAAAACGTGGAAAAGTCGAGATATTGCATCAGTAGAGTAGAAATTCAGAAGGTTATTAGGTTATGAGGTCATAAGGTTGTATGTGATCTTAAAACAGATACTTTTATATGCCTAAATCTTTTTGGAACAAAACGTACCTTAAACCATTTTTGAGGTCTTTAAAAATACTACCACATGTCCTTAAAAGATTCTCAAGTACACCTCATGTTTGATTTCTGCGAAAAGAGTACGGACCCTGCAACGAAAATAAGGCTTTTGCCAACCTTGTGTGCGAGGGAAAGTAGTGAAAATCAGCCTTTAAAATAATATTCTCTCCGAAGAGCATTGATTCTTAACCTTTTCAGTGTTTCGGACCCCTCCGATAATCGGGTGAAAGCTATGGAACCCCCTCCTTCTGATAATAAATACTCATATAAGAACCGTTTCAAACAAAAATTTGGGAAATGCCATAAAGGAGCACATAGTTTTGAAAATTCTGATTCCTTCCGACGACTTTCATATTCTAGATAGTCATAAAATGAAATAGAAAGGGTTACAAAAGATATCAATAGACTCCCAAAACGAATGTGTAGTTGGATAATGTATTTACACTTTAGTGACGTATTATTGGCCGAGTGACTGCTCCACACTCGTGAATCTCATCAAATTGAAATTCAAAGGCTACTACGTGGTTTTATTAATTTTCAAATTGGGCGCATGCCTCCATTTTAGTTTCCAGTAAAAAGTCTCGACAAGTGCGTTTTGCCGCATGATCAAATCCCTGGACTAGCATTCTCCTCCCAGTCGGAGGACCCCTGAAATGGGATCACGGACCCCCAAGAAATGTAGAAAGGGTCCATGGACCTTAGGTTAAGAAACCATGCCCTAGAGGGAAAAGAAAATCAAAGGTAGGCATTGTGAAGCGAGGCCCTTTTTTTAGGAGCAGAGGACAATCAACTGAAATCTCGCCGCTACCATTTCTCCCCCCTTTCTTAACGGACTGGACGTGCGTTTCTATGCAACTTAGCTGACCAGGATGCTGCACATTTTTCATAAGACAAGTATGAATTGCACCACTTCCCTTTTCATCGTGTAGGCCTTCAACAAATCGTTTCGTTTGCCCGAACCGAATCACTTTGCCAAAGAGCGACTCACTTAGTTTTCATTTTTTTGTTTGCCAGCCAGCCTCAAAGCGGGTAGTAGAGACTTTTCTTTTGTTGTGTGTGTCGATATTTATCACGAAATGTGTTCAATTATTATTTAAAACATCTGGCTTAGTTTGTGCGCGTCATCGCTTTTCAGTTTTCAGTTGAAAGCAAAAATGCATTTGTACAGTTATGAACGTTGTTACGGGTAATTTGAAATCCATACATCTAGTCCACGAGCTGGGAAAAATAAACAAAAAAATTTCAAAAAAACTTAATCCCATGAAATCATTAAATTACTATTTTTTTTCTTTGCGCACGCGTTCAATTTAATATGTGAGCAATCTTCGACACGTATGCTCGAGGCATGAAATTATTTGAAATCACTTATGTTGATTTTTAATTTACTGAACGAATGAATAGATCACAAGGAGTCATTCAAAATTTACTAAAAGGAAATTCACGAACTCGAACATATTGTTGCCTTCAAAGGTCTCAAATGAGTTTTGTTTACGTCATTGGTTATTTACCTTTTGTTGATCAGAGACCACTTATCAAATTAAATAAATAAATAAATAAAATTTAAAAAATTTGTCCCAACCAACCCTTTTAGAGGCATAAATGAGATTCAATTTCGGAATTATACAAACTATTAGTGATAAACAACTTTAATAAAAAAGGTTAGTTACAATAGCAAATTGAACGAGTAATGTTACAATAGCAAAGTTAATGAGATTTTTCAGCTTGCATTGGCTTTACAAGCTGTAAAATTGTCACGCCACAGAAAATATATTGGGGATTTTCGAAGAGAAACGGATTTTTTCGTACTCGAAACGTCAGAAAACGAATTAATTTCACAACAGAATTAGTTTTAAGACGTAGTTTTTCTGTTTCTATATTAGAATCATATCGAAAATTATATATATATTTGGGAGTCGCAAATTATCCCTTCGTTTAAAATTTAAATGTGGTGTTGAATACCTTAAAAAGTTACGTTTGACATCCAACGACTATTTTGCGTCGTTTCATCTTCTATTTCATTGGATTATGTTACTTTGAACCGAGTGCACTCATTAAACACCACAATTGTTTCTTATGTGTATGAATCTGCTGCCAAATTTTACTAAGGGGGACAGTACCCCTTTCACTTGATTAAAATATTAAGAAATTAGTCAACGATTTCATAATTTTTAACTGATTAGCCAAAAAATCAAATTGAATGAAATTTTCTGGACTGTCAGATGCAACATAACTTCTTGTAACAAAAATATCAGATTGAAATGAATTATCTAAACTAATTAGGAAAACCTTATTAAGTAACGGATTTTTTTAAATTTCATAATGACTATGGGTCACTGCTTGAAGGACATTTGTCGTTAATTTTAATTTATTAACATTAAAAACATTTAAATTTAAATATAACATTTAGCTTAACATAAGGAACTAAAATCTTGCCATTACTTTCATTTTTTACTTCCATTTTTATAGTTAGTAATTTATTAAAAAATTTTTTTCCAGACAAAAATTCTCACATAATGTCATTTGTAAAATTTTTATTACTTTAAGTTTTCAATTAATTTTATGCAGAAGTTTTACATGAATGTACGTAGAAAATTTCAAGCCATTATCTCGAATAGTTTTTTGCCTCAAAGTCTGAAAATACTATTTTGAGACAAATGCTTTTCATGTTAAAATTTTGTTTAAAATCACTGTTCGTGAAATGCTAAAATAATTGAGAATCCAATGTCATCGTAAACGTCACTATGTCATTGCAAAAAGTCATACCAAATTGTTAAAATAAAATCCGGATTTCAACGAACATAAAAACAAAAAAAGAATCGATTTTTTTCTTAACATTTTCAAAGGGTACTGTCCTTTTAACAACCTCGGTTTCAGTCACACAGAAATATGAGTTGTATCGTCAAGGAAATTTAATCTTCCCGTCTGTAAGGTTTCTTTTTCGGTGTACCTCGAAACTGAATGATTATAAATTTATTTTATAATGTTACAACTGATAAGAAATTATCGATTATTAATCCTGCGAATCCAAAAATATGATATTACTGATTCATTTATATTATGATGTTTTTATCGAAGAACATCATTCGATTCCACGGATTCATTGTTGTCACTAGCTAAATAAATTGAGATTACCTCCAGTTAGGGTTGCCAGAAGTTGATATTAAAGAGAGAGGGAACGAAAACACGGCGTTTTATAGATAATAGGCGATTAGAGTGTTCATTCACACCCGACAACAATAATTTTTATTTCTGAAATAAATAAAAGCAAAATTTGTGAAAAAAAGAACGCTTTTATTTCAATATAATTTCCTTTTTCAAATGAAACAAAACATTTATAAATTGGAAAAAAAACCACATTAACTTATAGTTCATAGTACTAATACATGATAGTCATAATTATTTAATTAAAAAAAAAAGAAAACACAATAAGGTTTCCTCAGTCTCTCCTGTTCCTTTGAGCTGATAGCCATTTGTGATCACTTTTCATTTCTTTACAAAATTGCTTACTTGTTAAATTTTATATTTTATACTGCCGATAATATTGACTGAATACTTTCTATATGGAGACAATGTCTCTCCGTCGTCCTTGGTACCCCCCCCCAATCGTCGTATATATATATATATATATATATATATATATATATATATATATATATACACTGACAGATAATACTAAATTAATAGTGATATATTTTGAGGTATAAAAAAAAGTTAATACCCACAGTAATTGAGAAAAATGAGGATTTAATTTTAATATATATATATATATATATATATATATATATATAAAGAGAGAGACAGACAAACAGATAATACTGACAGATTTTTGAGGTATGAAAAAAAAAATTAGTCTCGAAGTAAGTGAAGAAAAGAGATTAAGAATCAAAAAAGAGAGTGAACGTGAACAAAGAGATGGGTCAAAAAAGAGAACATGTTCTCTTTAAAAGAGATACTCTGGCAATCCTACCTAGAGTCGTAAAATGAGCTGTCACCGGCTAGTTACTATTAAAATGTACCAAGATAAACTATTCCTTTCAATCTGAGAGAGAGAGAGAGAGAAATGTGTACTTAAAGTTTAAAAAAAAATACTGTTGGAATGCGTTACATTATTTTTGTACGTATGTAGCACTTTTTGAGAGGCTGGCTTTTCCTCGAAGCGTGTCCAAAGTCTCGATCGAAACAATCACTGACCGAAGAGCTCGGCAAAAACACAGGAACCTGAATGTTATTCATTAAAACTGTTTTAATCCAGTTGGAAATTCAAATGTGTAGCTTTTTCTGCTGGTAATGATGAAAATTTTAAAAAAAGGATGACCACAAAAAAAAATATATAAATATATATATATATATGCAGTTCTTAACTGTCATGTACCAGTGGTGTGTCGTAACATCGTGGCTGTCACAAAAATTAAAAGATTGAGCACCCATGAAGACTAAAATTAAACAAAATTTGAAATCCCAAAAGGAATTAAAAGTTATCCATTTTTTTAATGATTACCATGAAACATGAAAATGTCAAGAACATCGTGTCAATGAAGTTTATTTCTATTAAATACACACACCGACACACACAGATATATATGTATATATGTGCGTTTATGTGTTAAACGTCATAGATATGTGACATTTAATAGTCATTATGCACATAAAAACTACTTCAACAATTTGAAATATTGTTTAAAAGCAGGTTTGGTGCTTACTTAACTTCGGTTTCTCCGCTCTGTAAAGAACTTATAAAAAAATGTTGCACAAAATTTTAAATCACTTTCTATGGTAACTTTTTATGAAGGGTAGAGATGTCCTGAATAAACAATTTGAGTGAAAATAGAAAATTGTACAAAATTTCACGATGTTTTTCAGGTATTTTTTGTTTGTGAAAAATTCCGTTGCCAGATTAATAATATACTTAAAATATAATTGCATAAAATAGCCTGGGATAAACTGTTAAATGGTTTGCGTTGCACTCTCTCTCATATACATATACACACACACACACACACAAACACACACACACACACACACATATATATATATATATATATACATATATATAAATAAATAAATAAATATATATATATATATATATATATATATATATAATTTTTTTATTCAATTTTCTTCTGTTGGGCACCCCCTTCTATGGTCACCAGTCTGCAAAGGATCCAGATAGGGGTGGTCCAGCCACAGTGTTACGATATTTCTCTGGTGCATGAGATAACCGCGACTCAGGTTCGGAGAGCCGTTTATTTCTCTGTTAAACTGGCCAGCCATTGTGAACGAGATTTCATTTTTTATTTTTGTCGTCTTATTTAAGTTCGTCCGCGGTTCAAATCATCGGCGTCCGAGAATCACGCTTGTTCCTTCTTCTTCTTCTTCTTCTTCTCGCAGTTTATTCGTTTGTTTGTTTGTTTTTTGTACATTCCATTTTTTATGTGTCTCCGGAAGACGCTGCGACTGGGACTGACGAACGAAGCAGCAGCAGTAAAAAAAGTAGTTTGTGTACAGCTCCACGACGATTGATTTTTGTGCCAACATTTTTTCATTTTTGTGTTTGTTTTGAAGATGAGACATTAAAAGAAAATTCTGGTCGTCTTATAAAAAAAAACAAGTGTGTGTGTGCCTCCTTCATTTCGTTGTCGTCTTTTTCATTCTCGTCCATCAACACAACAAACGTCGAAAGTATAAATATATGTCAAATACACACACACACACACATACATACATATATATATATATATATATATATATATATATATATATATATATATATATATATATATATATATATATATATATATATATATATATATATATATATATATATATATATATATATATATATGTATATGAAATTAACAAAAATATGTTAGTGACGTCCATCAACACAACAAACGTCGAAAGTATAAATATATGTCAAATACACACACACACACACATACATACATATATATATATATATATATATATATGTATATGAAATTAACAAAAATATGTTAGTGACCACACAATAGATATAAGGCTTATAAGCCAAAGCTTAAATTATATTAACATAGAACATTATAGTATTGGACTTTAAAACAAATTACTTTCAAGTTAGGCTCTGAATGCTGCACTTTTATTGAAAGAAAATAAATAAGACATAGTTGAAAGAGAAAAACCAGTATGAGCACTAAAACTACTTGCAGCCAGGAACTAAAAACATGAAAAGATAAGAATGAAAGAGGTTTTTGACAGCATCTCTTCATCAGTGGTGTCGATACTGTCTAAAAACCAATGGATTGTTTCCGATAAGTATGATCTAAACAATAAACATACTTGCTGTCAAAAACCTCTTTCATTCTTACCTTTTCATGTTTTTAGTTCCTGGCTGCAAATAGTTTTAGTGCTCATACTGGTTTTCTCTTTCAACTATGTCTTATATATATGTTTGTATATATATATATATATATATATATATATATATATATATATATATATATATATATATATATTTGTGTGTGTATGTATCGGTCTCCGCCGAAGAGAAGGTCCCTCAGAAAGTGGTCGCTCGGGAGGAGTTCTTTTTAAATAAGGGGTGGAAAGTGTCAAAAGCGACGGTCAACGAGAGAAGAGGAGATTGTCGTCAAACATCCCCCCACTTTTCGCCAAATAACGGGCGTCTGTTGGGAGTAATACCTCAACTAAATAAATTTCTATTTTGGGTAATAAATAAAAGTCTATTTTGGGTAATACCTCATTACCCAATAAACTTGGGTAATTGCCCCAAGGAAGAATCGAACAGGTGTTTCTTACTGCCGATTGGTAATGGTTTACCCTAAGAAAAGGCAGTGTTCACAAGAGACAAGTGGGGAGGAATACACATCTGCAGTTAACAATTAAAAGGAAATTTTCAACACTATACCTATTGGAATATTAATGGCCATGATTTGCTGTATAATCTGAAATTTTTAAACGCTGATTTCCTATGTCCATTTTCCAAGTTGTAAACTTGCAACTAAGCAAAACATCTTTCATGTTTTCATTTAATTTTTAAACTGTGCAAAAATATGGCTAACAAAATCCAAGTTATGAGAAGGTATTTCACAGAGGATGAAATTAGAGTTTGACGAAATATTTCCCTAGTTAAATTGCGGAAAATGGGAAAATTTTATAAAATTTTGAAAAAATTAGTTGCAAGTGATTTTCCATTAGAAGAGGTCATTAGTGTAGTCATCATAACACTTTAAAGAGCAGGACCGACTTTAAGTCGATTTGGCCTATTAGATTAGGAAAATTAAAAATGTCTAAAAGAAAATTGTGTTAACAGATATAAAAATTAATCAGGATAACGACCAAACGAAGTAATTAAAACATGCAGATATATATCTCGATATGCTGGTTAAAGAAATGGAAGCATTAAAACATTCTTCCATTTAATATTTCTGAAACCCATAAAAATTCTAAAATTTCTCGCTACGAATGACAGAGCTGCTGGCTTTCCAAATAGGAACCAGGAGCTGAAGATTTTCTAGATAAAAATTAATTAAAACATACCTGAGACCAACAATATCGTAGTAAAGACTAAACAGTCCTGCAATACTTTCTATAGAGCATGAGGATATTAAAATTTGATCCAATCATAAATAATTGTGCTGATAAAAAAATCTAGAAATATTTATTTGTAGATATCTTTGTTCTGTAATTCTAAACTCTACGGCCCCCTCCGCTTTCGCGTATCGGCCAAGTTTTAACTGGGAACCAACCTCGCCACAGAAATCTCGCCGGCCCGATAGGACCCGCAGGACAAGGCACACAAGGAAACAAAAAGTAGAAAAATCCTCTAAGACGGAATACAAATTCCAAGTATGAAATAAAACATGGGAGAGTGGACAACGCGTGCAAAAGAAAAACCGCTCCAGGTTCCATTAGGACCTAGCCAGAATTTTTTTTTTTTTTTTTTTTTTTTTTTTTTTAAATCAAACTTGTTACATAGCAAAACCTAATTATAAATAACCAAACAAACGGTCCATGGTTAACTACCAGGACCTAAATTGATAAAATTAACACAAGAAATGAATTAATTAACCATGGCACTAACACCATCAGTTCATGGCTAACAGCCTGGACCTAAACAAATTATATTAGCATAAAAATTAAAATAGCTAACAATAACAAACTGCCAGTAATACCAGCAGCTATGCCTCAACCAGAAGAGAAACCCATGGCCACAATAGATCCTAGCTTGAACATCATTCACAATTACATTTACACAAAATCAAATAAATAACAATAGTTTACACCATATACATTTAAACATAATATAATTTACACAAATATACATTGTAATAATATATTCACTATTCAAAACAATAAATAACACAATATAGCACTAAATTAGAATATAAAATATATAAAGAAAGAATTGCGTTATTATTTATGTTCTGTAAATTAAATCTGGCTACTTTTTCCATAACTTTTAAGGTCTTACATAATAGTTTTATGTTTAATCCCTCATTTCTAAAACCGACCACTTATATCGTAAAAGTTCTGTAAAAAATAGGATATATAAGAAATGCCTTACATAAACATCCAAAAACTGCATTTGCCGAAACTCTGATAATAATCAACTCTGTACAATACATGTAATGAAAAAACATCTATAATTGTAAACCACACTTCAGTAGTGTCAATTTTATCAACTATTCATGCTGTCATCGGTTTCTGAAAGTCCATTTGTTTTATATTTGCATCAATTATTAATATAACTGTCCACAATTATTATTTTAAATGAAAACAAAATTACCGAAACAGATCGCGTCTCCTGCAGCGAAAGAAAAAAAACTTAACAATTGCAAATACCCAAATACCCAGAAATCTGCATCTATAATAATAAATATAAAAGTAAACATGACTCTAAATTTTATTGAGGAATTATGAGATTCCCTCTTCGGGAAATAGTAAGTAGTACGATGCAGGGTTAAAAGTTTCAAAATACGTTGATTACATAAAAATAGAAGTCAAAACATGCGATGGTTTTCTTAAAGCCTAAATAGTTAAAACCTTCATAATTTTCTTAATGTCTAAAGATAGATTAATACTTTCCGCGGGAAATTGTATTGTGGTGTTGATTATCCCCGACCACTCATTTCAAGAATCGACCTCCCCGAGGCAGCAACTTTATAACCAGTTCCAGGTCTCCTCTGACGGGAGGTGGACAACATATATGCATATTTATGCATATATATACATAAAATAAAATATATATGTATATATATATATATATATATATATATATATATATATATATATATATATATATATATGTATATATACATTTATATATATATATATATATACATATATATATGTATGTATGTACGTATATATGTGTATATACAGGGTGATTTTTTTAAACTGACTGTACTCAGAGACATCTGTAGCGTGATCTATCAGCCAAGATTCCACCAAAATTGATAGAGGGACTAAGGACGACATGGGAGAGAGTTTTCCGTGAAAAAAAAAAGTAGTTCCAAAATTCACCGATAGGGGAAGATATGACGCTGTTGTTGTCGGCGCATCCGAGAATTTGCATAAAAGGCAAATATAACATCAAAATACAAATTCACGACTATGTAGTCGACAGCAGCATCAGTATTTCGGGCTATAAAGATTAGGGATGAATACCGACAAGTTGTAAGCAGACAAATGAATAACAACGAAATTTCACTGCAACACAACTTTATGCAGCAAATTCACTTCTCCCTCCTTCAACGTGACCACAGTCCTGGTGGACGACACATTGCATCTTGAACAACGTTCTCAACGTCCGAGCGTAACTTGTCACCAAGAATGTTCATCAAAATCTGGGATATGTAGTCCTTTAGAGCCGCCAAGTTCGAGACTCCACCAAGATACACCTTAGACTTTAAATAACCCACCAGAAAAATGCCACATGGGTTAGGTCCGGGGAGCGAGGTGGTCATGTAAGTGGAAAAAAGCAACTGATGACCCTTTCTTCTGTAAAGAGAAAGCGCAACAGATTCCACACTGTATAGCCCGAAATACTGGCCGAAATACTGTCGACTACATAGTCGTGAATTTGTATTTTGATATTTTGCTTGCCTTTTATGAAAATTCTCGGGTGCGCCGACAACAAGAGCGCCATATCTTCCCCTATCGGCAACAATTGGAACAATTTTTTTTTCACGTAAACTCTTTCCCATGTCGTCCTTAGTCCCTCTATCAATTTTGGTGGAATTCCGGCTGATAGACCTCGCTACAGATGGCTCTCAGTACTGTCAGTTTAAAAAAAATCACCCTGTATATATATATATATATATATATATATGTGTGTGTGTGTGTGTGTGTGTGTGTCTGTGTGTCTGTGTATGTATATATATATATATATATATATATATATATATATATATATATATATATATATATGTATGTATGTATATATATGTATATATGTATGTATGTATGTATGTATATATATATATGTGTGTGTGTGTGTGTGTGCACATATTTATACATACACATACATACACATATTTATATATATAAAGTATACACCCACAGAATGTATTACATCGAGATTTGCATCCATTTAAGAGAATTTTCAACTTCAAACGGCTTACCGACATTTCTGAGGAGATTGAACTGTTGTTCACCGAGATCTTAAAAGGGCGAGTTTAATGGCGAACAAGTTGGTTGGAACGCTGCCAGCCTTTCAGATGGAAAAGTGGGAAGAAAAGTAATTGAAGAGCATAAAAATACAATCAAACAATCTCGGGAGCTTTATTAGGAAGCTTTTTCTTTCGGCCATTAGAGACTTTAAATGCCCCTCGCGAAATTTCCTTTCCTCCCTGGAAGGTGTGTTCATTGGAGAGGCGCAGAAGAATGAATATTTTTGCCACGTCTTTGTTCTAAATGGAACGTTCCAGTTTCTTAAGTTTTCGTAAGCCAATTTACGCGTGATTTAAGATGTTTTGTGAATATTTAGATGTTTTGGTACTTTCTTTCGAATTATCTTTCCATTGAAACTGACAGTTATTGAAGCAGAGAGAAGACTTGGGGTTGGAGGGGGAGGCTAAAGTTAAATTCAAACTAATCTCGGTCTGTGTTTCAAGTAAATTAATTTTAAAAAAATCCTTTACTTCGTAAACAATGATAAAAGAAAAGGAACTACACTTTCGTGACATTAACCAGCATACGGGGCCCATTATTCCGATTACCTATTTAAAACGGGAAATTTTATACCCCCTTCGTAAGAACGGCCATTAAGGGGGTTCATGTATGCATGAAATGACCCTTATGGTCATCTCCTGAAATAAGCACACACACAAACAACATGGCCGGAAACAATACGATTCGAATTCAAGAACAATGAAGTTTATTCCAGGAATAACATGACTTTACAAAGTGACGTCCAGCTCTCTTCTGGCGAACGTACAAGTAGCTGTAAACGGGTTGCCGGAAATTGGTGAGGTACGTTAGTATTGGAAAGAAGTAAAGGATGGAAAGGTTATCATAGAGAGACAGAACGCGGATTTCAGGCGATTACAGATTAGAGGTGATTGATTGATTGATTGATTGATTGATTGATACATGCATACATACATATGTATATATACACTGTCACAAAAAAAATATATGCACCCAGAAGAAATCGAGCTACTATCACGAAACTTGGCAGGAAGGTAGTCTGGTAAGAGATATGCAAACGATTAAAATTTCGACGCCAATGAGACAAAGGTAAGCGCGCTATGCGCATATGAGATACGCAGCTGGGAGAGTTTAAAAGCATGATTTCTCGTGCCATAGGGTAATTCAAACAAATCTGTCGACTTGGATGGACGGTATTGTGACTAGAGATGCCTCTGAGACGCAACTGGTGACAGTACGAACAATTGTCGGACTTTGAGAGGGGGCGTATAGTAGGCCTCAGAGAAGCAGGTTGGTCGAACAGGCGTATCGGCCGCCTCCTCGGTCGTAGCGTATGGTAGTCGCTCGGTTTTGGCAACAATGGATCGTGGAAGGAAAAGTCTACCGTCGCAGAGGGTCAGGACGTCCCAGGAACACAAATGCTCGCGAGGATCACGCAATCATAAGAGCGGCCATGTCCGCATCAACAACGTCTCTAAAATCGGTTCGATGCCATTTACCACCTTCCAGACATCCGGTGGTATCAAGGGAAACCATTCGGAGACGACTGGCCGACGCAAGTATAAGGCGCCGACGTCTATTAAGACGCCTACCACTGACCCCACATCATAGGCGACCTCGGGCAAGCTGGAGTGTGACCGACTGGAAGCGTGTGATCTTCAGCAATGAATCCCGATCCAGTCTCAATTCTGATGACCAGCGCATACGCGTGTGGAGGCGGCCAGGCCACTGTCACACCTTATGTAATACGGCGATTACACAAGGTGTGACAGTGTGAAGCGATTTGTTGGGACAAACGATCAACTCTAGTCGTCCTACAACGGACTTTGACGGCACGCAGTTACGTGCACGAGATTTTAACGCCAGTTGTACTGCCTATGCTATCAAGTCACCCAGGTGCTATTTATCAGCAAGACAACGCTCGTCCACATACTGCGCTTTTCTCCCAACAATGTCTTCAACGATATGACTTTCTCCCATGGCCTGCCAGGTCATCAGACCTCTCGCCAATAGAGCACGTCTGGGACGGGCTTGGAAGGCAACTGCAGCCGTCCCGAAATACTGGTGAATTAACTGTCCAGTTGCAAAGATTATGGCATGATCTTCCGCAGGAGGTCATAGGTGACCTCACTGATTTGATGCCACGCCGCGTTCCGGCTTGTATAGCTGCCAGACGCGGATTTACTACTTACTGATTTGTAAACTTTTTCATGCCATTTCTTCTTAATGAAACGGTCTGTTCTTCTGAATTTGTAATCATTTGCTTATCTCCTCATACACTACATACATGTTAAGTTTCGTGATAGTAGCTCGTTTCTTTCTGGGTGCATATATTTTTTTTGTGACAGAGTATATATATATATATATATATATATATATATATATATATATATATATATATATATATATATATATACACACACACACATATATATATATATATATATATATATACACACACACACACACACACACATATATATATATATATACAGTCGAACCTCCATATATCGAAGTAGCAAAATGCCGGAAAAAAATTCGATATATAGAAATTTCGATATATAGAATTGATCTTAGTTTTATCATATTTCTCCTAAAGCATTAAAATTAAAGCTAATTTTCGTATACGAAACTCCATTTCTAATTTATATGCGAATCACATTAAATGAAAGTTAATAACTAAAAAATGAATTAATATGAAAGATTTATTGAGTACTACATACCTCTAAAAAAAATAATAATCCAGACAGTGGTTACAATGATCACAGTTACATTCTTTTTAAAAAACTACGAATATCTTGCTGAACAGCCAGTTTTGCGGAAAGTTCATCAAAAAAATGTTCGCATTTATTCAGTCCACTAAAAACTTCATCGGGGACATTTTCCACGAATTGAAGTCCATGACGTATTGTTTCAAACCCCAAAAATTGGGAGATTTCATTCTAAAGTGGAATAAAATCTTCCAATATGTCGTGAAAAAAATTTCGATATATAGAGATGTTTTCGATGTATGGAAACAGTTTTTCTACGTAATGAACATGGAGATTTGCTAAGAGTTCGATATATAGAAAATTTCGATATAGGGAAGTTCGACATATGGAGGTTCGACTGTATATATATATATATATATATATATATATATATATATATATATATATATATATATATATATATATATATATATATATATGTATATATATATATATATATATATATATATATATATATATATGTATATATATATATATGTATGTATATATATATATATGTATATATATATATATATATATATATATATATATATATATATATATATATATATATATATTCATTTATTCTTGGGCACGTATTTTTGGGATACTTGCTATCCCACCCCGTAAGGAAAAGTTTAAACAGATATTTTTTAAACAACCCCCCCCCCCCCTCTCCCCTGGGAATTAATATTTCTTATTTGACTGTGCGTATTTCTGCAGAAACATGAAAAGTGAAAGACAATGATTAAATGGTGTTTTTAGATGAATATTTGACGTATACAGGTCCGAAAAATTGATATCGGTGGAACGCTTTTACCATAATTTTGGATCCCGCGCCTCCAGGATTTTACATTCGGAAGACATTCCGTTATTCATACATCTCAGGGAGTACGAGACGTTTAAGAAAATATTTTAACTGTGTCCCTAGCTCAATTAGCATCAGTCGCTAAGGAACGGGAAATGCGATCTTGGCATCTCCGAGGAAGCGTGGTAGTAACTTTCGGTCTGTGCCCCCAGGATATAATTTCGGTACAAATTAGGCTGTGCGTACTCTACCAGGACAACGAAAATGTGTAAATGGTGTTTCTAGACCAATATTTAGAATATATAGGGCCGAAAATTGATTTCGGCAGAGATGGAACCAATGTTTTTAACATAATTTCGAGGCACGCGCACTAGGGGTTTTACAATGGTGAGGAATTCTGTTTTACGTAAATATCCGACAGAACGAGACGTTTATCAAAATGCTTTAACGGTGATCATTTTGTGGCTACGTGCGGGGGGGGGGGGAGGAACGCGAAAACCCGATAATGGGCAGAAACAGAAATTTTTACAAAATGCGCTTGCGTAATATACCGGGTGCGTCATAAATTTGTGCAAACTTCAAAAATTCATAATAAAAGAATTAATGCTCGGAAATTTTTTCTGTTTGCGCCAATATGATCAGAGAGATTTTGGATTTTTTTTTCCCTGTAAAAAAAAAAGTTTACAAAAGTAACCGAAAGAAGGCACTCACAAGTCATACTGAGACGTTTTATGCAAATCAGGCAAACACAAACAGAAAATCAAACATATCACAATAACATGAGACTGTGCATTTATCTTAAAGTAATAAATGTTCAACATTACCACCAGCACAAAGTAATAGGCAAGTGAGGCGCGTCACTACGCCCATTACAGCGGAGTGTAGCATGTCGTCTTCGATGGCAGCGACTGTCTGTCGAATGGCATTTTTCAGTTCCACCAAAGTGGTTGGGGAACCCCGGTCCACACGAGACTTTAAGTATCCCCACACCCAAAAATCCGCCGGGTTCAAGTCTGGTGATCGTGAGGGCCACTGAACCTTACAACCTCGACTTATCACTCGGTCTTCAGTGTAAGATTCCAACAGGAACGTCTTGACATCACGTAAAATGTGGGGCGGCGCACCATCTTGCATGAATGTGACAACAGGTAACGCATGTCTTTCCTGCAATGCAGGCTTAACGTGGTCACGCAAAAGCGTAAGATACCGTGCTGCAGTGGCTGTACAGGTTTTCCACCCGAATACAGGACAAGGCTCTTCAAAAAAAAAAGGCTCCAGAATAAAAGACGCTGTGAAACCGCACCAAACAGTCACACGAGGTTAATGTAGTAGCCGGTTCAGATACTCACGAGGGTTTGAAGTAGCCCAGATACGACTGTTTAGCGTATTAACGTCACCATGCAGTGAAAAGTGGGCTTCATCCGTCCACATGGCATTCAGCAACCATTGTGGGTTACTTTCCATTTGTGCCAGAGCCCATGTAGCAAAGATTTGTCTTGCATCTGTATCTGCCGGTAATAACTAGTGAAGTGCATGGATTTTGTACGGATACAGTTTCAACATTCCGTGCAGAATACGTCGAATCGACGGTTCCGGAATCCCCGTTCTTCTCCCAGCTTCACGAGCACTGCTACTTCCCGTTGATGTCTCGGCTGCCAAATTTTCCATGGAACTTTGTACAACATGGACGCGGTCCGCGGTCAAGGATGGTCTGCCAATTCGTGGACGATCCTCTAAACCCCCCGCCTCCTCAAAGCGTCGTACTAAATTCAGTATCCCATTCAATGGAATAGGCCTTTTTCCCGCCTTCAGTCCTTTCTCCGTGCGAAACTTTCGCAATGCAACAGTTGGGGATTCACCATTCTTGTAGAAAAGTTTAACAACCAACACTCGATCTGGTAAAGAAAGCATGCTGCCGGCTTCGAATGACGGATCCATTTCCAACCAGGTGTTTTATTGATAGCCAAATTTGCATAAAACGTCTCAGTAGGGCGTGTGAGCGCCCTCTTTCGGTTACTTTTGGAACTTTTTTTTTTTACATGAAAAAAAATCCAAAATCCCTCTGATCATATTGGCTCAAACAGAAAAATTTTCCGAGCATTATTTCTTTTATTATGAATTTTTGAAGTTTGCACGAATTTATGACGCACCCGGTATATATATATATATATATATATATATTAAATACATGTAGAGGAATGCCAGAAGACAAAAAAATGTCAGACCGGAGACGCTAAACCTATTTGCATCCACGAAAGAAAAAGTGAAATAACTTTCCTGACAATGGGGCCGAAATCGTAATTTTTACAAAATTTCGTTACAAATTCGACTGTTCGAATTCCACGGGGAACATTAGTCTATGAGTTCGAGTCCCACAGGTGGCATGGACGATTCTAGCCGTACGGAACCGGCTTTAAACTGTAGGTTCCCGGTCTATTTAACCCTCGTGTAGCCAAAAGCTGACCGTAGCGCTCCAAACCAAACCAAACCAACCCGGTCCAAGGAGCCCTTATGTAGCAAAAAATGATTGTAGCGCTTTCAACTAACCAACCAACCTCCGGGAACATAAAATCTTTAAGGAAATGTGTTAGTGGTATTTCTAGCTTAATATGTGGCACATACATGATAGAATGGTGGCTCGTCTTCAGTATTTTGTATATACAGAGCCGAAAAATTGTTTTCAGTGGGAACGGCGCCAATGTTCTTTACCAGAATTTCGGGGCCTGAGCCCTCTGGGTTTTTCTTACGGATGAAATTTCACTGTACGCAACTCTAGAGGGGTATGAGACGTTCAAGAAAATGGTTCAACGGTGTTCGTAGCTCAATTTGTAGCCTCTGGGGGAACCGGCAATGCGATCTCGGTGTCTTCGCCACCTTCCGCGGATCATTTGGAGAACATTTCTTACTTTCCGTACTTATTTGGTTATGAGTATCCTTGCAGGACTACTAGTCTTTTAAGGTATCCGACTACGTTTTTTTTTACTGTTTCATTTGAAATCTCCTCATGCACCACAAGGTATAACATGAGGCTTACAGAAGTAAGTGAAAAACACAAAACAAAAAAAATTAAAAATTTAAATTACAAACAAAATTTTGCAAGATAGCAAGACTTTCAACACTCTTATCGAGATCAGAAAAAACAAGAGGCCAACAAATGGGCAGACGTCTCAAATCCGCCTTTAAGACAGCTCGGGCGCTCGCATGTAATTTGCAGTGAAAAAGAAAATGTTCAACATCTTCATCAACATCGCCGCAATCACAAAGTCCACTGGTCACCAAAAACGAAGCAAATAGCTCTTAAACTTTCCATGACCAGTTAAAACTTGAGTTAAGTTAAAGTCAATTGAAAAGTGCTTACACTTTAAACGCTGAAAAATAGTTAGAAAAAATCTTTTTGTCCACAATGCCTTAGACGAAGCAAGAAATTCAGTATTCCAGTCCAAGACAGTTTTTTGCCAAGCGACACACTTCCAGTGAGACGCCGGGACAGACATCACTAAATATATGTCATAAAAAGTCGCTTCTTTCGCCAACTGGTCCGCTCTTTTATTGCCAAGATTACCACTATGGCCCCGAATATAAGAAAAATGAATCCGACTACGTTTAAAACATAGATTTTGACGAAAATTCCGATATTGCTTTTATTTCTTTTGCTTAAAGATTGTAAATTTATGTTTCTAAATCTGGTTTCATTTTTTCGATACGATCATTAGAAATGAAATTAGAGCGTTTTAAAGATGACCTGCAGCTATGAATTTCAATGCAAGTTGAAAACTTTAATCGTGTTTTCTGAAGAACTTATATTTCACCAAAAATGTAAACGACTCTTGCGATAACTCAAAATCTAACCATGATATGTGTAGGAAATTTTTAACGTATGTTTTTTCATAATAATAAAAATATAATGGACTACAGGTTTAGTTCTAGGTATATTACTTGTTGATTTATAGCTGCATTTATAAAAAATCTCATGCAAAATTACTAAAATTTTACATGTAATTGCATATAGTAACCTGTATTTTTTTTTTTGGATTTTAAGATATCGATTAGCTTGTAGTTCATTACACTTAGAAGGTACTTACGTACATATGACAAAAAAAAGTTAATGTTATATGCATAATATTTTTTTAGAGCTAGAGGGGTTTTCGTAAGAATTTGCTAAATTTCGACGCAAAATCATCAATTTTGTAAAAATTTGCATAGTTAATGACTATTTTTTCATCATTTTCGAGCTATGGTGTTATATTAAGATAGAAATTTTCGCAAGTACAGTTTTTCAAAAAAAAAGGCTTCCTAACGTAGTCAAATACTTTAAGAAAAATGTTACAATGGTGGCTCTTGTTCAGTATATGTATAGAACCGAATAATTACAAGATAAAAAGAACTTTTTATATACCATGTTTTTAAATTTTCTGTTGAATCATATAAACTGGATAATTCTATGTATTAATAAATACTTTTTTAAATTTTTTTGATGCATTATCCCATCAACTTGAAAGAAAATGAAGTTAATTGGAAGTTAACTTGCGTTTAACTTTTCGTTTCCGTCCCGGGCGATAGATGGCTGCACCAGTCTACAAAACAAAATTAACTGAAAATGAATTCAATACTCTTTAAAGATGGCTAAAAGTTTTAAAATAATGCATTGTCATCGTGTTCTATTCTAAAGGTCTAATAGATGCCATCGTCATCTATTCTAAAGGTTTCAAATGTCTAGCTAGTCGGGAAGTTAGTTAAAAATCGATTGCAAGATTTGTACTGGATAAACAGACAAACAGACAAGAAAGCGAGGTAATAAAAACATGGTAAAAAAATTGTTTTTGACGGGAACAGAGCCAGTTTTTTACCATAGTTCGTGTCAACGAAATCGGGCAGTTACATTATCAAGGGATTTTGGTGTGCGTACAAACTGGGGAGTACCAGACGGTGAAAAAAAAATTAACTGTGTTCGTAGCTGAATTGGCAGCCGCTGGGGGGGGGGGGGGCGAAATTGTTATTTTCGGCCTTTATCACTGTCCGTGATCCCGTCGGACCCAGGATGTATTTTGGTACAAATTTGGCTGTGCGTATTTCTCCGTGATACTAAAATGTTAGAAAATTTGATTAAATGGCGTTTCTAGATCAATATTCGGTATATACAAGGCCGGAAATTTGATTTCGGATCAGACTGATTGAAAGCTTTTATCATGATTTTCGAGGCCCGCGGCCTTTTATTTTTTGCCTTCGGTAGAAATTCTGTTGTACGTACATATCAAGTAGACCGGGACGTTTAAGTAAATGTTTTAGTGGTATTCCTAGCTCAAATGGTACCTGCTAGGGAACGGAAAATGTGATTTTGGCATTTCGGCCCAAGATGCATTTTCGGTAGAAATTTGGCTGTGCGTATCTCTCCATAATACCCACGTGGAATTCATTTTATATATATATATATATATATATATATATATATATATATATATATAATCTATATATATATATAATATATATATATATACACAGTGCGTCAAATAAGTTTTAAGACTCGTCTCAGAGCGCAGGTTGTAATGGCGCTGTGAGTGTAAATGTGCATGTGTCATAACGTCCATCGTCTGCTGGTACACTGTCAACAAGTTGAGCGCATTTCGTTAAGTAGTTGAGAGAAGGCGAGCATTTATTGCAGAAGTGAATTTTTTTCATGTTGATTTTTTAAAATGGAGCAAAGAGCTGTAATTAAATTTAACGCAAAACTTGGTAAAAGTGCTTCGGAAACATACCAACTCATGAAACATGTTTACGGTGACTGTTATTTAAGTAGATCAAATGTTTTTGTGTGGCACAAACGTTTTTTTTGGATGGAAAAGATACGGTAGAAGATGATCAGCGTAGTGGAAGACCAATTTTATCTAGGACACCTAAAGTTATTGAGAAAGTACGAAATTTCGTAACAAACGATCGCTGTGCATGACTGAGAATGATGGAAGACTCTTTAAACATCAACAAAGAAACAATTCGAACCATCCTGCATGAAGATTTGGGCAAAACAAAAGTGTGTGCTAAATTTGTTCCACACACTTTAACCCCTGAACAAAAAGCAATGAGAAGTGCACATTGCAGAGACATCATTTCAGCTGCTGAAAACGATTCAAACTTCTTGTAGTCCATTGTTACAGGTGATGAAACCTGGTGTTTCCAATATGATCCTGAAAGAAAGCGACAAAGTGCGGAATGGAAGTCACCAAATTCAACGGAAGCCAAAAAAGCAAGAAAAGTTCCATCCAAAATCAAATTAATGTCATTACATTCTTCGATATTAAAGGTATTATCCACAAAGAATTTGTTCCAACTGGACAAACAATCACAGGTCAATACTACTTAGCTGTTTTAAAGCGTTTGATGGCCAGAATTCGTCGCATTCGTCCAGACTACACAAGGACTGAAAGCAGTTGGTGTTTGTTACACGACAATGCACCCAGTCACACTTCCCTTATTGTTCGTCGACTTTTGGCAAAAAATAATGTCTGTGTGTTGAACCATCCACCGTATTCACCTGATTTAACACCCTGTGACTACTCCTTATTCCCAAAACTTAAAAAGAAGTTAAAAGGGTGTTATTTTGAGGATATTTCGACCATACAAGAAGCATCGACATGTGCTTTGGAGGTCATTCCACAAAGTGATTTACAACAGGCGTTTGATTTATTCATAAATCTCTGTAAAAAGTGCATTGAAGCCACAGGGTCCTATTTTGAATAAAAAACCAAAACAGGTATTAATTTCTTGTTTCCATTTCTTTTTACAGACCCAGTCTTAAAACTTATTTGACGCACTGTGTATATACATTAATTAGGGTGGCCGTTATTTTTCATCTTTGTTTTTTTTAATGTTTCATCCCCTCAGTTTTTTTAACTGGCCTAAAACTAATGCATAAAGAAAATCGGGTCATTCGCATAATTCTAAGTGGTGCCGCAGAAGCTGTGAATGTCGCCATTTATATAAAAATTACTGTTTTTCCCACAAGTTTAACAGAAAAAATAAAATAAGATTTTATGCGCTTTAATAAACTAATTAATATCAAATATACACTAAAACATAGTTTTGCATAACCCACCAGCAAGGACACACGATAGGGGGCGCTGTGCAGGCGGCGTCGGCAGTACTGGTTGTCGGGAAAACTGACCACGGCGCTTAGTCATAATCAGTATTGCATTGTCTTTCTAACGAAGCGGTAGCACGTGGTTTGTTAAAAATGGAGCTAAAGAGTAAACTTCGCAATCATATATATCTGATTGAAAGAGAAACAAATCAAATAATAGGTAGCAAATTACCTTCTAACAAACAAGTAATGCAAGTGCTATTTTATAATATGAGATGCGTAAAATTAAGTCTCCGTGAAAGTGCTCGTTTACTAATTTCTGAAACTGTAATTTTTTGGCAAAAAGCACGAATACCATTTAGAGAACCTCAACATTGCATTGTTAAACTGGAAGCCCTATATAATGAATGGAGAATGCTTCAAAAGAGTTCTAAAAGAAAGAGCGAAACTCAGGAGCAAAAAGAACAAAAATTTAAAGAAAAACTAGAGGACCTATTTGATATTTCTCACCCTAATCCCTTGGAAATTATTACAATAGAAGGAGACAGACAATTTCTCATCTCCCAGAGGCAGAAAGAACGAATTGGTGTTTTAGGGGGCATTGATAAAAGAACTGATGAAAAGGAAAAAAGTGTTCTAAAACGTCTTAGTGCAGAAGAACAGCGACGAAAAAAAATTAAAGAGGATATAAAAATGGGTGAAACAATGGAGGACATGGACTTGGACATCGAAGAGTCGTGTAAGTACAAACCATTATGTACTTTTGAAATTTGTTTTTGTCCAATTATTACATTCTTAACGCAGTATTATGTAGTATATTTACAAAAGGTTTTGTTTTAGTGTCAGTTTCGTCTGAAAAGGAGAGTTCATCTGAAAATGAAATTGACTGTGAAGATACGCTGTGTCCCACAAAACAGTCAGGTCCACCCAAAGAATGTAAACGTGGGAACATTAATTTTATTAACACCAAGTTGGTAGCAGCTCTTGATAAATGCAAGTTAAGTGACAGAAACTCTATCCACATTTTAATGGCTACTGCAGAAGCTTTGGGACACAACATTGAAGATCTAATTATAAATCGAATCTCGATACAGCTATGCCGTCAAAAGCTTCGTGCCGAGCGTGCATCAGTAATCAGAAATCAATGGCTGATGTTACAGTCAGAGTTCACTACCGTCCACTGGGATAGAAAGCAGCATCCATCAATAACTAGAAACAAAAAGCTTGATAGGCTTCCAGTAATTATTTCCGCTAACGGACAAGAGCACCTTTTAGGAGTTCCTCAATTGGATTCTTGCAGTGGAGACGATATGGCAGAAGCTATTTACAACTTGCTTGCTGAAAATAAACTTTGGATACAGTGCAAGCCTTGTGTTGTGACACCACTGCGTCAAATACTGGAAGAATAAAAGGTGCTTGCGTTTTATTAGAACAAAAACTGGGTAAAGATCTCTTATACCTACCTTGCAGACACCATATATATGAATTGGTTTTAAAGTCTGCTTTTGAAGCATGTATTGCTACGTCGTCTGGACCCGAAACAGGATTATATAAACGTTTTCAACAAGCTTGGGCCAATATAGGTAATCCTAAATATACTGTTGAAATTGATGATCGGTTTGTTGTGAACAGTATCGCTAAAGAAATAGAGATTGTGCTTCATTTTGCAAAAGCACAAGTTGTTATTAAACAGACAAGAGACGATTACAAAGAGCTGCTGCAGTTAGTTATGATATTTTTAGGAGAACACGAAGCAAATGAAATTACATTTCGATTACCTGGTGCTTTTCACCATGACAGATGGATGGTGAAAGTTATTTTTCAAAATCAATTTCATTTGACTCAGTAGGAATTGCAAGGAATAAGGGATATTTGTATATTTATTGTAAAAATATACTTAAAAGCTTGGTACAATGCTCCCTTAGCCTGCAAAGCACCATACCAGGATTGGATGTTTTTAAAATATCTTTATTTTTACAGTAAAATAAATGAAAAAATTTCCCAAGAAACAACAAAAAAATTTTGTGGACATTTGTGGTATCTTACTGAAGAAATAGTGGCTTTAGCATTTTTTTATGACAATTCCTGTCGAACAAAATGTAAAGATGGCCAAAGCATTTAAAGAAAAGGAATCAACTACGTGTGACTCTAAGCGCTTTCATTTTGATTTAAAGGAAATGGCCAAATTCACACACAAAGAACTACTTAAATTTGTGCCAAAAAGCGCATTTTTTAAGCGGTTCAAAATATCGTCCGATTTTTTTGCTTGTGATCCTGCGATCTGGAATTCTCATCCTGATTATCAACATGGCCTTACAGTAGTCAGAAACCTCACAGTTGTCAATTATGTCGCAGAAAGAGGTGTGAAGCTTATGGAAGAATATAGCAATATTATAAGACACGATGAGGAGCGAAAGCAATGCCTATAGCAAGTCGTAAAAGACAATCGGAGCCATTTTCCATCTTGCTCAAAGCATTCATTATCAAAAAATTATTGAGCCTTTTATTATTGAAATTTAATGTTATAAAATTTTGTGGTAAAGTAGTTCCAGGCATTATTTCCGTTATTTTCACTCCTAAATATTTGTTTTAAAATTCAAACAGAATTAATAAATGTGTTATTGGGAAAATTTTGGAATTTAACTCATTTCTTTCAATTTTCACCCCCCCCCAGCTTGCGGCACGTGCTATTATTGAATAAAATTTCCAAACTTTTTACCAGTTACTTACTAGCCCAAAAGGAAAAGAAATAGGGGGTGAGACTTGTAAAAATATAAAATTTATTTTTTGCCTATATGCTAAGGGCCACCCTAATATATATATATATATATATATATATATATATATATATATATATAGTGTAGCGAACTGAGGTTCGTAGTTTCAACCAGTAGATGAACTAACACACCAGGTATACATCACTCATTACATAAACAAAACAAATGCAATTTATTGAGCAATTTGATTATGATGAGATATGTAAACTGCACAGATGTAAGATGAACTTCGTAAACTTAGGAAATCACACTCGATTTAATCGGCGTGGGGCGGAGTAAGAACACAGAAGTCCGCTAGGCTAGCAGAACTGGCTCTGCTTCAATGATGAAGAAACGGCACTTCGTCCTGATGGGAAAGAGGCTCCCCAATAATATCAACGGCGGTGACCACTGCACGCACCCGGTAGCGATGAAAATATTAAATTAAGGAGAAAGGACTCCTCACTGGAAAATAAGGTAGCAAAGGCTACTTCCACGAAGACTGGTCTCCGACAAATTAGCGGAGTATGTTTACTCCTGCAGGAACTAAACCGTCGCTGCAAACAGTCACAAGGGACTCTTGAACCTCTAAGGGCGGCAAACCCGGCTGCTCTTAAACTGGATCCGCTACGTGTCAGGAACAAAAAAGACGCAAGCCACGACTAAGGGATCCATTCTCTTTTATAGGAGAGCCTCCACCGGATATTGCATCACTCTCCGGAAAGGTTGAATGATCTAGAACAAGTGAGCAACGGAAATGGGTTTCCTGCGGAGATAATGAAATATTTTCCCCGGGTCTAAAGCGGCCGCCTTTTTAGTTTGTCCTCAAAGCCACTTCAAAGAGTCTTAAAGGGTCGCTTCGGTAAAATGCGAAGGGCACGAGTCCTTTTGTTTAGGCACGCGACGCCTCCAGGATGCTGCATAACAACTGATAGTTCATGAATAAAAAGCACCTGGAGTCTCCTGTCATTTATAACTGACGTCAACCGGTGTCACCCGGCGGCGATGACTAAATCAAGAAAAATGACCGAGGTCTCCTAACGTTCTGTGGAACAAGTCTATCGGATGAACAAAGGGAAAAATGCCATCAGCATTTTGCCACCTGAGTTGTCGGGATTCTTTTGATGAGTCTCAGGCCGAGATAGAAGAATTTCTTTTGTTAACGGAGAGGTTGAAATGCAATACTCTACAATATATATATATATATATATATATATATATATATATATATATATATATATATATATATATATATATATATATATATATATATATATATATATATATATATATATATATATATATATATATATATATATATATATACATACATATATATATATATATATATATATATATATATCTGGTGTTCGGATTCTTTTATTAATTTTATCCTGAGCTGTCAAGCGCTTGATGTTATTCACTTAACAAATGGAAGGCATGTCTCAAAAATAAAAAGCGATCAATTTTCCAAAAAATGTGTAAATAGATCGAAAGGACTCTCCCGGTCACGGGAATAAAGTTCTTTTTTATTCATTTTATCTAGGGAACGAAAAAAATCGGTGGGAATACTGACGAAGAATTTTAAACATCTCCAAAGAATGATGACGAGAAAAGGGGAAAAAATTCTCTCCCCGAATATTAGAAAATGGTTGGAGCGATTTGGCTAATTTAAAAGGGTGGAAAGTTTTATTTCAATAACGATCTTTTCTTTCTTCGATCAAAATTCTAAAGCAGTTTAAAAGATAGCGGTTCGTGGCGTACAGATAACTGCCATAAAGATCGAAATACATTTATATATATATACATGCGTACGTGTATACATATATATATATATATATATATATATATATATATATATATATATATATATATATATATATATATATATATATATATATATATATATATATATATACAGTGAAACCTCGATTTAACTTGGCCCGTATTTAACTATTTCCCGCATATAACGTCATTTTTCATTATTCCCATTTTATTTCTTATACTTGTAGTGTTAAAATCCCAGATTTAACGTTATCATTTTAAAATATTTTCCGCATTTAACGTTTTGTCAGATGGAAAAAATCAATGAAATTTTCCTAAAATATCAAAAATTGCGATGAAAAAAAATATATATATATATATCTTATCAAAACGTGAATTACTCGGATTCTCCCCTTTCTTTGTCTTTTCTTACCAAAGTTCGTGCAACAAGCATTCCCATAAATGGCGTTTTGAAACTGAAATTGTTTCTAAACTGGGAATTTAAGGATTCACACCTTCAAATGGTTGGATAGACCGCCTTTGAAATAGGAACAATTTAACCTACAAGTCTATTTGTGGTGAGTCTGCTGGGGTCGATTCTTTGCAAATTGGACAGACAAATGCGCTTACAGAAACGTCTGATACTGTAAGCGCTAAAACGTTGCTTCCATAATGTACTACCCATGTTGCACATTTAAAATTACAAAATATGCTAATAGAATTTTCCCCTGCCAATTGTACAAGCAAAGTTAAACAGTGTGATTTGGGGATCATACGATCATTCAAAATAAGCTATAGAAACCAAGATTTGAAAAAATCTCTTCTTAGTATAGAATTTGAAGGTAGGAAAAAAGCGATAAACGTTCTAGAATCTATTCATATGATTTCTTCAGTATGGGAAAATGTATCTCAAGTCTTTTTGCAAAAATTTTATACGTCGGATAATTATGAAGATGAGGAACATGGAATTCCTTCTGTGACAGAAACCATTCAAGCTTTGAAAACAGAGGAATCGTTCCTTTCAAATAGTGAAGTCCAAGAAAAAAGCTTACAAAACTCCTGTTGAGAATGTGATTTGTACTATAAAAAGTAACATAACCGATTTATTTAAAGAATAATTTAGAAAACAGATGTCAAAACCATTGTAAATGAAGAAATAAAAGATATGTTACCTAAATTAGTTTTTATTTTATGATCAGTGTTTTGTTTTTGGTCTTACCCCGATTTAACGGTTTCCCGCACATAACGTCATTTCTTTATGGTCCCTTGGATAACGTTAAATCGGGGTTTCACTGTATGTATATGTATATATATATATATATATATATATATATATATATATATATATATATATATATATGTGTGTGTGTGTGTGTGTGTGTGTGTGTGTGTGTGTGTATATATATATATAAAAGATTTGTTTGTAGTGCTAAAACGTAATTATTATCCTGATAGTCTTTCCAAGCACATAATTGGTTATTTTAGATTTAAAGAATAGCATGTTCTGTTGCTAATAATTAGTAATACAAAACTAAATGATTAAAGTTAGTAAATAACTCTTAGTCATAATAAATGTCTAAGTTAACTTAGGTAATTATGTCCTATAAAACAGTACCCTATGTAAGTCTGCTAAAGTGATTCCATCTGCTCCATGGTTGCAATGTTTGTGACATCAGTCTTCTTGCGGTCTCCTAAACTTAACTTTCACTTTGTCTGGTGCCG
>OU015495.1:31778709-31941209 GCA_907164885.2 Dolomedes plantarius | reverse complement strand
ACCGGGACAACTTCCAGTACTTAATCCAAACGACAATACCGAATTCCAAGTCTAGAGAAATAGTTGAAAGTTTCCCAGCGACGTCAATGAATTATTCGAAGGCCGTCGATTATTTGAAGCAAAGATTTGGAAAAGAAAGTGTACTTATACAAGTTTACGTAAGAGACTTGCTTCGTCTAGTCATCAGTGAAAAAAGGAACATTGAATCATCTTCATTGTACGATAAACTGCAAACACAATTACGGGCTTTAGAATCTTTAGGACTTACGAAAGATAAGTTTGCAGATATATTGTTTCCATTAGTAGAATCCTGTTTACCTATGGACATTTTGCGTGCTTGGGAATGAACCTGTGGACTAACATCGTCAGAAACTGCAGGTAAAACTGATTTAGATTCTCTAATTGATTTTTTAAAGGTAGAAGTTGAATGCGAGCAGAGTATTAAAATTGCTCGAAATACTTTAGTTTCTGAGAAAGTAAATAAGCAATACGTTTAAAAAAAAAGATTTCAGTTATTCAGTTCCTACTGCTGCTGAACTGTTTAATGCTAATAAGAAAGCATATTATGAAAATAAGCAGAGTTTTAAAAGGAGTGATTCATGTATTTTTGTAACAAATCACATTTATCTGATAATTGCAATAACGTTAATGATATGTCTTTAGATGTTAATAAAAATATTGTTAAGACGAAAGGTGCTTGTTTTGTATGCTTAAAGAAGGGCCATAGGGCAGGTAACTGTCGATCCACCCATAAGTGTATAATTTGTAAGAACAGACATTTTGCTATTTTATGTCCAGATTTGTCTTTAAAGACAGATAGCTTAAAGAAAGAGCAAGCTGGAAACGAAGCCAGCATTTCTGAAAATCAAAAAAGCGGAACGAGTAGTACCTTAAATAATAATGTAACTTTCTCAGATGTAATATTACAAACATTAATAGTTAGATTGCAGAATAGCAATAGAGAATTGTTTGTACTTGCTCTTATTGATACGGGTAGTATGAAATCTTATATATGTAATAATGTTGCAGAATATATGAAGTATCAAGTTTTGAAAAAACTTAAACTTGAGCAATCTGTCTTTGGATGTGTTGAGACTGGTGAAAGTGTTCATAGTCAATACCTCGTTGAATTAGGCAATCTCGATAAAAGTTAGTGTAAATTTGAAGCACTAAGCCAGCCTCGCATTTGTTCTGAAATTTATCAAATCCCTCCTGGCTCCTGGGTTAAAGAACTCAAACTGCATGATATACAGATATGTGATTTTGAAGGGAATTCATTTAATGTAAATAAAGAAATAAAATTGTTAATTGGGGCTGATATTGTAGGAAAATTATTCACTGGTAAAATTAAGTCTCTAAAGTCGGGACCTGTAGCTATCGAAACTTTGCTAGGATGGACATTAATGGGGAAAATTCCTGTCATTCAACAAGATGAATCGCATGCTTCTTTATTTATTTCATCTCTTTTAGTAAAAGAGCAGTGTATTTCTGACCTCTGGAAGTTGGATGTTTTGGGTATTTTAGATCCCGCTCAAACAAAAACTCAAACACAGCTAGACGAGGAAACCCTGAACTACTTTAACAGTACTACAGATGTCGATTGTGAAGGCAGGTATCAAGTGGCTTTACCGTGGGTCGTAAGCAATTCGCTATTGCCAGACCATCGGAATTTAGCAGAAAAGTGCCTGCGAAGCACAAAACGGAAGTTAACATCTGCAGGAAATATTGAAGCTTATGGTGAAGTGTTTGATGACTGGTTGTGTCTGGGTATTATCGAAGAAGTGCAGAATGATAAAAGAAATGACGTTCACTATTTGCCTCACAGGCCGGTTATAAAGGAAAATAGCACGATCAAAATTAGACCTGTTTTTAATGCTTCTGCACGTACGGTAGGTTTCCCATCTCTAAATGATTGTTTGGCTCCAGGACCTAACTTAATTGAAATCATACCTTCTGTTCTTAACAGATTTCGGAAAAATTACGTGGGTATTACGTCTGATACAGAAAAAGCTTTCTTGCAAATCGCTATAAGCAAAAAAGACAGGGATTTTTTAAGATTTCTCTGGTCGGATAATGAGGATTTAGAACAAATTAAGATATATCGGCATCGTAGAGTTGTTTTTGATATTACCTCTAGTCCCTTTTTATTAGCTGCAACACTGCAATTTCATTTGAACAGAGTTCCCAACAATTTAAGTTCAACAGCTGACATATTAATGAAGTCAATTTACGTAGATAATTGTGTAGCAAGTTTAAATTCTGTTGAAGAGTTAGAAGAATTTATTTTGAAATCGCAGGTAATAATGTCTTTAGGACACTTTAACTTAAGAGGGTGGCAATCAAATTTGCCTAATTGACTGGTTAATGCTTCAGCGGAAAACAAAACAGTGCCAGTTTTAGTTCTTTTGTGGAATACTGATAGTGATATATTGTCATGTAAATTGGATGGAGTAAACAATACAATTGAATCAGTGACCAAAAGATTAGTTTTAGGTATAGCTCATCAGGTGTTTGATACTATAGGTTATACTGCTCCTGTAATGTGGATACCGAAAATGATTTTACGGGAAACTTGGAGTTTAAAGCTTAAATGGGATGATGTGTTGCCAGATGATCTTAGTAAAAAATTCAAATCTTGGTATAATCGTCTTTATAGGCTTTCTGAAATAAGAGTGCCAAGATGGTTTAACATTAGATCATGAGATGAATCAATAAGCTTGCACATATTTTGCGACGCTAGCCAACGAGCATATGCTACCTGCGCATTTATACGGGTAGATGATAACGATAGGGTTTCTGTCAATTTGATACATGCGCGAAGTCGAGTAGCCCCTTTAAAGTCTATGACGATTCCTCGACTTGACCTTCTAGCATGTTTAGTTGGAGCTAGATTCTTGACATCTATCTTAAACGATTTAAGCTTGTCAAAAATAGACATTTATTGCTGGACAGATTCCTCTACCGTTTTATGTTGGATACATAATGATCAAAGTTGGGGTACCTTTGTCCATAACCGTGTACAGGAAATACGGTCTGTTACGACTCCCACACAATGGCGTCACATCCCTGGAGCATTTAATCCTGCTGATACTGCTTCAAGAGGATGTTCCGTAGATCAGTTAATAGAACGGCGATAGTGGGAGGTACCTGAATGGTTATACGAAAAAGAGGAAAATTGGCCCATATCACAAGAGATCCCGGATGAGGATTTGGTCAATTCAGAAAGGCTTAAAACAATTATAGCTACAATAAGTAACACTCCTAGGGACACTGATTGGTACTACCAATACTTTTCATTATATCAAAAAATTGTACGTATGATAGGATGGATTTTTCGGTTTTTCAATAATTCGAAGAAAATTATCATTGTTAAGACACCAGACCTTTCATTCCTCGAAATTGAAAGGGCTGAAAGAAACCTTATTTTGTTAGTTCAAAATGAAGCATTCACTGGGCATTCCGATGAAAGAATTCGTAGTTTGAGACCGGTTGTCGATGAATTTGGTATTTTAAGAATGGAAACTAAGATCATGTATCGATGTGATAATATCAATTTCAAATTCCTAATTATCTTGCCATCAAACCATCCTGTGGTACATTTATTGATTTCGTGGAAGCATAGGGAACTTTTGCATGCTGGTATCTCCCTATTGATGTCAAGGCTAAGAGAAGACTACTGGATTCTGAGAGTCAGAAAGACTATCAGATCTGTTGTTCTTCATTGTGTACAATGCAAAAGATTCAGTACCCAGAAAACCGAGCCAATGCCTATATCTCTGCCAGTAGATCGTGTACAAGATGCATCTGTCTTCCAAATAGAGTTGGCCGGCCAGGTCAATTCCTACTATCTCAAAGGTGGACGTAAATCGGGGATTGTGCTATACACATGTGCGTGTATCGTGCGGTACATTTAGAGTTAGTTTCATCACTATCCACTGAAGCCTTTTTACAGACCCTTCGACGTCTCATTGCAAGGAGAGTCAGACCATTGACAATCTACTCAGATAATGGTACAAATTTCGTGGAGGCAGATAAAGCCCTTTCCAGCATAGATTGGGATCTTATTTCAGCAAAAGCCGCCATGCAGAAGATTCATTGGAAGTTCAATCCCCCGTCCGCCGCATGGTGGGGCGGATGGTGGGAGCGATTAATTCAAACGGTGAAACGAATCCTCCGAAGAGTTCTCGGCAGAGCCTGTCTATCCTACGAAGAACTTAACACTCTGCTGTGCGACTGTGAGCAAGTGATTAATTCGAGACCTTTAACATACGTTACCAAGGATTCTGAAGACTTAGCACCGTTGTCTCTGTCTATGTTTCTTCAAGACTTAAGATCGTCAAATGTCACTGACATCGATATTGTTGACAGTTAAGAAATAAATAAACGGTCTAAGTATCGACAAAAGTTACGAAATCTCTTACGAGATCATTTTCGTACCGAGTGCTTGGGACAGTTGCGTCAACAAACCATTCGTCATAAGAGAAGCAAACCGTTGATTGTGGGTGATGTAGTGCTTCTTGAAAGTCACGTAAAGAAACGAGCGTATTGGTCATTGGCACTAGTGAAAGAACTGATTCCCGGTAAAGATGGCGAACCCCGAGTTGCGCGTATTAAGACTGACTGTGGAGAACTTGTAAGACCTGTGCAGAGACTATACAACTTGGAACTCCACAACCCACTCCCAGGTTCTGATGATTCTGGAAAAAATTTAGTGACTCGGACCAGAACAGGCAGAAAAGTGACTGTTCCAGAACGTTTAATGTATACTTGATTTATTAACATGTTTATACTAATTTTAAGTGTTTGAATATTTCAATTTATGTTTTAATAAGTTTATTAAGTATTTTATTCTATTTAGTGTTTTGAGTAGCATTTCAGAAAGTACTCAAAAGGTGGGAGTATGTGGCAACTGGCGTATGTCTAAATAATTAGAATAAAATGTAAAGCGCATGCGTCAGACCTGTAGTTGTACTGCTTTTAAGAAGCAGCAACTTGTTTTGTAAAGCTGCTATGAGGAAATTGTAAATGTGTGTGGAATTCCAATAAACCGGTGTTTTTAAGAGTAGGGAGTATTTCTTCCCTGGAATATCTTTTAAGCACGGTGTTCGTGACAGATCTCATCCCATAAATTCTCAGTTGGATTGAGATCTGGTGATTGTGCAGACCTACAAAGAAAGGGAAATCCGTCCGAAGAGCTCCGTCATGCTCTTCGAACCATCTGAGTACAATGCCAGCTTTATGACAAGGAGCATTGTCCTGCTGGATGTATCCATCCCCGGCAGGGTACACCATTAACATAACAGGATGTACTTGATATGCAATAACACTTAAATACACTTGGGCATTCAGACTTTGATTCACAGAAATCAAAGGACCCATACAAAGCCAAGAAAACATCCCCCAAACCATAATATTGCCTCCACCATCTTGAAGTTTTATTGCAATGCAGTTGGGGTCCATGCTTTAGTGCTGTTTTCTCCATATTGTGTAATCCATAGTGTAATTGAAAACGCGATTCATCGGACCACATGACCCTTTTCCAGTCATCTACTTTCCAATCCTTGTGCTCCTTTGCGAACTGGAGACGTCTGCTCTTGTTCAAGGCAGACAGTAGAGGCTTTCCAATAGGTCGTCGGCTTCCATAGCCTATACGGTGTAGTGTTCGGTGAACAGTTCATTCAGAGACGTTCGCAGTTGCTCCTTGATTAAGATTCCCTGCTATTTGAAGTACTGTTGTTCTTCTGTTGGACTGGACAACACTGGCAAGTGTCCTTTCAGATCGAGCATTCAGTAGCCGGTGACGACCACAGGCCTGACGTTGAGACCCAGTTTTCTGCTTGGTAGTCCACTCTCTGTAAACATTAATAAGTGCTGCTCTCCATCACTTCACAAGTGGAACCTTTTTGCTGATACTGGTTCCGACGCTTCGAGCACCTACAATCATACCGCGTTCAAACTCAGTTAAATCACGTTTTCTGTCCATATCTTCGAAAGCAACACAGTGCAATTGATAGTTCTGGTTCACTTGTCCTGCTTTCCCTTGTTATAGCTATATCGCCCTCTATCGGCAATACTGTGACGCAATAGCTCATTTACATAAAACTATCAGGTGGTCATAATAAAGTGGCCGCTCAGTGTATTTGCCACCCACATGGTATAGGGAATAGCGTCCTATTCTTAAATGCTGTGGGCTTGGGTTCGAGTCTTGAATAAGGTATGGTCGTTATCGTGATGCCCCTTCATAGAGAGCAACTCTGGCTCACCTAAAATGGTGCTCCCGAATTAAAAATGTAGTCAACAAGACTTCGCGGATCTACATAGGCCAAGTCAGAAGATACCCACAATCAAGAAGACAAGCGCCTCCGTATTGGAAAAAGTGTATATGTATGTATGTATATATATATATATATATATATATATATATATATATATATATATATACAGTGGCTTCCAAAAGTTTCGTACACTTACGATTTTCAATGAAGTAGGAGTCTATCCATTAACTAAAAGGAATATTTCAGAGTGGGTATTTAATAATAAGATCTATAATCTATTCTTAACAAAACCATATTAAATATTTTGAAAACATAGTAAAACTTTATTTTTAAGAAACCAGTAATGAAAAAGTAACAAAACTTTATCTCACAAAAGTCATCGTACATTGAAATATTTTCGGATAAATTCATAATTAAAATTATCGTCTGGCGTTTTATTTTTATTTTTGAACTGTGGTGGCATTTAAAATACCGTTTGGCTTTAATTTTTGCTTCCCTACTCCGTAATATTCTTTTTATTATTTAAAAATGGCTCGTAGCCGTAAAGAAACAACAACCAGCATTCGAAAGTTGATTATTTTTCATCATAGTAGTGGTAAATCAGTTCGGAATATTGCTAAATTACTTAATTTATCCCATTTTACTGTGCAGTATGTAATAAAACGCTTTAAAAAAGCAAATCGGATCGAAAAAAAGGTAAGAAAAGATGGTCCGGCAAAGTTAACCAAACGTGATCAGAGATTTATAATTAGAAAATTTGTGAAAAATCCACGTTTGAGTGCTGTGAAAGTTTCTGCAGAATTTAATGAAACATTTTCTACTTCAATTTCACCCAAAACTGTTCGACGAGTTTTCAGAGCAGCTAGATTACATGGGCGTTCTGCCCGTAGAAAATTTTTTGTGAGTGAGAAAATCAGAAAATCTTAGGCTTTCCTTCGCACTATCAATGATAAATAAGTCCCAAACGTATGGGAATAATGTCTTATTTGCCGATGAAAGCAAGTTTAACATTTTTGGTTCTGATGGGCGTATAATTGTATGAAGAAGAAAAATGAGGAACTTATTCCCAAGAACTTAGTAGGAACAATTAAGCATGGCGGTGGAGGTGTCCTCATGTGGGGATGCATGTCAGCATCAGGACTAGGTAATTTGGTATTTATTGATGGCACAATGAATCATGCTGTTTATATAAATATTTTAAGAGACAATTTAAAATTATCTGCCCAAATTTTGGGTATTGGAAACAACTTTGTTTTTTTTTATCAAGATAACGATCCGGATCTCAACGCTTCCACACGGATCTCAACGTTCGCCTCAGGTGTCTCTATAATTGCCCACAAGTTTTGAAAGCACCTCCTCAATCGCCAGATTTTAACCCAATAGAACATATTTCGAGAAAACTGGAGACTCGAGTACGAAAATACGACATTCACACGAAAAGCGAACTAAAAACAATTATGATGGAAGAACATTGATGCAGAAATTACAAAAGAACTAGTGAAATCTATTCCCCCAGACGTTTAAAAGCTGTTTTGGATGCTAAAGGATATCCTACTAAATATTAATTTAACGAAAAATTAGAATATTTTCTTATAAGTAGAGATTTTTTTACAAGTGTTCGATGACTGTTGTGGGATAAAGTTTTTGTTACTTTTTGATTACTGGTTTCTTAAAAATAAAGTTTTACTATGTTTTTAAAATATTTCATGTAGTTTTGTTAAGAATAGATTATAGATCTTATTATTAAATAACCCATTCTGAAATATTCATTTTAATTGATGGATAGACCCCTATTTCATTGAAAATCGTAAGTGTACGAACACTTTTGGGAGCCACTGTATATATATATGGGCTCTAAATCATACCCGCCTCGTGTCAGAACTAAACGACTGGCTATCGATGTCTCCTGAGGGGGCTCAGTCGATATTTACGAACCTCGAATGCACGCGACCGGAAATCCTTTTATGGGCCAATTAACGGCACAGTCCTCTTCTTATCTGGGGAACTGACCGATGGCCGGCATTAAAGAACCGTTCTGCGGCCATCACGGCGCGGCCAGAAGAAAGTCCCGGTTTTTATGGGGGCGACTGAGAGAGTCTGTAAAGTGAGATAAGACTGGCCACTTTCCCGGAGAAGAATCGCGCGATAAGAGAGGAAAATGGGGGACCCTCTTCCGACAAACCTTTTTTTTTCTTCCTTTTTTGTGGCGAGAAACGTGTCGGAGCGGCCAGAAGTCTGGAAGCTTTTCAAATTTCAAAGAGACGGTCGAGCGGAGAGAGATTCGGACGGTCAGTTACGAAATTTGAATGCATCTTGCCTATTTCATATATATATATATATATATATACAGTGGAATCTCGATCGATCGTTTTCGGATCCATCGTTTTTCCGCATGTGTCGTTCATTTTATCCAGTCCCAACGATCATATTGCTTTGTTATGTTACCGCATCTATCGTTTTCCCGCATTTATCGTTCATTTCAATCGGTTCCTTGAAGAACGATAGATCGAGATTCCACTGTATATATATATATATATACATATCCATACATATACAAACACACACTCATGCACACACACACATACATATATATATATATATATATATATATATATATATATATATATATATATATATATATATATATATAATATATTCACAGTAATAAACTCGGTCTCAGGTTGCAGAGACATGTAGATTGTTGAAATGTATCCATATTGGACTTACATAGTACTAAAAACCTCCGCGGTTTAGTATTATATAATGTAGAATGTTAAGAATATACAGCAGAATAATGCAATATAATGTAATGTTTAGAACGATAAAAAATGACCCATTGAAATTAGCAATTAAAAATGACCTATCGAAAACGTTTGAAACACAGGATGCATCTTAAAAAAAACAAAGAAAAAGCGTTATCGTAATAAACGGCCACTTGGACGAAGAAAACGATTTTTGCAGGTGGTTTGATGAATTTATAAGCATCGGACGGTAAACTGCAAAAGGTTAAAAGTTATTGTATCCATAATGTGTGCTGAAAAAATACTGCACTTTTACAAATGTAAGCATTAGGGCCAGGTCACATAGGAGTCCTGTGTGAACAGGCCCTTAGTCCCTGCAGTTTATTAAAATCGTTTGCATTTGGGAAATCAAACAGGAATTAAAACATCTGACCTGCCAAAAGATTTCGGTGGTCAAGTTATTGAAATTTTTCGCCGAATTGGTGAAATTGGACTTTATTCAAAGGTGGGCGAAACGGCAGTCATGACTCATTGGAGTTTCGACAACACTTTTATTTCAAAATAACCATTTTTAGAGGATGGATTGATGGGTCTGAAATGTGTCCAGTAAACATTTTAAATGCTCAAACAAGCATAGAAACAAGATTAAAATATCCTCATTGCAAATAGCTGGTGCCATGTCCATTTTAGAGTAAGATAGATCCGTGAGCTGCTTTCTTGAACAGGGAGTCTCCTTCCAATAAAACGTCAGGCACTAGCACAGGGAGTCTGTCTCTTTTCTATCTCTTAACACCACCCGATCCCTGTTGGTAGACTCAGATTTAGGACCTATCAAGAAAAACCGATTGCCAGATCTGCTAAGGTGGATTTGGCAATCGGAAAAACTCTTTCGGAGAATAAATTTTCTTTAACATTCAATTATACATTATACATACAGTCTTCAATTATACATTAACTTCCAAGACCCCATTTAGATAGTTATTCTGTCTTAGGCCCGTTGCACACACGGCGTTTTTATCCGTGGCGGAAATTTTCCATCGGACGTGTCGTTCCAACAGTAGACCACAGAAATCAATTGGAACTTGCACACTGGGCGGAAAAAAAAACGATAGTTAAATTTTTCGTCGACGGTAGCTTGTGTAGCTGTTGAGTGCCACTGTGCGCTCGCGGATTTTTTGACGCCAGATTGTCCATGTGACCCTATGCACGCTTACACACACAGCGGATTCTACCGTCGTAGGGTCATTTGCGACAGGGGTGGGGGGGGTTTGCTGGGGGGGGGGGAGCTCGCTGGTTTTCTTGGAATCGTAAAGGGGATTTGAAAAGGAGGTCTCCTCCGATCCCGGCTGGGGTAGGAGAGAGCGTTGGTGCGACCCCGCTGGTTTTATTGAAAACGTGCAGGATTCGAAAAGGAGGGGTGGGCCTTTACCCCGGCGACGGATTTTCCCGCCGTGTGTGTAAGGACTACTTTTGGAATGAAGTCCGATGGAAAATTTCCGCCACAGATAAAAACGCCGTGTGTGCAATGGGCCCTAAACAAGAGTACCCACCCTCCACCGCATTGTCACCGAATATCACCTGATCTGCCAACTACACCGCAATTCTCCCCGAGAACGAAAACAACGTGGCGTTCGCACAGGGCATCTGTACCTGACGCTCTTCTCTCTCTCCGCTAGTCACTTTCAACTCCCACGCTTGAACTCCCCGTGGCCTAAGATTTTGGAGCGCATCTGTGTTCATATATATATATATATATCTTTATATATAAAAGGCAAAGTCTGTGTGTGTGTGACCGAGTTTTTGTCTGCTCGCGGCGCAGCGCAAAGACGGTAGGTCGGACAGTCTTGAGATTCGACACGAAGAAGCCTCCCGAGGTCTCATTATGCACCTCGAAGCCCTTTTTTCGATTTTTTAATTAGATTTTCCGTAATTAAATATTTAGTCACGATTTGGAGCTCCCGGACGAGTAAAAGCTCCGTAAATCCTAACGTATCCGTCCAAGAATTTTTTTTTTCGGACGAGCCTATACGGGAAAGATGACACTATACGGAAATCACAATTAAAATTGTCTGTCTTAATTTATCGATTAATTGTGATTTTTTTTCGATCGCCTGTACGCACCCGTTTTTCGGAAAAAATCGGGATTTTGTCCGTGACCCTTTTTTCCAAATTGTCGAATCGATACGTAAATATCGTTACATTTTTACGAAATTTTTATCTCAGAGACCCTAGACATCACAGTTTCGAAAGCCAGAACCAAAATTAATTTACAAATTGTAGTTATTTTTTAATAATTTATTTTATGATTCGGAAACTCTTGTGAGAAATCTCATTTTGGAGATTTCGTTCTTCATTTCCGGACGAAGGTACAGCGAGTGAAAATAGGAGAAAAACCAGTTTTTCGACTTAATGCACGTGATGTGTTGGGGCGTTTGTTTTCTATGAGGGATTGAGTGGTTAAAGAAAATCGATTACTATTGCAGTGATAATCGATTAAAAAATCACATTTAGTAATGCCGTAATTTTTTTGGCCAGCACTTAGTTAATATCATATAATTTGTGGTGTATTTGTGGAAAAAATCTATGAAGATTTCAAAGAATTTCAGCATGTGGAGGATGTGATATATTCGCTTTCAAGGAAATCGATTACTATTGCAGTGATATTCGATTAGTAATCCTATGTCAAAAATTTTGCCAAAATGTGCCAGAAAGGATTAAATTTATATGGGTAAAATAATGTATCGTGGTGAGGAAAAGGATGACAGCGACGCCTATTAACAAAGGGTTAAGGCTACTAAAAAATTGGTAATTACATTACCCGAGCAACGCCGGGACGGGTACAGCTAGTATATATATATATATATATATACAGAGGCTGTTCACACATTTTTTAGACGATGTATATTGTATTCACAAAACTAAATTACATAAAATTCTTGTGTTTTAAATGTTCTATTTGACATCCCTTATTCTGAACTATCTTTCGACACCGTAATTTCCAGGATAATAATGCCTTTTGATGTGTCAGAAGAGGTTTTCTATCCCTTTCCTCCTGAACAGCTTTCCACAGTCCTGTAAGGGTTTTCGGACGACGTTTGGATAATGCAGATTCTAAAAGTCCGAAAGCACAAAAATCCATAGGTGATACATCGGGAGATTTAGTAAGGATATCAGTGAAGGGTATGGCCTTGATACCAGTTTTTTGTTCCATTTCTTTTAGGAAATTTACAGTGTGTGGTGGGATTTATCTGGGTGGGTCGTGATTGGTTATAGTGGTAGGCAATGATACCATTACTCTGAATTCTAAACAATACATTAATTTATTCACACAATAAAAATATTAGTACACATTCAATTATATTATTATTAATTATGAACCTACAGACATTCTCATTATATCAATGTATTATTTGACTGCACTATTTCATTTATTTAAATTAATTTCATTTCAGTATGCAATATATATATTATTCCTTAACTTCCGCCTATCATATAAGACTCGGGAATCTCACGACATTTGGCAATAGTTAATAAAAGGTTACCTCCATTTTTGCAGACTGCAGAAGGGGACTTTGGCTGGCATATTCATGATCATCTATTGGGGTCTCTATTCGGACTCGCTCAATAACGTAGGAATAGGCAGACTTTAATGGCCGGATCAGTTCTCCATCCTTTGCTTGTGGGGGTTAGGCACTCCGTCTTGGTTACAAGTCTCAATTATTAGCATCTCATCGGTAGCTTGCAGGGGGTTCAGGCAATCTATCTCGGCTCCGAGGCTCCTCTATGCTAGCTTGCGGGGTTCAGGCAATCTATCTCGGCTCCGATGCTCCTTGATGCTCCTTTCATCGTTGGGTTGCCGGCTTACAGCGATGCGCTAAGTCGGGGCACAATCTCCCATATATTCTCTTTTGCCTTCTCGCTTACGAGGCTATAACTCTCTATTTTTGGGTGCCAAGTCTCAGAGTCACCATCAATATGATTATATCTTTTTCTTCTCACTCTCTCTATTTTTTTATTATCTTCTCAACGCCCCGCCTTTTACATTTTCATTCGTCTCTCATGTTCAACCTTTTTTTTTATACTTCCACTTTGATTCGTTAACTTGTTCCTTCCCTAATCATTTCTTTAACCATTCAGAGTGAGGGGCGTTTTATATTCGAACAATCCCGTCTTCGACTCATTCCTATTTTTCTAGGAAACGTGTTTTCCCAGAACATCTCCTATGTGTGGGGTCCTCTTCTCTTTGTCAACAATTCCCTTTTCATTTCGATGTCTTCTCTATCTGTACCCCCTCGCTGTTTCGACTCTTAATTGTTGCCTTTCAATTTCTTCTTCTTTATCCGGTTCTTTGTCTGATCAAGTGCCATTCCAATTTTCTCATGGCACCGCCGACTTCTCCGCTTTAATTGGGTTGTCTGCCCTTTCTGAACTCCTAACATATCGTATCCCCACGACATTCTTCTCGTATCGTCTGGTGTCATTTTACTATTCCATTTTCCGTCCCGTTTGTTAATTGGTTTTTCTGCACCTTTTCTATTTTCCTTTTTTTTTTATATGTCGTACCCCACGACACAGTGGATTTTGATATGTAACTGCTAGCTTTGTCCTGATGGAGTCTCACAGATTGATGGCACTGTGGGTAAAGCGATGGTATTTCATTCAGAAAAATTGGCGATAAAATATGTTCCTGATAGTATTTGGAGTTAATCTTGATATTTTTTTCCACTCTCTTTATTTTTAACTTGTCATTATAAGAAAAACCAGCAACAATCATGAATCCCTTAGAAAAACTTTCTTTCGATTCTTTGAACCATGTACTTAAATTTTTTTCTCCCCTTTTAGGATAATAAATGGCTCTTTTTTTTTTTGTTGCAATCATTTAAATACACCCATGATTCATCTATTGTGACAATTGTTTTCCATTTTTCTTCGGATAAGTGTTTCTCATATAGAATTCTGCAACGTTTCCTGCGTTCAGCGATATGATTTGGAAGAAGACGATGCGCATTGCGTTTTTCGCTTTCTTAAGATTTAAATCAACGTTTATCATTTCGTTTATAGTGGACACCGAGCATTTTAATGATTTTGCAACTGTCCTTTGACTAGGGGGATTTTCTTTTAACATTAAACAACGTACCTTTGCAATAGTCGAAGATGTCCGTTTTTTCCTTGGATACTTGTTTGGAATTTTTGTACCACTTGAGGCTCCAATTTGACGTTTTTTCCTTTCTTGTTGACTATATTATCTATCGACGCTTTAGATATCACAAAACCATGACTCTCACATCGTTTTTGGATATCGGAGTATGCATATTTCTCTTCGGAAAGAGCATAAATGTAGCCTTCGAACCACTGCTTTGTTAAAAACGCCATTTTGAATAAAAACAAAACTTTCAAGCCTCAGACGATAATTTTGACTTTTAAAAACATAGTACAAATGCAATTATTTGTTTTGCAGCAAATGATTTTTTATTACCGCTTACCAAAATCGTCTAAAAAATGTGCGAACAGCCTCTGTATATATATATATATATATATATATATATATATATAACATTCTGTAACTAATTTCTCATTCCACAGTCGTAGAATTCTGCCGGTCACGCAGCTACCCATTTCCACCTGAGGTTGAACGCACAATGAAGGTGCGGGCTCACCTTTGGAATCCGAAAGGGAAAAATATCGATCGGATTCGATGCAGTATAAAATGAAAAAAATATTCGATAGAACAACGTCCGACAACTGAATGGAAAAATAAACGAGCCCACCCCTCACAAAGAAGAGAGTTGACGAACGGCAAAATTCATTTTCGAAGCATTATCCGTTTTTTTTTCGTATCTCCTTTGGTTCGATTTCGAAGGACTTGATGCCTGCATGGATGTGACAACCTTTGTTTCATTATGACAGCAAATGGAATGCACATGCACACACACACACACACACACACATATCTCTCTATTCTAAAAAAAAGTAACTGCCGCTGCCGCCGCCGCCGCTGTCAAAAGCTTGTCACGCTATTTCCTCCAAAACCGCTGGGGGTATGGGGTCGAGACCGTTACCAATCGATGCAGAACAATGTGGGTAAGAAAGTTAGACATGTATCATATTCGTCGGACTTTAAGTTTTTTTTTATTTTATGTTTTGTGGGAAAATATTGACTTTTTCATGTTCATATTACGATAACTCGCCAAAAAAGGATCGTAGAATTTTTTTTTACAATCTAAGACTACAGACATTTCTCTTTCAAACAAGACCTCATTTGTTTAAAAATAATTTAAAACAGACTGATATTTTTATTAAAATTGAAAAACCACTTTTTGGAAAAATTTATGCGTTTTGAGATATATAAATTCGATGCTCTCAGACTTATTATGTTACAACGAAAATATTTATATCAACTGGAAGATGAAAGCTTTCTCATTCATATAAACTTCATTTCAAGTCTCTATCTTAAAATTTCGATTTTTAATTGAATTTTAAAGAACGATACTTCAACAGAAATCGGAATGAAGAATCGAGTCATTTCTTGGTTTTTCTCCTCCTGGATTTTATACAACGATTGAGTCATTCATTCACTTGATTCATTCATCGCCCTTAATGTAAGAACTTGAATTGATTAAATCTTTTTCACAGTAAAACAGTTTTTCACAATATTATTTTTTTAATTTCGTTTGTTTACGTTTTTAACGTAAACAAACAGACCTTTTGACCAAGTTTTTTTCGGATATATAACGTTAAAAACGTAAACAAACAGACCTTTTGACCAAGTTTTTTTCGGATATATATTTTTTCCCCATTAAATGTTACATATTTGGAAAGAGCTTTATAAACTTTTAATTCAAAATTTTTAATCAAAATTAAATCATTTCAAGACAGACATAAATCATAGTCAAGCTAGACCTCATTTGTTTAAAAATATTTTAAAACAGACTAATATTTTCATCAAAAAAATGAGACACAGATTTTCAAGAAATATAGTCCCCTTTGTGGATGTAATATCGATGCTCCTCGAGATTTTATCTTACAAAGAAAATATTTACATGATCTGGAAGCTGAAAGCTTTCTTATTCATATAAACCTCATTTCAAGTCTATATCTTAAATTTTCGATTTTTAATTGAATTTTAAAGCTGATAATTCAGCAGTGATGAAACGCTTTACGCATTAAGGGCGACAACAGTAAATGGATGGAAGCTGTTACATTGCCCGAGAATCACCCCTATATATCTCGCTATTAGCCATAACAGAGGAGCGAGCGTAGCGAGCCTAGGGGCGAAGCCCCTAGTATATATATATATAACAAGAAAAGAGGGGTTATTTCTTGAGCAGGGAGTCTCATTCCAATAAAACATCAGGCGATTGCACAGGGATTGTCTCTCTTTACTGTCTCTTAACACCACCAATCCCTGTTCCAGACTCCTCTAGGACCTATCAAGAGAAACTTGCTTCTACCTACATTTCAAAATGTTTCTGAAGTGAGGGCATTGTTTGACCATTAAACAAGTCCACATTTCGGCTTGCTGGAACTTTGTCAGTTTGATACGTTTGGACAAAATTTTGAAATCCAACCCATTTAAAAAACATTTCAGCATGTTTGACCAGCAAACTTCTAGTACTGATGGATTATTTTCCTCGTCGGAATGCAACGAGTAACGAGGTATGACTATGTATATATAGGGTAACTCTAGGATAGATGGCCATAGGGGAGAGATGGCCAATCTAAATATTTCCAAGACTTGATCATTGATGGCAGTTGAAACTTTTTTCGTAGGAAATGTTCAACGAGTTCATTCATTTCGAGGTACAGCTGTGTTTTTCTATTATAAAAAATAAGTGAAATTTTAATGTTTATTTAATTTAGTGGTTGAATATTTTTGTTGAGTTAGGTATCTGAATGTTTTGTAATACGTACGTTACATTTTTTTTTTACTTTACGGACTTTTAAGGCACTATATAATCCAATCTTTGCTTCTAAGCCTAAAACAAAGACGTACAATGGCGGAGTGGCGCTTTAAATTGGGTGGCAATCTGTCCTTCAATTTCAGGATAGATGGCCACATAAAATCGAGGAGACATGACCACCTTTAATCAATATTTCAAAATTATACGGAGTGAGGATTTTAACTAAATATACTTATATTTAAAATAATTATATAACTTTTATCTTTATAATTATATTAATGGATAGAATTGTTTCAATTTTAACTAATATAAATATTTCAAAAATGATAATAATAATATAATATGCCGAACGATGTTTATTTTCCAGTTTTTCAAGATGCCGAATAAATACATAAAATGCATAAGTACATATGAATACATATAAATGCATAAGAAAGCCTCATTCAAACCGAGGGACCTGGAGTCAAAATGATTTGTCTAAGGCAATGGAGGCTGTGCAAACGGGATCATATTCGGTAAAAGGAGCGTCTGTAGCATTTCACATTCCACGCAAGACTTTGGAGAGCCGATTGAAGACCAATAATTCCAATAAAAGCAGCATGGGTCCTGGTCCGATGTTTGGAAAAGAAAACGAAGAAAGATTAGTAAAACACATTAAACGAATGAAGAAACAAGGATTCCCATTTATTCGAGTTGATGTGAGAATTCTCGCTTTTGAATTTGCCATAAAGCTGGATATAAAGCACCGTTTTAATGATACTTGTACAAGTGACAAAATACAAAAACATGACACTTCCGGTAGCGAAGAAGATGAAATACATTTGAAATTATCAGATTCTACAGATTCCGAGGGAATAGAATTTGATGAGGATCACTGTGTTGGTTGTGGAGAAGAATACAATACCACAACAGAAAAGGATGACTGGATAAAATGCATAAGGTGCCTGAAGTAGTTCCATGAAACGTGTAATAACTATCAAGACCTTTCCCAAAAATGTGGTAAAATTTTACAAAAAATAAAGGGTTGAAAATATACTCAAATGTTGTTTATTCGAATTTTATTCACTAATTTTCCGTGATATAATTGCATCTTTACAAATTGCTATACGTTTTTCATGATTAACTGTATGAAATGTGTTGTTTATTGCTATTTTAACTTCACTTTTTCTTTCTTGTATAGGATGGCCATCTCTCCTTCAAGCCGAGGACATCTCTCCTCGGCTGGAAGGAGAGATGGCCATCTGCCATTTTATTTTCAAACTATGTTTCCTACTTTTGGTTTTCAATGTTTAATTATTTTTTTGTCCAAAATATGATGAGTATATGTATAAGAATTTTAAATATGCATAAATGTTTATTGTGTTTGCATTCTAACAATTTTTATTTCAATCTTTAAAAACTATGGCCTTCTATCCTAGAGTTACCCTATATATATATATATATATATATACATATACGTCTATATATACCCTATAGATACCTATTAGCGGTCTCTATATATTCTTATGGGAGGGAGGTAAGCCGGAAGGTCGTCTGCAATAGAGATGGGCCGCGATATACTTGCAAATAGCTTCACAAACATGGTTCCAATGCAAAATGAGAGGATGGATCTTTAGTCACCGTCTCGTCGTACCGCGGCAAGATACAAATTCTTTCGCATCCGTAGAGCCACATGTTACCGATAAAGAAGAGTATCGACGAGACAGAAATGTGATAAAAATTTGGTTTCATCGTTACAAAATGACCGCAAATTTGTCAACTTTATAAAGTTGGGAACGAGACTTTGTTTTTTTTTTTTATTCCTAAAGAAGAAAAAAATACTGTATGTAAACCTGATCGTCGTGATTCGTTAAATAAATGTCTCGTAGAGTTATTCATAAATGGAGAAATGACTCTTATTTACATCTTGTTTAATATAAAATCAATATCTAGACTAATAATAATGTACATAAGTTTGTTCCGAAGAACAATGATAACATTAATGAGAGACGGGTTCATAATCACAGTTCAAACCAGTGTGGCGTCACGGTAAAAGTTTAAGGCTAGTCTCTGAGGCTTTCTTAAAAAAATTCACAACTATTGGATCTATGCTAAAAAAGGACAGAGTCCTAAATAAAATGCGAAGCCAATTTTTAAAACAGAAACTTAACAAGTAAATTTATTTACAAAAAAAATTTAAACATTAGACACTTTCGACATAATTACTTAATTTACGCGCAGATTCACAATGCGCGCTCCAGGACCCATTCCGGCCCCTAAACACAGGAGCCTAAAAAAACCACGTCCACTCGGGGCGCATTCTAAGCAGCGTCTCTCCATTCTCCAACTCTCTGCCTATATCTTATCGCATTTTCTTTTTCGGCGACCCTCCCAATTCTACGAAAATGCGTCTGTTTTTCAGAGAGGGACCGGCACCAAGTTGATGACATTTTCTTCATAACACCGAAACTTTATCGCATTCCCATGACAAAAGTCGCAGAGCTGTCGCTAGGGCAGACTGCTTTATGACGGGGGGTGAAAACATTTTCTATTTTTCCAAACAGTTACCCTCACCACTTGTTAGGAAAACCGCCCGATAAACACACAGCTGTGTGTCGTGCACTCTGTGAGGTCTTGGGGAAAAATAACCCCATACTTCCAGTACGCTACACCAGACTTCACGTCTAGTCTCTATTCCCTCCGCTCTCCAGCACCTCAATATCTCATCATGGTCCAGTCTAAAAAAAGCCCTGTCTAATCGTCTTTTCTTCATTTATACATTTTTCCTCGTTCTCGAATGTTCCATTGTCTCATGTGTCTGATGCAATCTCCTCACAGGGGGCCCGTCACCTGGTCAGCTCCAGGTCTGAGTTTCCTTTTTGTCAGCCAGACACGGCGGGCCTTGCATTGTCTCTTTGTACGTTGATGGTCTTTTCCTAACGAATGACCCTTTTTCCACTTAGGGAAGTGTGCCCCGCAACATTGTCTGTTTAACGATCTGCCTGATTCCTTTAACAAAAAGTCACAACTGTACTGGATTTTCCAAAGTTAGTACTGAGTCTGTTTTCAGACTATGAGAGAGTCTCACACTGTATTTTTTTACGTTATACTGTATTATTTTTTCCTGGCGTTTCGAGTACGAAAAAATCCCTGTTCTGCTTAAAAATCCCTAGTATATTTCCTGTGACGCAGCGGCACAGTCATTTCGCAGCTCCGTCGGAGCCATTTTACAGCTAGTAAAGCGATTGCAAAATCTCATTCAGTGAAAAATCTCATTCATTTTGACAGGATTTTACATTTACTATTAGGAATAATATATGTGACAGTATATGGGATTAGTAATAGTAATATATTATGGTCTGTTATATATATATATATATATATATATATATATTAACACGAAAGGGTATGTCTCAAAAAATATGAATAACACGCTAAAAGCTTTACATCTTTTCATGCATTGAAGATGCTGCTAATGTCCGCAGGAATTCCACTTATTCAATTATGAACGTGTCCACTGATTGTAGGGGTCTGCGTCTTATGTTTACAAAAGGATCCCATGTTTAAAACATTCTTTAATGTGTCTATAAAGACTCCAAAATGTACAGTTTCGAAAAGGTCTGTGTAGACGCATTATCCATCTTTCGAAAAAAAAAACCTCTCTTTTTCAACACTTCTAGAATTTAATTTCGGCACGGAATTCAGTACAAAGAAGTTTTTACTTTCTCTTTCTCTTGGGCAGAACTCTTGTTTGAAATTCTTCCAGACGCGGGAAGCATTCCAAGATGAAATGACAAAAAACGTTTTTTTTTTCTGTCGCAGAAATAAAGTTTACTACGGGTCCAGTACAAAGTTGCATTCCAGTTGAGTCTGTCATGGCTCCATGGTACAAATTATTTTACAGGATAGTTTACTGAAGGATATATTCAGTAAACTATCCCGTCACATGTCTTGTCACCCCATGTTACAAGATCGGATATATACATATATATATATATGTATATATATATATATATATATATATATATATATATATATATATATATATATATATATATATATATATATATATATATATATATACCCATTGCGACGAAAATTGGTGGATGTGAAGAACACGCACAGAAATTGCTAGGACGTTGGTATTCGGTACCTGAGGCTGTGGGTTCGAGTCCCACTGTTGGCATGGATGTTTGTAGTCGTTATCAGCTTTAAGCAGTAGGGCCCGGTCTAATTAGCCTTCATGTAGCAAAAAATGACTGTATTGCTCCAAACAAAACAAAACCAAACCGCGGTGGCACAAGAGGAACTACAACAGAACGAGTCGCAGAATTTTGTCTACATACCGCTGTGCTGCAAGTGTGTCACTAATGACTAGCAAAGAGGTTCGGCAAGCGAAAGAAATGTCACTCCACACCATAACGGCCTGATATTGGCCTGCGTGGCATATGATAGTAAGGACAGGATCCCCAGTCTGTCCTGGACGTCTCCAGACACGTCTTCGGTGGTCGTCAGGACACAGTTGGAAACGGTACTCGTCAATGAAGACTGTACGTCCCCAGTCAGCGTGGATTCAAGTTGATCGAGTTAAGCAACACTGAAATTGGACTTGACGGTGTACAGAATTGAAGGGTCGGCGCGTCCGCAGATTCCGCTCTATCAGTCGTCTGCCAATCGCCATGTTGGACACATGTGTGCGGGTCACACTTCGGATGGTTGATAACGACGAATGCTGCGATAGTTGATCTGACAATCTGTCTCCCTATTCTGTTGGTTTTTCCGGATGATGGCCGAATGGATAGGACGCTGGTATTCGGTACCAGAGTCTGTGTGTTAGACTCCCACCCTTGGCATGGACGTTTGTAGCCGTTCGGAATCGGAGTTAAGCAGTAGGTCCCGGTCTAATTAGCCCTCGTGTAGCAAAAATTGACCGTAGAGCACAAACTAAATCATCCTGTTCTCTTGGGGTCCTAGGTCCCCTGTCGACCGCTGCCGTCCAGACGCTTAATTCTGCCGTTGTTGACCTACTCTTGCCAGCATCGTCTAATCACTGCATTGTTTGGACCCAGATGTCGAACGATTCTTCGATTTGCCCAACCAGCTTCTATCAATCCGATGACATAACCCCTTTCAAACTCTGAAATAGGCTCGTAATGAGCACTAATCCTTTGGCGGGAGCATTTTTACGGTCGACGTAAGATATCCGCAGTCGAAATGCAACAGAAATTTCGGACATCAGATCGAGAATCGCTCTTTATAAACACCTGCTGGATGCGCAGTTCTGATGCTTTGGAGCTCCCTTTATTCATTCGTTAACATCCAAACTTTAATCATTCGCATGTTCGGTAGAAACATCTTTATGAAATTTCATTACAATCCTTGGTGAGTCGATATATATAGCGAGAGAGAGAACGAGGTCTTCTATGTCTCACATGAAAAATTTTCCCCCGTCGTTCGTTCCAGGATATTTTGAAACACCCTCTCTCCACCGGTCGGAATATTTGAAAGCGTCTGATTCGCCCAACACGAAAAACCCATTAACGCGTTAATGAGCACCCCCCCTTCTTCTTTCTTGCGAGGGGGGGCGCCCGCGCTCACAACAATGGCTGCGAGTTCGTGTTCTCGACCACCCCAAATTCTTGTTCACTAGAATGAATGCAATCGAAAATTAACCTTTTCTGGCTGATTACGGAATTGACCGTTCGGCAGATCTGGACGGCGGCAGTACTGTGATGGTCAACTATAGAGCGAAACACATGGTTGAAAAAATAATGAAGAAAAAGCATTCAAAATATCTTGGCATATATATATATATATATATATATATATATATATATATATATATATATATATATGTATGTATGTATATATATTGTCATAACGTGGCCTACAACAAGCCAAAATTTCAGATGAGATAAAATAAATGAGACTCGACATTGAGTTAAGCAGAGGGAAGAATTAAAATTAAAATTAATATTTGAACTCACTATGTACAAAATATATACAGTTAGCCGCTAAGCTAGTCACTATTCATCAGAGTTGCTAGGCATGCATGCCACTAGCCCCTGGTCTCAAACCATAATCTCTCAGCCTCCTCTCGCTGAACAAACGCTATCCTTCGCCTCTGTCGTCTCTCTCTCTCGCTCTCCCCAAGTCCCGTTCACCGACCGGTTTCTACTCCCCTCCAAGGGGGTTGGATTTCACTTCCTTGCCTTGGGGTCTTTTCTTTGTCGCGCTGGCCCCCTTCCATTCAGTCCAACCTCTGAAAAACCGCTTTGATAAATAGCAGCGGCTAGTTCTCTGCTGACCTTTGTCCGGTCGTATTTCCGGCCAAGATCCGTCCGCCCCTTTGCGAACTAAAAATTAACGATGCGCCCTAGAATGACAAAAAGCTATTATCTGGGCTTTCTTTGGGAAGTGACCTTGACCCTTGGAATGCTTGTTTCCAAGTCTCTACTGCATTCCTCTTCGTTCACTACTGTCCTGGGAACGTTATGAGAAAAAAAGGGATTGTTGCCGACATCACAAAAAATATATATATATATATACACTCAAGAGCCAAAACATTATGACCACCTGTCAATAACGAGTTGGCCTACCTTTGGCGCGCAACACAGCTTCAACCCGCCTTGGCATGGATGCCACAAGTCCTTGGTAGAGACAGATTGTACCAGATGTTTAAGAAACGGTCACGCAAATCCGAGATATTGCGAATTGGTGGTCTTTGAACTCTGAGCTGCCGTCCCATGACATCCCAAATGTGTTCTATCGGATTGAGATCCGGTGAGTTAGGCGGCCAGGACATTAACTGGAATTCAGCATCATGTTCCTGGAACCACTCAGACACAATTTTAGCCTTGTGACACGGGGCGTTGTCCTGTTGGAACATTCCATTTCCAGCTGGAAAAACAGAGGCCATGTAATGGTGCAACTGGTCCGCAATGATGTTCAGATACCCTGTAGCAATCATGGTCTGCTCTACCACAACCACGGGTCCCAGAGACGCCCAAGAGAACGTCCCCCAAAGCATAATACCGCCACCACCGGCCTGTGTATGACCTACTGTACATTGAGGGAGCAACAGTTCGCCTGGAAGACGGCGTATCCTGACACGGCCATCGGCGTGATGAATGACAAACCGTGATTCATCTGACCAGGCAACTCTCTCCCACTGATCCATGGACCAGTCGCGATGTTCCCGGGCCCAGCGCAGGCGCAGTTGGCGATGACGCTTGGTCAGCAATGGCACACGAGTGGGACGTTTGCTGCGTAGCCCCATATCCAACAGTGTCCGCTGAACAGTGTGCTGCGATACTATTCTACTTGGCCCTGCATTGTATTGGGCTGTCAGCTGAGCCACTGTCTCGCTCCGGTTTTGCTTCACCATGCGAGACAGTCTCCGACGACCTTTTTCTTTGATAGCGTGTGAACGTCCAACACCATGTCGTCTACTGCTAGTTTCACCGTCATTCATCCAATTTGCATAAGTACTAACAACAGTAGGTCGCGAACAACCCACGAGTCGTACAGTTTCGGAAATACTTGTTGCGAGCCTTCGAGCCATTACAATCTGCCCTCTATAAAAGTCGCTTAGATCCGCAGCCTTTCCCATCACACACAGAGGTAAGTGAAAGAATGATTCTTCAGACTCTCCAGCAGCAGTTAAATACCACTTCCACCTGATCACGTGCCTTCCACGTCATCCAGGCGAATTCTTTGCAAAATGTAGGGGTGGTCATAATGTTTTGGCTCTTGAGTGTATGTATATATACAATGCTGGCCATAAAAATTGCAACACCATGAAGGATGATACAAACGTCAAATCCCCACGAGAAGAAGATGCTGGGATATAAAAATGATTAGCATTTAAGCGCAATCGAACAAAGCAGGAGGGAGAAACGGCATCTCAAACTCTGTATAAAAGGAATGTTACGCATCGGGTTTCTCATTCGGATATCGCATTTGAATGTTGGCTGGTTGTGAGAAGATTGTGTTACGCCTCGCATAAGAAGGAGAAGTGGCTACCAGCAGGTGTCGAAATTCGATAGCGGCAAGATTGTGGCCTATGGAGAGTGCGGTTTGAATTCGATACGGTGGAGTGCGGTACGGTGCGGTGAGTGCGGTCGTCGTTGAGTGCGGTCGAAAATCGATAGCGGCAAGATTGTGGCCTATGGAGAGTGCGGTTTATTGTCTGCGATATTGCTACTCGCATTTGTCGGAAACCTACGATTGTCATCCGAATATGGAGTCGATGGGTTCAGGAGGGTCAATGTACGCCGTGCAGGATCTTAACGGCATCCCGCCACTAAAGACCGAGAGGACAGACATGTTGTCAGGTCGGCCTTGCAAGATCGTACAGCCACATGACGGAAATGAGTCAGGAAATAGGCTTTTTGCAGCACGACAAATATACGTACGGACGATGTGACCACATCAGGAGCTGCACGAACTGTATACACGGTGACCATTATTGTGGCTTCCCTTGACACTGCAGCATAGAGACGCGTGGCGACAGTGGTGCGCCCAACGACAAAACTGGATACAGGAGTGGCATGACGTCGTCTTTTCAGACGTGTCCCGGTTCTGCGTACAGTATCATGATGGACGTATCCGTGTCTGGAAGCACCGAGGAGAATGCACGTGGCCTGCTTGCATTCGATATCGTCATACGGGCCCTGCACCTGGTGTCATGGTATGGGCAGCCATTGGGTACACGGCACGAACACCTCTTGTTCGCGTGTCGGTAATCTGAACAGCCAGCGTTACATTTCTCAGATTTAAAGGCCGATGACTGTGCCCTATCTTCGAGACCTCGAAGACGTCATCTTTCAACAAGATAACTTAAGACAGCATGTTGACCGTCGTGTCGTGACCTACCTCATCTCAGAGGGTGTTCGACTGTTGTCCTGGCCAGCACGCTCTCCAGATCTCTCACAAGTCGAAAACATCTGGTCATGGGTTGCTGAGAGACTGGGTCGCCACCACTCTCCAGCCACTACGATTGATGAAGCGTGGCATAGAGCTGAAGCACCGTGGAATGAATTGGCCGTATCTGTCATCCAAGCTTAGTTTGACTCGATGCCTAACCGAGTAAGAGCCGATTTAGTTGCCAGAGGCGTCAGCTGTGTGTAATAATTTTGGACCCTGTATACCCCCAAATTGCCTACAAATTTAATCATGTTTTCTTCCTACTATGCTGTACACGTACAATATGTAAAGTTTTGTTATTTTCTTTCTTTCCTGGTGTTGCAATGTTATTGGCCAGCAGTGAATATGTTGGGATTTTTATCGAAAAGTAACCTACTTTTAGTTTTTCCATAGTTTGGTGTAGCAGTCCCGCTATTGTTTTGATTTTGGCAGTTGCCAAATACGATTTTTAATATCCTAGTGATCGGGTAATCAACCGTGTTAACCTAGTAAATTAATTTGTAAAGGACCTCATTACCCCAGATTCTGTTATATGACGTCATTAGCATTCATCAAATGTTGGTGGGGTTTTTTACTTGTTTGTCCCCATGGTATATTGTCTACGAGTTGGAATCGTCGTTGTGGGCTGTTTATAATTTATGCAAATATTGTGTGTATATATATCGACTGTGTAGCGAGCTTGTTTTGCCTTTCTTTAGCTCTCTGATTTGCCTACTTAGGTAGAGCCTGCTATAAGTGAGATATCTCGTGGACTGCGTGCCTGAGATAGTTTGATTTTATTATGTTTGAGTGTAAATTAATATTTTAGTTTATTTATAATATCGAATAAAGAAGTCTTATTTTGTATCTGTTTGTGTCGTTATATACTGCCAGCCGCACTCTGCTTGTTGTCACTATGTCTGACAATATTATATATATATTTACTTCTTTTTTATGGCAGCCTTGGCGAGATATAAACGGTTACCGATATACACAAGCAATTCCTCCAGTATCTAAACTACACGATTTATTTAATATATACATACAGAAGGAATTTCTTATGAATTTGTATTTATTATTTCATTTAAAACAATTTTGTAAGCAATTTATTCAAAACAAGAGGAAATTATTGAAACAAGCATATATTGAAACAAGCATGGTAGCGCTTTGTCTGTTGGTACTGAAGATTCTCGGATTATGACAAGCACCATTAAATACCTTCGTGTCTAAGCCGGATATAGGCAGGGGTGGGTGGGAGAAGGTACGAGCCTCCCTGATGTCACTCATGGGGATGCTCGTTGAAAATGGAGGTGGCACCTGACTAAGTCGGACTCCTACCCTTGTAGTGCCATTTTAAAACGGAGACGCACCCCTTCAGTCCGAAAGTCTATATGGACCTGTTTTGGAATACTTGTTGTTACGGCCGGGGGCATAAGAAACAACAACATATATAACAAATTGCCTTAAGATTGGAAACCGTTTGTTTCTCGCCAAGGTAGAAACGGCCCTATTTCCCTTTCTCGCCAAAGCCTCTATAAAAAGGAAGTACCCTGTTTTCTTTCAGACGGTTGTATACTAACGTTACACTTCGATTCAACGGCACTAATTGTTACCATGAAGCCTTACTCTTATAGTCATACCTCGGTACTCGTCGAATTCGGTATTTCGACGCGAAACACATGCTTCAGTACTTGACGTTTGCTCGTCGCATTTCAACTCGGGAAAAAAAAAATGCTTCGATACTCGACGTTTTGTCGGTATTTGTCACACATTCTAAAACATGTACGAGACAGGACGGTGCCGATATTGGTCGAAAATATCACCCTGACAAAGCTGTAGTAAGCCGAAATGTGGACTTGTTTGTTGAAGATTAAATGTCTCATTTCAGAAGCATTTTGAAACATAGCAGTTGCAAGTTCTTGATAGGTTTGCTTGTAGTGAAAATCCTATATCTCAGTCTACAACAGGGATCGGTGGTATCGAGAGACAGAAAAGAGATAGAACGTCTGGGAAAGCGCATGATGTCTTCTTGGATGAAGAGTCCCCTTTCCAAGCATTAATCCCTCTCCTCCGCCACTATCCTATGAGGTTGATTTGGTTTGGAGCGCTACGGTCAAATTTTTGCTACACGAGGGCTAATTAGACCGGTACCTACTACTTAACCCTTAAAGGGGCGCTGTTTGCACAGTGCAAATGCTTAAATCTAGTCTTTTTTTTCACTTGCATTCAACGTATTCCAGTTAAATTAGCAGAAAAACGATTAGTACTGCCATGTGTTATCAGTTCAAAGAAGTAAAAATACTTTGCAACCTTTATTTGGAAAATTTTTCGAGATTCTTTAGGTTAAAAAAATCGGAAAAAAATCTCCATCGTGCAAATGGTGGAGATTCTTGCCCCTGAAAGTTTTAAGTCAGCTTCCGAACGGCCACGGACGTCCATGCCAAGAGTGGGGATTCGAACCCACAGACTTTGGTTCCGACTGCCAGCGTCCTAGCCATTCGGCCTTCGTCGGGCGAATCCTATGAGGCCATCAGCAGCTTTCAGTACAGATTGATTGAAGATAAATTTTATGTTATCTAAGTACTGTTTTTTTTAATGTCTGTTTAAAGATTTTGTATTTAAAAAATACAGCATCATGAACTTATGAATTTCATCAAGTAAAATGTGTAATTTCTGATTTTCAGGAAATGATTTAATTCAAATCTGCATTACTGTTTATACGGGAAAAATTCGGTCGGTACTCGTCGTGCCGTTTGGAACGCATTAACCATTGCACATCAATATTTATTACGGACAGTTCCTATTACTCACGTTGCAATACCTCTTTGACTGGAGCATTTGTGCGTCAGGGGCCCCTTTGAGAGAGAAAATGCATTGTCTTGTCTTAAAAAAATGTACTTCCGTGGTTTTAGTGTAAAACAACGCAAATTGCATGTTTCCACAATACTGGGTATTACCATTCCTTATTCTGTATTGTCTATGCATACTCAGAAGCTGTCTGTAATTAAGCCTTAAAAGGCACCGATTTTAAGGCGTAATGGGTCATTTACTACTAATTATTTATATTAGAACACTCTCCCAAAATTTTTTTGCAAAATCAATTTTCCATTTCCAAATACAAACAATAGATGGCAGCAGTAAACTTTAAGATTAATACCGTGTATCAACGGGTTATTCCACTCTACAGTATGCCCACTAAAGTCCCTTCCCACCCTCTTAACTTCGGAACGGCTGCTGCTATATTCATAAAAGTGGTGTCTAGGTATAGTAAAGTAGCCATGCGCTACTGAATGAAAACACCTACCGCTCCACCTGGTGGAAAACTGCAGAGTTAGCATTCCTATCTTGAAAACGGAATGAGATAGGGAAAAAAAGTGATTTACAAAGTTGTAGAAAATCATCGATTTAGTACGAAAACGTACCTTGTGGACATTAATGCAAAGAATAGAACGGTTAAAACACGCATTTGATTTTTCGTGATTTCTAACACTGTGACGCTACGAAACTTGAACGAAAGGAGAAATGTTTATATTTCGGGCAAAACACGACACCGCAATGTCCACAGTGGTATATCGCTTTTGATCCCCAATCAAAAGGATCGCGGTTCAAACCTCGAGGGGTTCATCCTTGTACTGATTGCCTTTATAAACAGAGTAGACAATAAGTAGATCGTGTAAAATAGTGTCGCATCATCTCAACGCAACTTCCGCTTGGTGTTCGAAATTTTTGCAGTATGCAAATACTTAAGAAACGTCACGCCTGTTCACCTGAGACAGCTATAAAAGAGACACCTTCTTGGGGTTGTAGCTCGTGGTCATTGCTGAGTACTCCAAAGCTGAGATCTCCAGTGCAGAAGTACCTCGTCAAGGAATTCGAGGACCAAATAATTGGGTATGGCGGTTTCGAAGAGTGGCCTCCACGTTCTCCTGATCTGACTCCACTGGACTTTTTCCTGTGGGAATACCTGAAACAGCAGGTGTATGCGACCCCTCCACAAACATTGCAGGACCTTAAACGACGCATTACGGACGCTTGTGCCAACGTTTCACGCTCTATGTTCCAACGTGTGCAACGTGAGACTCAAAGGAGGATCCAAATGTGTATTGCAGCTGACGGTGAGAAGTTTGAACATCTCAAATAAAGGTATATTGTTAAAATTAGTTGTTTTTTTTCTTTATCAGATCCTTTTGTCACGTCACAGTGTAGGAAATCACGAAAAAACAAATGCGCGATTTAATCGTTGTAGTCTTCTCATTAATGTCCACAAGGTATCTTTTCGTACTAAATCGGTAATTTTCTATAACTTTGTAAATCACTTTTTTTCCCTATCTCGTTCCGTTTTTGATAGGAATGCTAACTCCGCAGTTTTCCACCAGATGGCGCGGTAGGTGGTTTCATTCAGTAGCGCATGGCTACTTTACTATACCTAGACACCACTTTTATGAATATAGCAGCAGCCGTTCCGAAGTTAAGAGGGTGGGAAGGGACTTTAGTGGGCATACTGTATATCTAAAATATTACGTGATGTACCTTTACGAAATTTTGGACAGGTCTTCTTTACTCCATTTTCATTGCATTCATAATTGTAGATTTATAAAATATATCTACTCAAGAGAACATTTCGGAGTAAAAAAGAATTTTTTTTTGTGCCTTATTTAAGTGATTTTGAAAGTTTTACGAATTTTTCTTATGCAAATTCTGAAAACAAATTATTTAGAATTCTTTATTACAAACTAAAATTTAAAAAAATACTTACACTAGTCAGATTGTTACGATAGATATTTGAACGAATTTATCAGTCTTAAATTTAGAATTTTTTTTTTTTAACTCAACATTTCAAATATTTTTATATCTAAGTTTATATATATAGAAACATTTGAAATATATAAATGACCCTTACAGAAAGACGCTGAGAAAAAAATATATAAATACAAAATTTGAAAAGCTCTCTTAAAACCAACCTTTTGTTTTGTAGGGAAAATTCCATTCTTCGTGTGGAGATGCTGAGGTATTTCCCAGTTAATCCCATAATTAAGTCTGATGCGTACTAACCCTATTGGACTCGCTCTTTTCAATGTTAACCTGGGGAGAAAATTTGTCCAAGGATTGCCGACTTGGATTGAAGGATTTTTTTACAAAACTTGTACTCCGTCATAGAGAAAGAAATTTTACACCTCGGGAAATTTTCATTTTTTTAAATGCAAATAATATTTTAAAATTCTAAATTATTCGAGGAAAAATCGGGTACACCTATACCTCGCTATACGGCCGAACTTTATACGGCATTTCGCTATAATGGCCTTTTTTAATTATGGTACTTTTTCGATTTACGGCCCACAATGTTTCGTTATACGGCCACAACAGCGGAAAGTGATGATGGCAGCATATTATTATAGCTTAGCAATTCTTCATGTTAATGGTCGTCATCACATTAAAACAGTTTTTAAGCATTTTATTTTATGTTTTGTATTATATGTATACATATGTGCATATGATTTCTTTTGTTTTTTGTTTATATGATTATTTTCTGAATTGCTGTTTATTATTACATTGCTTTGTACTTTTATTTTTATGTAAGCATTTCTATAGGAAACAAAAAAGGATCAAATGCTTTATGAACTAAAAACTATATTATTTATAGATAATTACAAGATAAAAAGAACTTTTTATATACCATGTTTTTAAATTTTCTGTTGAATGATATAAACATGACAATTCTATGTATTAATAAATACTTTTTTAAAATTGTTTTGATGAATTATCCCGCCAACTTGAAAGAAAATGATCAAATGCGTAATCAATCGTTTAGCTCGAGAAATGGAATTTAACTTGAGTTTAACTTTTCTTTCCCGTCCCGGCCGAAAGATGGCTGCACCATTCTACAAAACAAAATTAACTGAAAATGAATTCAATCTGCTTAAAGATGCCTAAAAGTATTAAAATAATGCATTGTCATCGTGTTCCGAGCTATTATAAACGTTTCAAATATCTAGCTAGTCGGTAAGTTAGCTAAAAATCGATTGCAAGATTTGTACTGGACAAACACACACTCAAACAAACAAGAAAGCGAGTTAATAAAAACATGGTAATGAATGTAAAATGCCTGTAGACAAATGTAAATATATATTGATTATTTCAAATATAACTTCTTAATATAACTACTTTTATTAAAATTTTTTGCTGTTTTATAAAAAAAAATAACTTCTAATTTCCTATTGCGTCACAAATCATTCGATGATTATGAAGAATTCCAGCTAATTTCGATAATCTCTCGAAATAAAAATTTATGTTCTGTTGGTAGTTTAAATCAATATTTCAATCTATTCGTGTTACAGGTGAAATGAATACATCATACGCCTAAACTTAAAGGAACAAAACTTTGTACATTGCATGTCATATTTCAACTCTAAAATTAATGTAGTCCTACCAGTTACTTTTACAACCCTCTTAACTTGGTTTCATGCTATTTTGAGATTACACAGAAGACAATTTTGATATCCCCAATTCTATCCCCGTCCAGCAATTTCTGTTTTCAAAGTAAATATCGAACAAGAAAATCAAAGAAAATAAATATCAAAGAAAATAAATGAGATCCTTTGCAGCCACTTATTTGTGTCACATCTAAGCGGCAGATGGCAGCACTATTGTCCAAGAAATGAAGTTTAATATAATGGTGTTTTATCATGTAATAATTAAAATTGACTTCATAGCTTGTTATTAATTCTACTAAAAACAGAATTTTATAACTAATGACCCAGAACGTTACAAAATTCCTGGACTTTTCTTCAAAACACAGGAAATATTAGTCCACTCCTTTAGTTCGTGACTCAATTCTTCATTCAAAACATCCCAAAAACGACCTCTCTCCATATTAATCAACGAATCTGCAAAAACAAGTTTGTATGAATAATAATTTTTTCGAACACTAGCTCTTTAAACTTGTACGTTGAGGGAGGAGAGAATAGGAATAACCACACTTTTTACTAATATTTTACATGTGATTTTATTCTCTTATTTTACATAACCACAGACAAACCCTCACACGAGCACACACACACGCACAAACAGTTGTTACGTCACGGATTTAGAATGCAAACGGCCACAAGAGGTTTTCTCTTAAATTAAAACAAACTAGTATTTTACAACGTAACCCTATTGTGAGAACGCTGGACTAGTTTATTGCATTTGTTTACCAAATTGTCACATTATTTCACGACTTAAAAAATAATAATTATTATTATTATACTCAAAGGAATAGAAATGATTTTTTTGAGTTTTCATGCCAGGGAAGTTATTTTTATTGCGTTAAAATATTAAAAACAGTTGTAGTTCTAAAAGTATTTCAAGTAGTCTCCTCTAACGAAACTACTGCGGGATATTAACGTAGGATTACTTATCGTTTGCTTAGCTCTTTTCATTTCTTTTTCTTTAACGCATTTTGCTGTTTAACTGTTTACTGCTACTGGGTTTGGCGAGCTGCCAAAATTATAACTCGCGACGCAGGACAATTTTTTTCTCTCCGAAGGACCGTTATTGAGGAACACAACCCTACGTTAAAATATTTCTTACACTAAATACGAGTGATTTCCACTATTTATGTGTCATATTAATTTTACTCTATGCAGCATTTGCAAGTTTAATTCTGATTTCCTAAGGAATTACGAAATATAAAGCAAGTTTAAGTGATTTCCTGTACAAATCTGCCTAAATTTTACTGTAGAAATGCAGGAAAAAGTTATCAAATCAAAACGGTGCTGTGTATAATCATATTAGATCGTAATTGTAAATTACAGTTCAAAATACGTTTTATTAATCTTTTACGATCCATCAAAATTTTAAAGCAACCCAAAATTTTAAAATATCCAACAATTGTGTGCTTATAAAATGAAATATTGTCGGAGCCTCCCCCCCCCCCCAAAAAAAAAAAAAATAAATAAATAAATAAATAAATAAATAAATAAATAAATAAATAAATAAAAATATGTTTTTACGAATTGTAAAAGATTCCTTCTAGTAAATAAGTAAAAAAAAATTAAATAATGCACCGTATAAAAAAATATTTCAACATCTTTTCAAAATTATGCTCGTTTTTCTGATTTTTGTTGAATTATTAATAAAATTCAATTCGGTGTAATTAGTAACAAAAGAATGTAATAAGGATTAAAAAAAATTATAAAAATAAGATCATGATATGGGATATTTAAAGAGCTTTATCAATCAAAATGCATAAAATAAATATTTTCTGTATAAACTTTATATTATACACAGCCAATGTGTCCAACATTTTTATGTTATTTTTTACTTTTGTCAAAAAATAAAAGGAATAAAACTCTGTACTTTGCATGTCACATATCAACTCTGAAATAAACTTTTTTCTACCAATTTTTCTTATCACCACAGAAGATTTGGTGGAAGGGTATAAACCTTCATCGGAAAATTTTATAATGCATTCTGCCCATTCTGTTGAACCTCTGTTATAACTATTAACGTGATTAGAATTTGTTTTTCCGAGGAACGAATAGTGAAAGCGAAAGACGTCCTCTTTGCTTGGTATCATAAATAATTTGTGGTTCCAGAGAAGAAAATTTTGATATCCATAGTTCTATTCCCATCTAGCACTTCTGTTAAAGTAAATATGGAATGGAGAAAATAATGAGATCCTACACCTTTGTATTCACTTATTTTAGTACCTCATATTTAGGCGGTAGGTGGCAGCACTACTGTTGAAGAAAAGTTTGAATTTGGGAAGTTTAATATTATGATCCGTTTGTATCATAAAACGGCTAAAATTGATTTCATAGCTTGCATTTTTTCACTCTACTAGTGAAAGAATTTCATAACCAATGACCCCATATGTTACTTCACTCCTAGATTGTTTTTCTAAACAGGAAATATTTGTGCGTTCGTCACTTGTCTCGTAGACTACTCCTTCAGTTCATAATTCAGTTCTTGACTGTTTAATTTCCAAAATGAACATTCTCTATTCTTGTTAATTAAAGAATGTGCTAAAAAACATTTTTATGAACCCCAAAATCAAGGAAGTGAGAAAGGGAATTACATACACTTGCTACCAGTATTTTACAAATGTTTGTATTATTTTCTTTGACTTCCAACCACAGACACACGCACACACCCCGCATACATTCACAAGTTGACTATAAAATGAAATCGGCTGTAATCTTTAATCATAACTGAAATAACGATTTTCTTAAGTAACATTAATGTACGAGCTCTGGAATAGTATATTACATTTGTATTGTCGAATTTTCACCTATATTTCTCAACTAAAAAGAAAAACAATTATATTCAAACAAACGCGATTTCTTTAACGCCTATCGGGTATCTTTTATCTCATTAAAATTTTCAAAACAAACACAGTTGTTGTTTCAAGGATTTTTTTTTCTTACGTTAAATACGTGTGATTTACACGATTTATATATCATATTAATTTTACGCTGTACAATATTGGTAATGTGTATCATCATATCCTATATATAATAGCCGTTGTCTCTGTATGACACTTCCGGGCTGTACTCATCTTTCAATTGAAGCCCTCAGTAAACAAACCGCCGGATAGGCTTAATTTCAATTTCAGATTTGGATCAGAATTTTTTCTTACCTAAAAACAAATATCTTCTCCATCAAATCACGTTTGTTCAGCCTATTTTTCTATAAAACATTCAGAACTTAAAAAAATTGGATGTTTTTAGCTGTATATTTAACAGTTTTTAAAAATCTGTTTACTTTTGCGATGAATTCTGAAAGTAAACAACAAACTTGAATGTGAATGAATCGCGTAGTGAACTGTAAAAATTTTTTTTAACTTTCATATAAATTTTTCATTATGACGTCATTTTTAGTATTATGACGTCAAAATGACGGGTTGGATGGCAGTCTACTACTCCAATCGCATGAAAAACTAAATAAATAAAAAAATAATGAAAGGGATTGGTTTTACAAGGTGTGGATTAAATGCAATATTTTAGATAATTCAGGATATTTTTTAACTTTTATATACTTTTTCCATTATGACGTCAAAATGGCGGGTTACCTACTAGTTAGATTATAATCGTATATCACTCTATCTCGAGATACTCATTAATAAATAACTTTACATCAAAATTTTGATGTTAATGAAACTTCTATCTTATTATTTTATTAATAATTTATAAAATTTCTATCTTATAAATTTAAAAAAAAATTGAGGACTGAGTTCGACTATCTTGGCTGGGCTACCCTATACCGCCTATTCACAGGCGCTATCCCACTACTGCACGGTGCGGGAGCTTTTGTCTGCTGCGTTTCCGCCCTGGACCGGTCCGCTCCGCCTTAGACGACCTGGTGATGCCAGGCTCCCCCGGCTCCACCATATCGACATCGTGCTTAGCGCGGACGCCTGATCGACATAAGTCGGTAGAGGACAGAACTCCCAACCTCACGCCGTCCGACAGCCCAAGCCTCCAGGTAGCTGGATTACAGGAACGCGCCACCATTCCCGGCGATAGTTTTGGTTTCGATTAACATCATAAGCTTTAGACAAAGAGATCACATTCGAGTTTTGGTTCTATATTCGTTTGCTTTGTTGATTTCTCTTTCCCAGATAAAAATATCGGAAAAGGAAGCTAAAGTATCTAATGATTTACTGGATTTATGTGGATATAATTTCAGGCGTGACAGTATCGAATCAACGCTTGCTGCCATCTATTGGAGTAATAGACAACTAATTTCTAAATGTATTTCTTTTCGCTTGAAAATCATTCTCGGAGTCAAAATAACTAATTTAGTTATTTTGGAAATTTTAAATATTCCTATGCGTAAATATGTACAATTTCTTAAAAATAATTCAACGTATAAAAAAATATTTCAATATATTTTAAAGGTATGTCCGTTTATCTGATTTTACTTGAATTATACATAAATTTGAATTCTGTAAATTTAGTAATACAAGATTGTAAATAAAGATTTAAAATAGCTGTAAAAATATGAAGTTTATGGCTATTTAAAGACCTTTACCATCAAAATACTTAAAATCAATATTTTTTATGTATAAATTTCAAATAATACATAACAAACTTTTGCAATATTTTTATACTACTTTTTCTTTCGTGAAAAAAAAAGAAGAAGGGTTTATTTTCATCCTATTTCTTTAAAAATATTTTTCTGATAACGTGATATAGTACCAAAATTTAATTTTTTTTTTTTTTTTTTTTTTTTTTTTTTTGCGGCTATAACAGTGATGTAAGATTTAAAAAATTCAGTCAAGTAAGTTTGATAATTAGTTTTTAATTTTTGAATATATTTAGTTTTCTGCATGGGTGAGTTCAGTTTTATGAATTAGATATTTCAATCGTAACCGTTAAATGTTTAAAACTGAATATGATTTTATAAATACTAGATGAATACCATCATTTTATTTAATACATCATTAAAGATGGAAGATTTTGTATTTTTATTAATATTGTCATAAAATACTTCAAAGGATTCTCTTTAGGCATATTGCTTTAGAGTATTTTATCGTATGGAATTAAATAATTGTATCGAAAAATCGTATTTTCAATAAATATTATAATCCGTAGAATTTTATATTCAATAAATTACATATACTGCCATCTGGTTGTCAATTTGAGTACTAAACGTATATGTAGCTTCTACGCAAGTTAATATTATTTTATAATTTATCGCCTTTATATATAATCCAAATTTTTATATAATCCATGAAAATTGGAAAATGTGGTAATTCAAAATTCTTTAAAATTTTTATTATTAAAACAACTTTGAGACACGCTAACATAAAAATCTACTAATCGAACCAAATTATGCCGTGTCAAATGCTGTACTCAATGACATTATAGTATTCTTTTAAATTTTCAGGTTACCGACCAGAGCCTCCGAGAGAGGGGGACAACTGGGTCACTTTGCCCAGGCCCCTAACTGACGGAGGGGCCCCCAAAATTTAAAAAAAAAAAATTATTTATTAGATTTTATCCAAAAGAAAATTATGAAACTTGTACCGTACTTCAATATTCAAAATAATCTCCTGAAAAAAGAGGTCACCCAATTTTTTTTTTTTTAATTATTCGATTGATTAGATTTCTCTTACTCCAAAATAGTCTTCTGAAAAATACGCGATTTAGTTTTAAGGAAAAATACGACTGTTTAGTCCTAACTGCTAAAAATTACATTCTCTCTAATAAACTGAAGACAGTACTAACTACTAAAATAGATAGCAAAAGAGCTTTGTGGATGGAAGATGTCATATTTATTGGAGAATATAACAAGAGAGTAATGCAATGAAATATAATAATTATGTTAATCATTCATGCAAATAAAAAAAAAATTAAGTATGAGTAACTTAATTTGAATGTGTGTTTTCGTCTCTTTCCATTTTTTATTTTTCTTGGGGCCCCCAACAGAAGTTTGCTCCAGGCCCCGTAAAGTCTCTGGGCAGCCCTGTTACCCTCCGTTTAAAATATAAAGAAAAATTGTTTTGTAAAACAAAATTTTCGGGCTGAAGGAAAGCAATGAAGGGAGGTTTTATTTTTTGCTAAGTATACATTTTATATTCATTTGTCATGTTTTCCAAACTTTCCTATAAAAATCTAGCATGTGTTAAACCAGTGCCTTGGCGACATTTAACAGAGGAACAAAAAAAAAAAAATGCATTTAATCAACAACGCCTTGGTGAGTAACCGAATTCTCAAACCAAGTATTTTTTTTTTTTTAATAATTTGTATTTCTTATTTTGTATATTTTTTGCATATTTTCCGTAACTTCTTAAACTTGCCGGATTTGTCTTCCTTCGATGACTCCCACAAGCGAGAATGATTAGGTAGAAAATATTTAACTCTGCGAAATTTCTAAAAGAACCAGATTCATCTTTCAGTGAAATATAAATGCACATTTCTGAGAGAAAAATTTCCAATTCAGTGCCTCTTATGCAATATATGACGAAATCTTTGTGCCAATAAAGGTTATAATTCTTTCGTAAATTCCAGTTTAAAAAAAAAAACTGATATTCAGTGTAACTACCCTGTAATTGTAAGTGTTAAATATGTTTATAAAGACTGTTTGACAATGGAGTTTACAAAGAAGGCAGATTTTTAAAGTATATACAGGTAGCCCTCCTACAGCACGCCATCTTACAACACGGTTTCCCTCTAACACGATAGGATGAATTGCGGAAACCCTCGTATAACACTGCAACCTGTAACATGGTTTCGCTCTAAAACGATAAAAAAAATTGGGAAAACCTTTATACAGCACTGTACTTCTATAGCACAAGATAACATGATTTTTGTTTAACACATTTTGACCCGGCGGGAGCTATGTGTTCAGATCTTCGGATAAGTTCAGGAAATAAAAACAACGGATGCAAATAATAATCTGGCTTGACGACACAAAGACAAGGTACTTTATTTTCACACATATACGTAGACTAGCTGAAAACCCGCGCTTCGCTACGGAGTACATTCAAATTAAATACAACAGTCAATGTATGCAATTAATGCCAAAATAAATAAATATATATATTTACTAGCTGAAAACCCGCACTTCGCTACGGAGTACATTCAAATTAAATACAATGGTCAATGTATGTAATTAATGCCAATATATATATATATTTATAATAAATACGACGATCTATATATACAATTGATGTAGAAAAAATATATATATTTATAAAAAAATCATAAGGGATATTTTTATAGACAAAATAATGTCCAATCATCTGCCGCATTAGCAAGAAAAAAAATATTTTTTTATCTATTTAGTTGTTATGCACGTGACGATAAATTTATTTAAAGTACCAGAAAAAGAAATCACGTGATCAGCATTTAATAAATTAAATTGTAAAAATTAATCTTTAAAAATTCACCAATAATCAGAAAATAGAGGTAAAGATTCAAAAAAGATTTCATTTTAAAGGAATTTTTATGATCTTTCTCGTGATATAAATTTTATAACCCTCAAATTATTATTTTAAATGCAAACTTTAAAAAAGTTACTAAAACAGCTTAAAAATTTAATTTTAAAAAATCTAAGAAGAATTTTTCAAACATCTCTCTTAGTGCACCCCTACACTATAAGAAAAATCGCTATGCAAAATTTCAGCCCTTTAGGTCCAGCGGTTTGGTCTGTGCGTTGTATGTCAGTCAGTGAGTCAGTTACGGAACTGTTTTATATATATAGATAATAAATGCGACGATCAATGTATACAATTGGTGTAAAAAAATATACATATATTTATAAAAAAAAAACGGTCGGGATATTTATTTTTTTTTTTTTGGATAATATCCAATCGTCTGCTGCATTAGAAAGAAAAAGAATATTTTTTTTTGTCTATTTAGTTGTTATGCACGTGACGATAAATTTATTTAAAGTACCAGAAAAAGAAATCACGTAATCGGCATTTAATAAATTAAATTCTAAAAATGAATCTTTAAAAATTCCCCAGAAAATCACGAAAAAATTCATTAGAAAATCGAGGTAAAGGTTCGAAAAAGATTTCATTTTAAAGGAATTTTTATGATCTTTCTCGTGATATAAATTTTATAACCCTCAAATTATTGTTTTAAATGCAAACTTAAAAAAAGTTACTAAAACAGCTTAAAAATTCAATTTTAAAAAAATCTAAGAAGAATTTTTCAAAAATTTTTCTTAGTGCACCCCTACACCATAAGAAGATTCGCCATGCAAAATTTCAGCCCTTTAGGTCCAGCGGTTTTGTCTGTACGTTGTATGTCAGTGAGTCAGTTACGGAACTGTTTTATATATATAGATAGAAATCAGAAGAGCATCGCAATGCTCATCTTAGCACGAAGCTAAATAGAACACAACCGTCTTATATCGGATCAAAACTAACTCTGCTGAAAGACAAAACATTACTATGAGTTGCCAATCTATGAATACAAAACTATTCAAAATACGATTACATTTGGCTGACATCTAGGGGCGAAAGAATAAACTAAATACTTTCAAACATCCTCCCCCCGAGATGAATATCCATTCAGCACTCCTAAAACAAATATATCATACAAATTAAACAATTATTAAATACAAATGAGGATTTTGCATGAACAATTTCAATATAGACAATTTTACAATCACAAAACTAACTTCATGCAGTTCTGGGGTAATGCTAAAGTCAATAACAAACAATAAAAACATTTCAGGTAACAAATATAAAACACTAAATATTCAAATTACGTAAAGTATACAAATGTAAAATCAAAGTTTACAAATACAGCATATTATTATTTTCAAGATATCAATAAGTGAGTAAAATATTAAAATTTAAAAGTTAAAGTTAAACTGTTATAATAAATTGAAAGTTTTCAAATATCAAATTATACTTATTCATTGAAGGGTAATGGAGAGAGTTTTGTTATGGGGCGTTTGAGCTCACCATCTGCACTCTTTAGAGTAACTACTCTCACCTTACCGCCAGTTCCAGGAAAGACCTGAAGAATTCTGCTTAATTTCCACCTCAGAGGTGGTTGATTGTCTTCTTTTATTAGCATCAAATCATTAATTTTGAGATTGTCTTTAGTCTTGTGCCACTTGGTACGTTGATTCAAAGTTGAAAGATTGTCTGTTTTCCAACGTTTCCAGAAACTCTGAAACATCTGCTGGGTCAATTCCCACCTCTTTAGAGTAGACAATTTCACATCAGCTAAGTCATGGTCACGAATGGTTGTCAACGGGGCTACAATGAGTAAATGTCCAGGAGTGAGGGCAGTCAGATCATTGGGGTCAGTCGACACAGAAATGATGGGACGAGAATTCAAGCACGCCTCAACCTGACAAATCAGTGTTAGGAATTCTTCTACTGACAAAACTTGTGAGCCCATCGTTCGTCGAAGGTGATGTTTCATTGACTTCACTCCTGCCTCCCACAGGCCTCCTTGATGAGGAGCACCAGGGGGTTGAAATTCCAAATAATGTTTTGGTCAGCTAGATAGTTGTGAAACCTTTCACGGTCTTGAATGAGAGCAACATGCTCTTAATTTCTCTCGCAGCGCCAACAAAATTGGTACCACAGTCGCAATAGATTTCTTGTGGTCGACCTCGGCGAGCTGCAAGTCTTCTAAGTGATGCAATGAATGCCTCCGAGGACAAATCACTCACAACTTCAAGATGTATAGCTTTTATAGCGAGGCATATAAAAAGACAAAGATAGCATTTGGTTGTCTGACCTCCTCTTCCCTTTTTCATCTTTATGAAAAAGGGTCCAGCAAAATCTACATCGGTCTTTGAGAAAACTCGGCAAGGAATCACTCTTGCTTTCGGCAATTCACCCATCAGTTGAGTGGCTGATTCCGCTCTAAATCGATGACATTTAACACATTTCCATATATAGCTCCTGGTCGCCTCCTTTGCATTCATTATCCAAAAGTTTTGCCGAATAGCAGAGAGTACAAGCATAACCCCTCCATGCAGGTGGTTTTCATGATAATGTTTTATCAGAAAACTAATAACGCAGTGTTTCTTCGGAAGAATGATAGGATGCTTCTGATCATCCGATATTTCAGCCTTGGTTAATCTCCCTCCAACCCGCAGTAGGCTATTTTCGTCAAGGAAGGGGTATAGAGATATTATCTTGCTACAATTTTAAGGGATTTCCCAGACTTCAAAGCTTTTATTTCTTCAAAAAACTCGCTAGCTTGAATTAGTCTTACTACCGCTTGTAATGCCTTCTTCAATTCATTCGATGTTAAAAATCCCTTCTGCCGGCGAACTGTTTTCTGACAAAACCGGAGGCACCAAGCTATCACTCGAAGTAGATTGATCCACGAGGAGAATCTTGATAAAATTTCATTGTTCAGATCTTTATTAAGAACAATGTTAACTGTCTGGTGATTGGATTTTCTTCTTTCTTTTTCAACCTCTTCACACGGATTCTCAACATTCTTTGGGAAATGTGTATCCTAAGTTTCACTAGATTGTGAGAGCCATCTTGGGCCCTTCCACCACAGCTCGTCTGTCACAAAAGAGGCTGTCTTCAATCCTCTGGTAAGTTTATCAGCTGGAGTTTCTACATCTTTACAAAATTTCCAGTTTTGGGGCAAAGTCTTTTCATGGATCTCCGTGACCCGATGCGAGACAAAAGGTTTCCATATCTTTGCAGTACTCTTGATCCAATAGAGGCAAATTTCAGAGTCAGTAAATAAATAGATATCTTTAGTATCTATATGGAAAGCCTTTCTCAAATATTCTGCAAGTCGTGATGCGATAACAGTTCCCGTTTGCTCGAGGCGGGGCAATGACAACCATTTTAGGGGAGCTACACGAGATTTATCTAGAATAAAACTGGTTGTTCACAGTTCTTGATCTGGAGCTCTAATGTAGGCAACTGCTCCATAGGCTTTTGGACTAGCATCACAGAAAATACAAACTTGAAAGGGTCTTTAGTGCTTGGTATATCACATGGGCGAGGTATGACGATGTTTGTAATGTCCTTTAGCTCGCTACACCACTCTTCCCATCGAGATTTCAAATCAGGAGAAAGTGTTTCATCCCAAGCTAATCCTCTTTCCCACAGCTCCTGAAGAAAACATTTCATCCGGATAGTAAATGGAGCAAAAAGTCCCAATGGGTCAAATACCTTTGCTACTATTTTAAGGACACCTCTCTTTGTCGCCTCAGCACCATCTATACTTCGGAGCACCGGTTCCATTTCAAGCCTCAAGCAATCTTCTTCGCAATTCCAAATCATCCCAAGAACTTTCAGGGCTTTACTGCAGCTCTCAGCGACTAGTCTAACATTCAATCCATTATCCTTCCAGAGTTTCTTAAGTTCAGTTGAATTAGTCTCCCACTTTCTGAACTTCATATTTGCTTCAGACATTGTCTTCTGAGCCTTTAACGAAAGATTCTGTGCTTCTTCTACAGAATCAACACTGTAAATATGATCATCGACGTACATTTTCTCCAACATTTTACACGTTTCACTTAGATTTTGCTCATAAGATTTTAAGTGATAACGAATCGTGGCACTTAGGGGTGGGCATTAAGTCGATCGCGATCGACCGGTGGACCACCAAGACATTTTGGGGTGACCGCCTTTACTAAGACCTAAGACGCGCATACCAAAAGAAACATATGTATGGAACACCGACGTGATTTGCTTTAAAAACGGGTTTTAAAAGAGTAAGTTCTTTTTGTTGTAGATTTGTAGGTAAGTACATATTCCGTATTTATTATTAAGTTATAATAAATATTGTAGACCTTTTTTTAGCTCACCACACCTACATCACTGAGTGGACCGCAACACCTTGAAAAAATTAGAAGTTGCCCGTACCCTGGAAAAGTCTGCCCACCCCTGGTCTAAACATAGTTTTTAACAATGATATGATCCATAACAAAAATTCGATACTATTTTTTTTCTCATTTTATTTATATTATATTTATTTTTCTCGTTGTATAACTTTTGAATACTACTCAAACAGCAATTCTATTGTTAATCAATATAAAAAAAAATCATAATATTTCATATTTTAAGGAACGTCCGGAAGTCAGTGCGCTAAGGAGGGCACTAACTGAATTCAATTCATGCCCCCCCCCCCAAAGAAATATAAATTTCATTATGAATATTGAATTTGCATTATAAATATTTTTATCTCTACTCGGCCCTCTCCAAGATTAAATCCTGGGTGCGCCACTGGTCGACACTTTGCTAGAGTTTATATCAGTCAAATGGAATTAGGGAAGTGATATCACGTCTGAGAGGAAAATGAATTTTATCACCATAACAACAAAATAATTGCGATAAGTTTTCAGGAGAGTGGTCATGAAACCGCAGGTGTGGGGACTGACAGGACTGCGAAGAGCTCACCGCCCACATTATTTGGTGGTACGGAGTTATGACTAGGACATGTCAGTTCATCTACTGTTAGGAAGTGTTCACTTGTAACGTGCTCCCATAATACTCGAGGTGCCCAAATGTCTACCTCGATAGAAACAAGCAAAAACAAAAAAAACTTAATTTCCTCGTTCGATATGGAAACCCTTATAAATCATGTTTATTTTTTTCAAACAGCAATTCTAATTTCGTGGCGTTAGACATCAGTCATTTTATGCCCAGTTCAAGAAATGAGCCTTCGATAACAAATTTGAAAACGAGCGTTTAAAGGTACATTCGAAAAATTACATTTGAAAGCAGGTTTGAAAAATTAAGATTCTCGTTTCTCTTGTTTCGGGAATATTACATACATAACAGAAGGTAGCACTTTCGTGTCCACAGGGCCTGATTTAGAAAATTCTTGACTATAGGCACAACTTGGGATGGGGGCCCCCTAACGCTGGTGTGGGCGTAACATTTCCAAAATTGACACACACAAAAATAATCATGAATCATTGTGAAAGTACCATTTTACCAAGAATTGGCTATATGAAGCGTAGAAGCCTAGAACATTATCAAATAACAGAAAGCAATATAACATATTAATTTCATCATTAAGACAACAATACAATGCAACCAGATAAACTTATTAATCCCTTATATACACTATAACATACATATGATGAACCAATCAATCAATCAAATTGGAAAGGATCAAATTGGTATTAAAAAAGGTAAATTTTTTTAAAAATTTGATTTGGGATTTTTTTTTCTTTTTTGCCTTTTAAAATTAAAATTTTTAAGGGGGCCCTACGCCTGGGCCTAATGGAAAATCAGGGCCTGTGTGTCCATCAGTCTTGGTACAGCCATCTGTAGCTGAAAAAGTTTCAGCAGAATCATCTCTTATACCCTTAGACAGGGCCGGTCCCATAGGTGACTTGAAACGGAGTAAAAATACGAAATTTTCAACGAATAACAAAAAATATTAATAGTTAAATCGAGGGGTCTCCAAACTACGACCCGCCATAGTTGTTTTGATTACATTGTAAAATTTACAATATAAGTAAATCATACAAAATAAGGATAAAATGTTTTTATTTAACGATCCATTAAGAAACACAATAACTGACGTACGTAATGAAATCGAACTGTCATTAATGATATGAGATTTATCCTAAAAACTGACAATAATTTACACAATGAAATTAAACATTATAATAATGATTTATGTAGCTGTCACTTTGCACTGACAGTTGTTTGCAGTTGTGGATCAATTTTACGAGTGGAAATTATCAGCAGCGACTTGAAATGCTCGTCAGTTAATTTGTAAATATTTTTTGCACATTTCATTTTGAAGAATGTTATTTTCACACAGTGCCGAAAGCGGAAAAAAAATCCACGGCAACTGATCAAACTGTGTGAAATTCCAGCAATGATGACTTTAACTATTTTTCTTTAAAAATATGATAACCTTGGAACTTTGTGGAGAAGTCAAGTGTGGATAAAAGTTAAGCTGGTTTAATCCAATAAATGATGAAATAAATAAAAATACGCAAATATATTTCGCCTATTTTTTTCATCAACTCCTGAATTTGAGATTAGGAGAATTAAATTTTGAATGCCTATTTCCAAACATTGTTGTAACTCTAAGAAGTCAACTAACTCTACCTACTAATTTGAAGAATTAATTTGAATTCTACTAATTTGAAGCAACAGCTGAGAACATTTTTTTCTAAAATAAAAATTTTTAAGAACCATCAGTGAACAACAACTCAGTGATATAACAATAGTTTCGACAGAAAAGACGGTACGACAAACAATTTCTTATAGAGATGCAATCCAACAATTTGCTGCAGTAAAGGTTCAAAGAAGGATTTAGAAATTGTTTTTATTACATAACAAATTATATTAAAATTTATTTACTTTTTCTTCTTTTTTAAAGTTATGGCATTTTAATTTTTTGTTAAATAAATACATATTTTTCCAAAAATGTCCGTAATTCTATTAATTCGACTATTTCTAATAGAGATACATTCATTGCTTAAGTTACTCTAAAAATTTAAAAAGACGCCGTTTTTCGGGTGTCAAAATGGCTCTGTACCCTTAGTTGTAGAGTAAAATCTTTTAAATAACTGGTTTCAAATGGACACTCTCCTTCTCAATGCGAGAAAACTGTGCGTCAAAGAACTGCGTATTGGATTGCACCATCCGACGTTAATAACATAAAAAAACTGCCCTTGCATTAACTGCCTTGCATTAACTGCCCTTCCCTACACCAAAAACAATTATTCTCTGGGTAGGCTGCTGCTCTAAAATTTCAGTTTTGATTTCGAAAATGAGTAAACATCCGGAATTCCACCAAAATTGATAGAGGGACTGACGACAACATGGGAAAGAGTTTCCGTGAAAAAAAAAAAGTAGTTCCAAAAATCGCCGATAGGGTAAGATATGGAGCTGTTGTTGTCGGCGCACCCGAGAATTTGCATAAAAGGCAAGTAAAGCATCAAAATAGAAATTAACGACTATGTAGTCGACAGCAGCGCAGTATTTCGGGCTATAAAGATAAGGGATGAATACCGAAAAAGTTGTAAGCGGGCAAATGAATAACAACGAAATTTCACTGCAACACCACTTTATGCAGCAAATTCCCTTCTCCCTCCCTCAATGTGACCACAGTCCTAGTGGACGACACATTGCATCCTGAACACTACGTTCTCAACAGCCAAGCGTAACATGTCACCAGGAATGTTCATTAAAGTCCGGGTAATATTGTCCTTTAGGGCCGCCAAGTTCGAGACTCCACCAAGATACACTTTAGAATTTAAATAACTCCACAGAAAAATGTCACATTAGTTAGGTCCGGGGAGAGAGGTGGCCATGCAAACGGAAAAAAGCGACTGATGACCCTTTCTTCTGCAAAGCGAAGGCGCAACATATTCCGGACTTTATAGCCCAAAATACTGGCACTGCTGTCGACTACGTAGTCATGAATTTGCATTTTGATGTTTTACTTGCCTTTTATGCAAATTCTCAGGTGCTCCGACAACAAAAGCACCATATCTTCCCCTATCGGCAACTTTTGGAACTATTTTTTTTTTTCACGGAAACTCTTTCCCATGTCGTCCTGTCACTCTTTCCCATGTAGTCCCTCTATCAATTTTGGGGGAATTCCGGCTGATACATCTGTTCCGACTTAAAAGGCACTTCCATTTTTCCCTACCAAGAGGGATTTTATTTTTCTTCCTCCCGCGATATGGGAAAAATACTTTTGATTCACTGTGTTGTAAGTTTTCTTCGATGGCGAATGTACGCCGACCTTGTTCACTATATATAGCGATCCAGCTTAAAAGGCTACGAGTCACCAATGCTGAATTATATGTTATCGAGGGCCAGACCTCGATTTAAATGATTGTCGCATCAGGGTCATGAGAATGAAATGTATTCCCTTTGGGGTCAAATACAGCCCATTTCTGTTGGCTTCAACCCTAAAATTTCATATTAAAGACTATGAAAAGGAACATGAAAGTGCTTGTGGAGTACTACGTGATCTTTACGTGGGTGATTTAATCAACGGTGCAGAAACTATTGACGAAGCAGCATTCATTTCTTGGGACGCCACTGAAATAATGAAAAGAGCGAGTATGAACCTACGACAGTGGGTAAACAATTCTCCAGAATTACGTGAAATCTGGAACTCGCAGAAACTCGAATGTTGCAAAACCCCTAATGAAGGAGATGTACCATTAAAGGTGCTCGGACTGGTTTGGGACAATGATCAGGACATCCTAAAAGTCGCGTTGAATACTTTGCAACAAACCGAGAAAATACCTACTAAAAGAATGGTTTTAAGCGTATGTGGTATGATCTTCGACCCACCGGGTCTTTTAACTCCCTTCACAATCAGAATCAAACTTATGATGCAGGGGCTATGGGAGAAAGGAATCTCCTGGGACGAACCTCTTCCCTCAGACTTTAACGGAAGATTTGAGGAGTGGGTCTCTGAAGTTTTATATATTCAGAATGTAACGATTCCTATACAATATTTTGAGGGAGTGATATCAGAATTAGAACTGCACTTATTCTCGGATGCGAGCCCGAAGATATACGGTGCTGTGGCTTATTTCAGAATGAAATGTGCAGATACAGTTAAAACTAGTTTCGTAATAGCCAAATCACGTTTAGCTCCTCTGAGAGAAATCAGTTTGCCTAAGTTAGAGCTGTTTGGGACATTAGTTGCAGCTAGACTGTGCTCATACTTGACTAAAACTTTTCCGATGATAAAAGAAAATAACATTTTCTTGTGGACAGATTCGAGTAATTGTCTTCATTCGATTAGGGGGTTCGCGAAAGACTGGAAACCCTTTGTAAAAAAAAAAGGGTATGTGAAATTAAAGAAAAAACCAATCCGAGGAACTTTTGACACTGTAGTGGGAAAACAAACCCAGCTGACAAACTGACCAGAGGGATGAGCATCCATACATCGATCAACGACAATGCTTGGGTCTTGGGGCCATCTTGGTTGTTGAAAGATGATATTCCAGCGGGTAATATGACGGAAGAATTTGACTTAGAGGAAGTTCAAATAGAAAAAAAGATCCCTGTCCTCTTGCAAATATGCCAAGAATCAACGGAACCTCTTATTGACGTGGAGAAATTCAACAATTTAAGAAAAAGTCTTGAGAATTACTGTGTATATTCTCAGATTTGTGAACAACTGTAACCGAAAAAAGAAAAATCCCTGTCCTCTTGCAAATATGCCAAGAATCAATAGAACCTCTTATTGACATGGAGAAATTCAACAATTTAAGAAAAAGTCTTGAGATTTACTGCGTATATTCTCAGGTTTGTGAACAACTGTAAACCGAATAAGTCAAATTTAGAAAAGAAATCAGGTATCCTAAGCACCGAAGAACTAATAAATACTGAAAAATATTGGGTGCATGTGACACAACAATCAGAATTCAAAGGGGAATGTTGTCGATAAAAATATCAGACACCCATTAGTCCGGAATCAAAACTTTTCAGCTTAAACCCAAGTCTAAATGCTGATGGACTTATTTGCCTTGCAGGCAGATTGCAGAATTCCGCATTTCAGTTCTACGAAAAACACCCCATGATTTTACCTTTTAAATCTAAATTCACCGATCTCGTGATTATGAATGAACACGAGAATATGTTCCATTCTGGAGATTCTGATACTCTTACGCAGATAAGGGGGAAATATTGGATAATACGTGGCAGACAAGCCGTAAAAACTTGCCTCAACAAATGCTTCGTATGTAGAGGATACAAAGCCAAAAGGGGCAATCAAGTAACTGCTCCGCTTCCAATAGACAGAATCCATGAAGGAAATCCATTTGAGGTCACAGGAGTGGACTTTGCAGGGCCTCTGTACAAAAAAGGCTGTGTAATCAAAGCAATATACACAAAAGTGTATATTGCTTTGATTACTTGCGCAGTCACACGCGCACTCCATCTACAGGCCGTATCCAGCATGAGTACAGATGACTTCCTGTTAGCATTCTGACGTTTTGTATCAAGAAGAGGTATATGCAGAATTCTTCAGTCCGATAACGCAAAAACGTTTAAAAGAGCTGAACTTGAAAGAGCTGAACTAACCTTCAAAAGGAATCAGTTCAAGGATTCTTTGGTACGAAGGGTATAAAATGGAAGTATATTGCTGAAAGAGCAGCTTGGTGAGAGGGGTTACTGGGAGAGAATGGTGAAAATGACAAAGGCCATTTTAAGAAAAATTTTAGGGAGGTCTCTACTAAATTTCGAAAAATTACTAACCATTTTGGCAGAAACCGAATCAATCTAAAATTCAAGGCGTATAACATATGTGTATAACATGCCCGATGAACCATTCCCTCTCTCTCCTTCTAATTTTTTGACCGGTAGGAGATCTACCGCCTTACCCCACTGGGCTGGCTCTAGTAAGCCAAATGACATTAACAAAAACAATCTTATAAATTGATTCTTGTACCGAGAAAAACTGTTAAATACATTTTGGAAAAGATGGAAAAGGGAATATCTTCTCCAACTTAAAAGTTGTAATTTCATTAATCCTATGATTCCAAATGTTGAATTTAATATAAATGATGAAGTACTTATAGAAGACGACAAATTAGCACGCCAGATGTGGAAACTTGGTAGAGTTATCCAAATCCATAAAGGACGGGATCAAAAGGTAAGAAGTGCACACTTCAGACACCTTCCGGTCAAATTAAACGGCCAGTCCAACTACTCTACCACCTTGAGCTCAGGTAGTAAAATTTTATTCTTTTCAGATAATTTAGATTTATGTTTTTGAAAAATCAGTTTTTTGTGTGTAAAGATTTATCCACGTAAATGTGAATTGATTATTTGTCAACTTGTTATATTGCTGTATTATTCGTTAAATTGTATCTAATTGAAAATGCAGACGAATATCTTCATTGGGGCGGGAGGATGTTCCGACTTAAAAGGCACTTCCGTTTTTCCCTACCGAGAGGGATTTTATTTTTCTTCCTCCCGCGACGAAGGGAAAATTACTTTTGATTGTAAGTTTTCTTCGATGGCGAATGTACGCCGACCTTGTTCATTATATATAGCGATCCAGCCTAAAAGTAAATATGTTTTAAAAGTAATGTATGTTGTGATGTATATGTTGTGAAAATAAAAGAACAAAAGGACAACCGAAGTTGGATTATTTGAAAAAGATTGTTGCTATCCCATCATATTGGAATATAGAACAACATCACGCTACAGATGGCTATGAGTAGTGTCAGTTTTAAAAAAAATCACCCTGTATATATATATATATATATATATATATATATATATATATATATATATATATATATATTTATTTTTTTATTTATTTATTTATTTATTTATTTAAATCGCGTAAAATATACGCTTTTTATTTGCAGTGCAGTTTGTTGCCTCACAGATATTTCATTCCATTATGCGATGAAAACTATTGTCAGAATTTAAACTTTTTCCTCCATTTTCGACGATCCACGTATAGAATCGGTATTTTTAAGCATTCAGAACTATCTTTTTTCAGTGTCATGTTGGATCTCAGTGTTACGCAACAGAACAACAACAAGAGAGGAGTCAATAATGACTGCCCAACAAACGAAAACACTGTTATTGGTAACAATGAAAATCTGCGTTTTCTGGAAAATTCTTTCAGTCTAATTCTGACTCTCATTAAAGATGTTGCTTACGCTTCTCTTTGGTGCTTATTTGCTCAATCGAGCTTTGCGACGCCTGCTTTTCGGCGAACGAGGCGAGAGTTCCGTGGCGGTAAGCTTAGCTTTATCTCTGAATCGAATTTTAAAACTTCTTCTCTCAATCGGCCATTTAGTTAAATCTCAGCGCGATATCGCAGGAGTAGTTAAAGTGTCTGGGTAGGCGCCATATTGGATTAACTAAGATCGATGTTTAAAAGGATGAAAAAATTCTCAATTTGCATGCAAAGTTGTTGTGTATTTTAATTTTAATAACAATTCTTTGTATAAATTAACGCGGGAAACATCTACATCATAATAACTATGATCCCTAATCAGCGAAAAGGTATTTTTATTTTCCCATTTCTTTTGTTCTCTCTACATGAATCAAATGATTTTATTTATCACGCAAGAAAATTCAACATTCGGCTTTAAAGCGGTTACAGTTTTTATCCACTGAGAGTGTTTTTCCAAAGTGGTTTCGTAGTGACCATTTAGTTAAATGTATTATCGTTAAAAATTTCAAAGTTCCCTGCGCAGTACGAAGCTCCTTATGATTTTGAATTTTTCCAGTGTTCTATGTATTAGTAATAACAACAATAAAACAAATGCTGTTGTGCATGCAAATGGGTATCTGACACTTGTCACGGTATTCTTCAGCCACATGTCTCAAAGATGGACTTTCGTAGGGATATTTTTGCAGAATCCCACTTCGGAGGTTTCTCAGAATATCAAATGCTAATGAAACCACCGAATATAGAATATTTCAACTTAGTCCCATCGTTTCCTTCAGAAATCATGTCACAAGGCGTTACTTGCCATTTCCTTCCGGGTCTATCAGTTTACAGGCAAATCCTTCGAAAACCGTCTTTCTTTTCTGGATGTCACCTCTCTCGAACTCAAAATAGGTATAAGATAGGTTATAATATAGAATGACGTTATAATAATAATACGACTATAACTATAGAATGACGTTATTACGAGGCAGTGACATGAATTGTCCATTTCTCCAGTCAGCGGGGGACGTTGGCTGTTGCCAAGGCAAGCTTAACAGCCGGAACTTTGACGTGTACCCAGACCAAAATCATTCGGGGATGTGTGTAGAGGGAGATCGAAACAGACACATTTGAATTCATTCATTTCCCGATTTCGCCAGAGTACATGTATCGAAATACATTTGTTCTAAATTTATCGCAAGTTTATAAAAAAAATAATGATGTAATATTTTTTACGAATTCAATCATTATTCTATGAAAAGTGATATGTTAAATTTACCCGAATGTCTGCATGATTAATGCTCAGAATATTGAACTAAAAAATATCTTGCAGGTGGAGCTATGTAATTGTAATCAACCCAACTAACTCCTTCATATACAACGGATAACCATTACTTTGAATTTCCCAAGGTTCGGAGACTCCGTGAAATTGACTTGTTTCTCCTGCAGATTAGCCTTATTTAGAAATTCTGAAACATTTCTATGATCGTCAGGACAAAACGGTTGGCGTCAAAATGATTCATGTGTTAACCCAGTTTTTGCCTTGTTCGCAATGATTCTGTAGCGATAAAAATTTTAACCGGTCTCTGAGTTCAAGAAGTGATTCTCGAAACCAATCACAGATTACGTCAGATGCATAGCGAACAAGGCTTTACTGGAAAAATGAATAACTGAGCGAAAGCCACAGAGATTTGGAATTCAGCGTCAGGTGTCAATAGATAGTTGCAGATAGGCTGTATGCTGTCTTCCTCAAATCCCAAGTATACTCTTGTCTGCTACAAGATTTTGCATGGGCGCGGTAGCCCATTTGGCATGAGTAACGGGCCAGTGATCTGAACGCCCCTGGTTCGATGCTCGTCGCTGCAAATTCACCGCTGTGTTCACTAATGGTGACCGGGACACGTAAAATAGGGCGTGGCTACAATGTCCTCCACGTTCTCAAATTTACCGCTGGAGGTGCGGGGTCAAGTGTTCCGGTCTCGTCACTTGACTCGGTTCAAAATTACGGGACCGGTCATTTGGCCAAGTCGGACTCCGACCCTTGAGGTGCTAATTCAAAACAGGAGCCGCACCTTCATCGCCCATAGCCTTCGGGACTTGATCTGATGTTCCTGTTTGTCAAGGGGCGTAAGCAACAACAACACAAGATTTTGCCATTTTCACTTCTTACCACCGGCCTTCTATATAGAGGTCAGGAAATGAACCTACAAATTATTCATTGACGGCCTAGCGAGTCAGTGGGGGTCTTGGCTTGAAGTCGATGTTCCGTTTGGCAAAGAGGCAGAACGCGTTTTGGTGTTGAAGCAAGGTAATATGTACTAAGTGTCAAACTGGAACTACAATTTCAGCTGATCGCACTCCTCTTTTAAAGGCCTTTGAATTCGCTCAGCTCAGAGTTAACCCATAGACAGATCGGCAAGGTGCACGATATCGCAGAACTGAATTTTTTAAAAACTCCTATTTTTCTCCGCGAAGTGTGTTAACATCTTTAAGAGTCGATAAACGTGAGTGTGATGCTGACATCATTCTTTCTCTGTTGCAGATTGGCGGTTCTCCTTGCCTGGATATTGATGTAAGTGGCAATATTTGTTTCATTAAGAAAAAATATAGTGTCGACCAATAAGAACCTTTCAGACCGAGTTTAGATGAAATGAGGAGGATTCAATACCTAACGGTCGGTCGTTAGAGGGGAAACCGATCGTAGGAGGGAACGACTATTACGAGTCCTAAAGCAAATATTTACAGAGAATAAATTGAACATCATCCTGAAGATGAGTAAATATATATATATATATATATATATATATATATATATATATATATATATATATATATATAGATAGATAGATAGATAGATAGATAGATAGATAGATATTTCTTTATTCCTGAACTCGATAGCCACGCCACCTATGGGAAATCAAATTAATTCTCCAAACACACAAAACATCGACAAACTTGTCGCCATAGTCACCACTATTCTCGCAAAATTTTGCCAACGGGTACTTTATGAAAATCATTACAAAATGGTATTCGAAAAATGAAATTTATTCGCAACGCAGGGATACTTTCTTAAGGACGTGGTCTTGGAATAAGATCTCTAAAAAAGTGTTGGAATATTTATTTGAAGAAATTACTATGAGAGATCAAGTACATAATTACTGTCTCCCAACAGATTTCAATATTATGTTAGCATAGCTGTCGCCATATGTATATAATTTATAGCATTACACTTGTACTCACCTTTTGCAGACCTAGAAATATATAAAATAAATAATTATTTTTTCTCATGCACCTCGATTGGGTTACCTTCATTATTATGGGGACCTCATAAAGACATCACCCTCTATAAAGGGACATCCATGCCTTGATAGGAAGTAAAGCCCTGGCCCGGGACGTTCACAACTCTACGATGCGGTTGGATGGAGGAGGGATTTGTCCTAAGGAAATCACCGATGAATTAATTCAACATACAGTTTAAAAAAATTTGAATCTTCTCAAAGTATAAGGGTAGCTTGGTTCCTTTAAATAACATTCGGACTTAATAATCAGGTCGTTAATGTTGAGTAACGCCAGTGGATGTGTGGATGTGTGTGTATGTATATATATACATGCATATATATAATTATTTTTCTCATCTATTTGGCTCTCATTTAAGGCGCTCACTTGGCGGGATATTTTCCCGACTACCCGGCAGCCTAAAGTAATTTTTATTTTTATTTATTTTTTTAAAGCAATCCTATCTGTATACCGATGCATCACAGTTCAATTATTTTTCAGAATCCTTCTACTTCCACCTTTGAAGGGAATGATGACGTTACAGAGGCCAGGTAAGAAGGAGAGAATAGTTTTTTTAATTCGAATTTTCATATTGGCGATTGTAATACAATAAGTAGCAGTTTTCACTTCGTTACCGATATTACATGATTACATTAATTAATCACTCAAGCTGAGTGTGTATATATATATATAAATGCACTCCTTTTAAGGCCCCGAGGTAGCCCGGTGGTAGCGCGTCGGCGTTCGGTATTCATGATGCTCGGATTGAATCCCGACAAGTGCCATTGAATATCTCAGTGTCTAGGTCGGATAGGGGCACTTGAAATCTGTAGCCGGGGAAAGTCTGATGAGGTCAGAGAGGATTGGGGGAAGGTACGATCCCCCAGATGTCGTCCCTGGGGTTACACCGTCAAAATTGAGGTGGCATCTCGCTAAGTCGGACTCCAACTCTTGTGGGCCATTAAACAAGAGATGTAACCCTCATCCCGCAAGCCTAAATGGACCTGGTTTGAAATATTGCTGGCCAGAACCTTAGCAACAGCAACACCTCATTTTTACAAAATTCGTCAGCATGAAGCTTTTAATAATAATTGAGACTAATAATCATGTAATTAAATTATACTAAATTTTACATAATACTTTACTTCGTTTAGTTCTTTCCAGAGAAATCTATACTTATATATAAAGAGAGAGCGATTTTGTACGTGGAGGGTAATCTTCAGAACCACTGTACCTATTTGAAAAATTCTTTCACTGTTTGAAAGGTACAGTATTCCAGATGGACATAGGCTATATATTATGTATATCTAATCAGTAGAAATAAAGTTAGGGGCTTAATCCTAACAATCTCCATTGTTACCGCTACTGTCCTCTACCGCTTTTTATGCCGAAGTCTTCAACGATCCTTAGCGTGGTGCTATCGCGGTGGGCTTCTGTTCTGACGCTAGTGGTTCGAACCTAGCCGTTCTCCGGCACGCCTTTTTCTTTTAAAAGATTTATTTTAATCATTAACTAACATAAAATTAATTTAAGGTATTATTTAGGTTATTATTAAGGTAAAAAAAGATTTACAATTTATTGGCTATCAACTGGAAATTTATTGGTATAATATTTTGTTCAACCCGGACAAAGTCGGAATGGGCCGGTAGTACCTAATAAAAGTGACGCATATTTTTCATTGCAAGGTTTCAATATTTAAATAATGCGTGCAATCAAGATTTTTCGGAAAATATTTTTTCACTCATCAGGCCGATAGATGGCAGCACTGATTTTATATTTTTGTCATGGTCGTTTAAGTTTGGTGAGAGATACTATGGATTACTATTTTAAAAGTACCTACGACTCGGTTTCTCATGGTCCGATTTTAACGAAACTTTTTTTATTCTGTTTCTACTTGTATTAGCGCTGCTACAAATATGTAGTAACGTTTGCTATGTTGAGTGACTGAAAAACTAAGAGTTACTGTAAAAAAAAAATCACTTCTCGGAAGTTATTTTTTTATAGTTTTAACAGTTTAAATTTTTTCCAGTGCGCCTGTTTGTGCTTCCATCTGCTCTGGTTCTGATGATTCTGAAATAGCAGAACTCATCAGTAGTGTCTTGGATAAAGTTGAGGACGACGTTAACAGGTGAGAGAAGTAGACATGACCATTTCTCAATTAAGTCTCAATTAAGTTCTAAATATCCGAGTCAATAACTCCCGGGTTAAGAACATCTAAGTTTTTGAATTCTCTCTTCCAGCACTTTCGGAACTTGTGCAGCAAGTGGAAGTGATACCATCTGTGCTGCAACTGACGATAAAGTTGTTGAAAAATGTGAAAAAAAAAGCGAAAACGACCGGTTGCAATTGTTAAAGTAAGTGCTTTTCAATTACTACTCATAAATATGTATAAGGTAATTCAAAAGGGACAGAGAAAGTAAAAATTCAATAATTAAAAAACCATAGACAGTAACAAGATGCGGTAAGAATTAATATATATATATATATATATATATATATATATATATATATATATATATATATCTTTCTGTGCATTTCTGTGACTTTTCTATCACCCTGTATATATATATATATATATATATATATATATATATATATATATATATATAATTTTTTGACTATAAACTATAAAGTAAGATCGAAAAGACGAATTGTTGACTGGTGATTTTATGAAAAAACCAAAGGGAGTGACAAAATGTTTGAATTAATACGAATAAAAGAAAGTTCTGAAATTTGTGATGTGTATTTCACTATGCGGGGTCTTGGAATTAAAAGGATGAAATGCGAGACTGAAATTTTTTGATACACTAATCTAAAAGATGATCTTAACTTTGTGAGGTCTGTTTCCATTTTGAGTGTTTTTAGAATGAAAAGGGTGAAATATGAGACAGAAATTTTTTAATTTTGCATTTTTGAACGAGATAACAGCTCAAAACTTTAAACTAAATTCAAAACAATAAGAAATAATAACAACTCGAATGGGTCGAAATAATTAATTATCGGGAAACAAACTTTCATCCTATCTGGCTAATTTCTGAAGCTACTTTGGATGACAAGCGTCTACAGACAGCAATCTAAATCCAGCATCAGATTCATTTTGCTTTTGCTGCCATCTGTTGACTTATATAGGAATCTTTTTATTATAAGTGTTTTTCTACTTCTACGTAATTTAGTATGTTTTAAAATCTGAATTACATATATAACACAGGATTTAAAGAGATTTTAACGAATTAAATAAATGAATAAATTGAAATAAGTATATTATTGAATTTTAAATTTACTTTCTTCAAATATCCACAATAATTTAAATTTTTTTAATTTTAATTTGTTAATTAGAAAATAAATGTATTTAACAAGCTTTAATTAAAAAAATTTAGTTGAATAAATTAAAAATTTAAAGTTTTTAATTGCAATAATTTAAATTTATTTTAACATATAATTTTTTAAAAATCAAATTTTAAATTAATCAAATTTTTAAAATATAAAAATTTATTTTAATGTGGTTACATTTTTATGCTAAATTATTGAATAAATGAGGGAATGATGCTGAGTATGAAGGAATGACAGATCACTATTAAAGTTGACTATTTTTATATAACAAACTAGTTTTGATGTAATTATTAGTAGGCAAGAATAATACATTATTTTCATAATGGTTTATTTAATTATAGTAAAAATTTTATCCATAAATAGGCACATGTAAAATTATTTATCAAGAAATTTATATTTGTTTTCTTTGCTATTACAAGGTGTAGGCTGGGGCAGTTCGTATTTTATACCTATCAAGCTGTAAGCATGAATGTCCTTTGTTGAGGGTCATGCATATCTGTAGTTTCCTGTTGAAACCATGACATTTATAGTGAAATTTTCAACGTCTACTAATAGGATCTCTCCATGATACACTGTTTTATCATAATTTATCATCACCTACTCACCAACTTTGTATTTAGTGTTTTTGATCTTTTGATCTTTCTTTGCTGTAGATTTTTTTTTTGTTTTATTTTCAGAATTTAATTGAAAATAAGTGCATTTGAAAATCTTGCACTGAAAGCAAGAAAGTGAATGAAAGTCCAGTACTATATGTGCTGAAGTATATACAATCTGATAAATCTTGCCCAAAAATGGTTCTAAATCTTTTTCTAACATATTATCAGCTTTACATATCATGTCATCATCAATTGGAAATATCTTGCTTCCTGTACAGTCTTACCTTAAAATTTTGATTAAAGTTTCAAATGTGTTGGCATCTTTACTTTCAGCTATAATTAATTCTATTTGTTGTACGTTTTAAAAGTTTCTCCTATGCTGTCAGGTGCAAAAATGTAACTGCATAAAATGTAAATAATTAATTTAAATTTAACGCTCAAATATTTTTATAATTTTTAAATGTTACTTTTGTAATTACTGTTTAAAATAATTGTGTGGCAACAGCAATGTACATAGTTTCTTTTTAGAATGCAGTTGAGTTAAAAAGAATAAAAATCGTTTAGTGTTGAATAGATATATTATTAGTTTCCTTTAGTAAAACACTGTTAAATTAGTAAGTTCTGCTTACGTTGTCTCAACTAGGAGGCAACACACCTTTCCCATGGCCTACCTTTGTATAATTCCATGTCACGTTTTGTATGCTGGGAAACTATTCTTGTGTGCGTTACCTTAACAAATGAAACATTTTGTTTCTGTATTGTGTACAGGGTCCATCACCTAACATATGAACAGTATGAATTCAATGCTGGTTCTTGAAAACATATTTTTAAATGGTCTGTAGATGAGCCCAGATGGCCGATGTGGCATGTCTGAGTCAGTTGATTGCAGTGGCAAAAGGAATCAATGTTAACGAATCCTTTTGTGTCTGGTAAAGAACACAGTTTCGTTGCACATCTTTGTGCAGTGAAATTTGTTTGAGAACTCCATCAAAGTGTACTGATTGGATTTCTTCACTATACTTACAACAGTAATTTTTACCGACGTCTGTATGTATTAGTACTGCATTAGGTTGTAGATTTTTCTTTAAATCTGCTATGCCTGTATATTGATGTTTAATGTTGCCATGATGAACCAAATAACGGTTTATATTCTCTTTTAATTTAGTAACTAAATTTAATGCTGTTTGTATCTCCTTATTTACAGATTTTGTCGAGACGTATTTAATAAAATCATATTACATTTGTATTTAATAAAATCACCTTTGCATGTAATAAAATCATAAAATAAAAAGATTCCTATATAAGTCAACAGATGGCAGCAGGAGCAAAACGAAACTGATGCTGGATATAGATTGCTGTCTGTAGACGCTTGTGTTTGGATGGTGACTGCGGTCCAGGACTAATTTATGCTAAACGTAATTTTTTTTTTTCCGTTTCTCTTCCTATTTTAGGAACAACCCATGTGTGTCTTTGGATGAACTTACTTTAGAAGTTCTGGAAAGTACAGTCGTATGGAAGCCTAAAGTAAGTTACCACAATTCCCGCATCTTCTTGATTTAGCGATTAATGATTAACTGATTTCGATATCAATCAACATTTTCATTCGTCACCGGGAAACCTTAAAATGAGTTTGCTATCCGTTGCAAATAGACATTTCTTGCGTCCAGGACAGAAATACATTTAGTTATCAGCACAATTGCAACTTGCCTCAAACAAATGGTTTCCAGTCTTGCCTAGGAACTGTGTTTCTTGTAATATTGAAATGAAGACAATATGATTTGGGGTTTACTGAAACCTTAAAATGATTTTGCTATCCTTTGCAAATAAACGCCACTACTGCATCCAGGACAGAAATACCTTAGGTTTTCAGCAGAATTTCAACTTGCCTCAAACAAATGGTGTCCAGCCTTGATTAGGGGCTGTGTTTTATGTAATACTAGCCGGGCTTCGCCCGGCTATGCTCGGGCCCCACAAAAGAAAAAAAATACCCTTTCAGGGCCATACAAATGTATTAAATTCCCGTCGCTGCCGACAGATGGCTCTACCATACTGCTTTGAGTGCAGGGCTTCTCCGGTGGAGTGCTTTTTTAGAATTAAAATATCTTTAAAACTATTAACGTAACAGAATAACTGTAAGCAGAAAAAGTTATCAGTTTTCAAAGCTCTTTCCAAATATGTAATATTTATGTACTTTCATGAGAAAAATAATACACCGTTTTTCGACCAAAACAAAATGGCCGCCAAAATCGCAGTCTCAGGATGAGTGAGACCCGGAGACGTGACGTTCCCGTGACCCGACAAATAGGTTTGTTAATTTATTCATATACATTGCGAGGAAGCCAGTATGATTTAGGTTTACCGAAACCCTAATAACAACATTTGGGTATAAAATCTTAGGCTGTTTGTCAGGTTCTGTCAGCAGTTTGGTGTTGAAGGCAATTAATTCATTAAAAGGGATGAAAATGTAATAGAATCCAATGATGCGAAGCATATATACATACATGCATACATACATACATACATATATATATACTAGCCTGGCTTCGCCCGTCTAGCCGGTCGGTTTAGGGTCCCGCTCCCTTCAGCAATCATTGTCAGAGAATGGAAACACTAAAAAACAACGAATAAAATGTATTTAAATTTTGTGGTACAACAGAACAATTTTGTGGAGCAAAAATAGCGCTATGTATGTGTCACACTCGATAAAGCTCATACTGTATCACTCTCGTGGCGCCATCTAGCGGATCTTAGTACAAATAGAACCAAATATTGCATAAAAAATTGAATCAAATTTTTTCTAGAATAAAATTTAAAATTCTTGTTTCGAGATGCTCATACAAATGAACGATAACATAATAAATGCAACAATTTACTTTAAGAAATAATAACAAATGCGATTAATTCTTCGAAGAATCAACGGTAATTCTTCGAAATGTCTGTGATTCACGCTTTATTTGCGGATATATATCGGATAGCGGTGGAGTCTGCTTTAAACTTAAAATATCTGTAAAACTATTAAAGTAACAGAATAACTGTAAGCAGAAAAAATTATCAGTTTTCAAAGCTCTTTCCAAATATGTAAGATTTATGTACTTTCATGAGAAAAAAAATACACCGATTTTCGAACAAAATGGCCGCCAAAATCACGCCATATCAAGAGGGGTGATTTTCGGAAATGTAACAGCTTCCATTTACTGTTGTCACCCTTCAAGATTGTTGGTCTTTTATTAATTAAAAATTAACGGTATTAAAATTTAAAATTCGGGCTTCGAGGTGCACATGTTCAGAATCTTCACTACCCGTGTGCCAAATTTAATAGTTGTAAGTTTTATAGATTCGTCTCGACGCAGCACACATATAACATGGACACCCGGAGGTGTGACCGACAGACAGAATCCAACCTTGCTTTATTAATATAGATATATAATGTATATGTACATATATATACTACATACATATATATGTACCGATAACGCCCCATCATTATTACTTGTCGCGTATTCTAAATATAGTCCTGTTCGCGACCTAGGTATAAACGAATTAACCAATATTCTATTCCCTTAACTACACGCCCTGAAAATTAAAGTTATTTTTAACGTTCCACCCTCTAACAGGTGTGTGGAAAGATAAGTCAGAAATGATTCAGAGGCATGAGATTTTGAATCATACCTTCACGTGGTCAATCATGTGTCTGTTTCTGACTAATTGTAGAGTTCTAAACATCTAGCGTCCCCATAGTATAAAAGGTTCAGCAGAAGACTTTCTCTCTCTCTCTGCGTCTTTGCTCTTGCCTTGTCCTTCCGCGCGTCTCTTCTGTTCTAACCTTCAACCTATATGCCGCTGCTGTCCGATTCCGTCATTGTTAAACCTTCTGTGTACCTTCTTTGATGTCTTCTGTCTGAAGTATACTTCCATGGAATAAACTACTCCAGCTCTTCAATGTGTTCCTGTTCTTTCCTCGAATGTTTTTCCGCCACGACTATCAACGTTCACGAATCGGGTCTGTGATGAGGTGATATTACTTAGACACACACTCACACACACCCACACATATTATATATATATATATATATATATACAGTCGGACCTCTATTTAACGAACCTCTATTTTGCGAACTTTTCCTTGGAACCAAGAACATTTTGCGAATTTCTTCGTAAAATAACCTCCAAATAGCGAAGTGCATTCTCTATTTAACGAACTTTTTCTTGTGATCCAATATTTTTGTCCTCCATATTTCTCAAAATATTTCTGAACATTTCAAACTTATTCTTTCTTTTAACACATTAACTCTCTTTTAACACATTCCGACGCGAATTACAGTTTGAAGAAAATACGCCTGATAGGGGTTTTTAGTACATTGCAAAGATGCGAGACCTATTATGAGAGAAAACATTTTTTCAAACAAAAATTTTTGACAAAATTAAGAGTTTAAGGACACATGAGGTAATATGTTTAAAATTACTTATTATAATAAATGCGATAGTGTCATTAAAATTCATTAATTTTAATATAATTTTTTTCAATCGAAAATACAGTGTATTCCCGGACAATGTTTTGTTTTATTCTTGTTTTCCTTGCAGATTTCTGTTTGAGGGGTAAGATATATAAAAGAAATAGACATTGATTTTCAAAATAAAGGTGTGGTTAATTACTTTTATTAATGACTAGCCCGTCCCGACATTGTCCGGGTTGAACAAAATATTACACCAATAAATTTCCAGTTCACAGCCAATAAATTGTAAATATTTTTTTACCTTAATAATAACCTAAATAATACCTTAAATTAATTTATGTTAGTTAATAATTAAAATAAATTTTTTAAAAGAAAAAGGCGTGCCGGAGAACGGCTAGGTTCGAACCGCTAGCGTCAGAACAGAAGCCCACCGCGATAGCACCACGATAAGGATCGTTGAAATCTTCGGAACAAAAAGCGGTAGAAGACAGTAGCGGAAACAATGGAGATTGTTAGGATTAAGCCCCTAACTTTATTTCTACTGATAAGATATACATAATATATAGCCTATGTCCATCTGGAATAATGTACCTTTCAAACAGTGAAAGAATTTTTCAAATAGGTACAGTGGTTCTGGAGATTACCTTCCACGTACAAAATCGCTCTCTCTCTTTATATATAAGTATAGATATAGCTAGCACCACGCTAAGGATCGTTGAAGACTTCGGCACAAAAAGCGGTAGAGGACAGTAGCGGTAACAATGGAGATTGTTAGGATTAAGCCCCTAACTTTATTTCTACTGATCAGATATACATAATATATAGCCTATGTCCATCTGGAATAATGTACCTTTCAAACAGTGAAATAATTTTTCAAATAGGTACAGTGGTTCTGTAGATTACCCTCCACGTACAAAATCGTTCTCTCTTTATATATAAGTATAGATATTTAGTGTTTATGAATTTAAAATCTTTTTTGTGTAGTTTAAAGTATTTTAAAAGATGAATCTCTATTTAACGAATTTTCGATATAACGAACTTTTTTTCGGGATTTAGCGACTTCGTTAGAGGTCCGACTGTATATATATATATCAGTTGATAGAACTCCGTAGGTGTATTTTACTTCTTTTAAAATCTGATTTTCCTTGATTTACAGAAAGTGAAGAAGAAAAAATTCCGCAGACTCCGAAAATTGTTCAGCTCTCTGTCCTGCACAAGAATAGTGAGTTACGATGTTTTGAAAGCTTTTCTTGATTTCATAACTCAGTATTGATAGAGGATTGTACAGTTCCACAGACAATAATTTTTATTTAATGTCGTTACCAATAGAATTCGTATTAGATAACAAAAGACCATACATCTTGTGATAACTTATATTCTTTGACATTCCTCGGCGTAAAAACCAAAAATTGCCCGATGTCAGCATACATGCTTGGCTTCTCTTGGAAGTTTATTTGCTAACACTGAATTGTATTCAACCGCAAGAAATAATAAAATTCTGCAGAAAGGATAATCTTTAATCAGGACTCTTGAAAAATTTCACTGTTAAATTTATTTCACGTCAACATTCATATGAAATATTTGAGATTAATGTTTGTATCATCTCACGTATAGAGAACTGCAAATTTTTGCATTGTAAGTTTTACATATAAAAACACCTAATTCACATTGTATACATATAAAGACATGAAAAGTACAAAATTATATGTTCATCATTTCATAGATAACTTGGTTTGATTTCATATTCTTTTATCCATTTCAGGTAAAAGAGTAAAATAGAAATACTATTTCTTGTTGTAGCCATAGAAAACTGGAAGTAACACGCTTAACCACTGTCAGCTATTTATCTATCCATTTCCGAATAGTAATTCCATTTGCCGTCCTCCAGCAACAACCTGGAAAATGTGCTAATAGTTTTGTTAAACGATTGGCAGAACCAGGAAGAAGATGTGCAGCCGCTGATTTAGTCCTTCGGTTCTCCAGAATTATCCAGGACTTCAGTTGGTTATTCCATTCGCCGTCGCCCAGCAACAACCGGAAACATGAACTAATAGTTTTGTTAAACGATTGACAGAACCAAGAATGAGATGTTCAGCCGCTGATTTAGTCCTCCGGTTCTCAAGAATGATCCAGAACTTCAGTTGGTTATTCCATTCGCCGTCCCCCAGCAACAACCGGAAACATGAACTAATAGTTTTGTTAAACGATTGACAGAACCAAGAATGAGATGTTCAACCGCTGATTTAGTCCTCCGGTTCTCAAGAATGATCCAGAACTTCAGCTGGTTATTCCATTCGCCGTCCCCCAGCAACAACTGGGAACATGAACTGATAGTTTTGTTCAACGATAGACAGAACGAAGAATGAGATGTTCAACCGCTGATTTAGTCCTCCGGTTCTCAAGAATGATCCAGAAATTCAGCTGGTTATTCCATTCGCCGTCCCCCAGCAACAACTGGGAACATGAACTGATAGTTTTGTTCAACGATAGACAGAACGAAGAATGAGATGTTCAACCGCTGATTTAGTCCTCCGGTTCTCAAGAATGATCCAGAACTTCAGCTGGTTATTCCATTCGCCGTCCCCCAGCAACAACTGGGAACATGAACTGATAGTTTTGTTCAACGATAGACAGAACGAAAAATGAGATGTTCAACCGCTGATTTAGTCCTCCGGTTCTCAAGAATGATCCAGAACTTCAGCTGGTTATTCCATTCGCCGTCCCCCAGCAACAACTGGGAACATGAACTAATAGTTTTGTTCAACGATAGACAGAACGAAGAATGAGATGCTTCGCTGAGGATTTATTCCATCGGAATAGAGATTTAGTCCATCTATCCAGAAATAATAATGAATATAATGATCCTGAATTTCAACTGGATATTACAGTTAAAATACCAAGCAAATCTTCTTTTCCTCCATAAACCTGACATTTGGAGAAATAGAAATAAAATCCTCTCTTTGCTACTACCAAATTCAAGCAAGGAAGTAAAATGTTTAGTTAAAAATACCAAATCCTTAAATACAATAGTTTTATAAACAACCAAAACAATAGCCGCAATAAAACCAAACACAGCAAAATTTTTCTTCCTGTCTTGTTTCTTTCCTTTTTACTCTTATATCGACAATATCAGTGTACTTGCAGTTCTTAGACCTTTTTCACATTGCTTCCGCGGCGTCAGCGATAAAAATTTGGTCCAATTACAGAGGCCGTCAACAAATTTGACGATAACGAAAGAAGACAAGCAGTGTGAATAAGGCCTTAGTTTACCAGATAGTATCTATTGGAGCTGTTAAAGTTACAACTATCAGCATTATTTTTTTTAGCCAATCATACAGCTGTGCACGGTTAGATACGTAGCTGTTGCGTTCTGCGGTAGGTTGAAAATTTTCTAATGCAAGGGATGCTGGTAATGTGTGCTGCCCTTTTTGTGAGTGAAAGCATTTTAACCTATCACATAGCGATTTATGATTTGCCACGACACTTATTGAAATATGTGATTGCTTAAGACGTTTACGATTGCTATAAAATATCGCACTCCTCTCTCAAGAAAATAAGCCGGGGAACTTTGTTTTTTGAACGTTATATGAACTTCCCTTAGAGTGGTTCTTCAGCTGATATCCTAAACCTCCAGTCCTCATGTTGAGCTATGGGGAATCCCCCCCTCCTTCCTTCATAATCGCGTTCGTTACTGCTACTATCACGAGCAGAGGCTTCCGTCCTTTCGGTGCCTGTCATGAGCAGAGACTTACGTCACCCAATACGGGCATGCGCATAGCTCATATGAACCAGAAAAATTTTCATCATCGTAGGGTAGCCATTGTTTTTTGTTGTGATGTCGGGCCAAAGATATTTTACTCGCTGGCTAGTCCCGAAACGAAAATTTGCGCGTAATTCAAAACTACAGTATGTTAGTATGATGAGATAGCTAGCTAGATCTTGGTCCTTGGGACCTAGTGGAGGAGTCAATGTGGTCCTTAGAAGTAAAAAGGTTGGAGACCCCTACTCTAGAGCATACACGGCATACCAAAACACTTCTGCTCCGATCAGTACTTCTATGTTTAATAAATCGTCTCCTAAGTAAGAGTCAGCGATTTCCAATTTGTGCATTTCCATCGAGTGCTGAATGTTTAGGTTAGGCGCACCCAATATTTTGTCTATTACAAGAGCTTCAAACTTTGTTTTGATGTGCGAATCGTTTCTTTTTTCTCAACTCAATTAGAACTACTGGGTAGACTTTTTCTTGAGCATTTTTAACAACAAAAGCATTTTTACAACAAACAGAGAGCCTTTCACTTCGCACGGGTTTTAAGTTTAGAGCATTCGCTAATTCTCTATTTACGAAACTTCTTTGACTCCCATTATCCTACAGAATTCGTGTTCGGCGTTACTATCAGAAGGAGCCAAAACGGTACACCTTCGCAATATAACGTTCTTGGGACAGGAAATGCACAGCCAAACGGAAGTAATCACTCCCGAACTTAATTTGTCACATTTACATTTGGTATTTCTTTAATATTTGACCCCAAAATTTGAAAATATCTTTCATTTGCCGATAAATTTTGCCTTTCTTTATTTCTTACGAGCCCTGCCCTAAACCGACCATTATTTTTCAAGCAAAACAATTCCTGGTGGTCCCTACACTTGCTTTTATCGCACGGTTTGTTATTAAACCAATTTCGACTTGGGTGAAATTTCTTAAAACAAGAAAAACACCTATTATCAGATTTCAATTTTGTTAATTTATTAGTAGGCGAACTTTTGCATTTTAAAGAATCTTGAGATCCCGAGCATAAGATGCATATCGAATTTATATGAGCATTTTAAATGAAGCAGTCGTTTGTATATTATTTACAATTCATTTATTTTGAAATTTCGGCTGATAATTGCTACTCGAAACCGAATCTTCCTTTCTCTCATTCAAAATAAATGACGAAGTTTCCTTACGTTCGATTCCCCATTTCAAAAAATCTTGTATTTCTGAAACACTTAGATCACTTTTAGCATTCTTTTGCCAGTTAAATTCCAAAACTAAATCGTCTGGCATCAACTTTAACAAGATCGATATTAATAAATGTCTATAAAAATCAGGAGTAACATTCATCACATCCAAATTTCGACTACAAACTTGTAACTTGTCATTCAGTCTACGAAGAGCTCGAATATTCGAAGAATATTTGGCAGCCTCCAAATTCAAAATTTTACTCATAAAGGAATTAATTATAACATCCTTTCTACCATAACTTAAGAACTGTTACACGATTCTCACAAGTTTCACTATCGAGTTCTAACGCATCGTTATACGCTGGTACACTAAATATGATTTCAAGTACGTACATTCGTTGTAAATTAGAAACCAATTCGTTTCTATGTATCGTGCTTTCAAAACAATTCCAAAATTCTGTCCAACATTTTGGATCGCCAGAAATGTTTTCGATTCTCATATTTGGAAATTTTAATGACTTAGGAATGAATAACGGGAAATTATAGCATAGATTTTGAGAGGGACCTGGATTTTGAAGAACATCTGATTTTTGTTCCGATCTGTGTGTATATTAGTAACCCCTTTTCCTTCTAAAAATCTTGCAAAATTTTTGGAACACTTAAAACATTTTTCGTTCTATTCTTCGCTAGCAATGATTTCTTCCTCAATCGAATCCAAATCAATTAATGACTCAATTTCTTTATCAAGACCTTTTCAAATAATCAGTTTTTTCCAATTAGAAGGTCATAATTTTCCTGCAGTTCAACAATATCGACTTCATAATCAGAATTCAATATATTTTCGATTTTGTTTACCAATTTAGTCACTAGCGTTCTCACAACAGAGCACTTCTTTTTCAACATTTACAAACATTCGTGATTGTGCATTTTAATATTTAAAATTATTTGTTCCTCACAAACTACTCCTCACGGTCAAAATGATAATCTGAATACTCCCAAGACTGCAAATCAAAAAAACTCATACCTTAAAAATTCCCGAAAACGAAACTGCTTCGCTCATTTAATTAAATTGGATTTCCATTTTCTTGAGGCGCATACACGAGGCACACAGTTCACTCACAACTTTATCAATTTCTGGGCCTTTTCCCGGCTGACCCTCCAAAATGTGCAAAAATCAGTGTACCAGATCAGTGGTGTGCAAACTGTCGGTTGCGACCCACAGAGGGGTCGGCAAAAAATTAGAAGCGTCGCGGATAGTAAATTTATAAAATATTCAATTAAAAATAAGCTTTAGATTTTCCATAATTACAAATTTTTAACTTTTTTTTTTAATGTGTTGAAAATATATGACATGATATTGTTTCTAAATATATATATAATCTTTACGGCCCCAATAATCTAATTTAAATCTGAACTTTAACAAATATTTAATGACAAACACGAAGTATTTGATATAAATAAATAAATTTTATAATTTTCAATGCTTTAATAAAAAGTTTAATAATTTTGATACCACGCTCTTTTAATAATTTTAATTTTTGTTAACTTTTACCTTAATGGAATACAAATACATATTAATATTAAAATATGAAGTTTGAGTCGCATGAAATTTGACGAAAACAAGTGAAGAAGATAAGCGAGACTTTTTTATTACTGTTAAATATTTACCTAAAATGTACAATTCATTGATTTTTAAAAAGTCTGTCAAAATTTTTTTGTAGTATTGTTTTTGTTAACATTTTTCTAATTTTTAAATAAATTTTGTTGTTTCCAAAAAATTTTCATTGGGAGTCAAGTGATTTTTTATTTAAAGAAAGTGGATCGAATAAAGTTTGCGCACCCCTGTACTAGACACCTTTTACACAAATCCAACACATGACGATACTATTTACATTGACGAACATCATTAGGTTTCGTCCAACCTTCAGACGTTGGCCCAGGTCACATCATCACTAAACAGTCTCTAACTAGAAGCTCTACGCACATTTCAAACACTTCAGAGGCGCGCATGTAGAGCGGTGAGGCGGCGAGGCCGAACTGAAATAGGCGCCAAAATGCGACCGAATGAAAAATTAAAAATAAATTAACGAATAAAGAAAAAATAGTAGTAATTTAATCTAATGTAGGACGAAATTCGTAAAAATTCTCAACTATGAGCGAATATTTAGACCATTTATTATAAACGGCTGAATTTGAAATGATGATAAATACATTTGAATGCATATTTCCAAACGTTGTTGTAGCTCTAAGAATTCTACTACCTATAGATATAACAGCAACTGAGCGCAGTTTTTCAAGGATGAAAATTTTAAGGAGTTATCTGCGAACAACAAATTAAGAGCGATGGAATGATCTAGCAATAATTTCTATAGAAAAGACGGTATCTAAAACAATAAATTATAGAGGTGCTATCGAGCAATTTGCTGCAATAAAGGCTCGGAGAATGACCAAGGGCCGAATTCAATGTAACATTTTAGCTCTTTAGCTAGTTGGCTAGTTAGCTCTTTAGCAAACCTCAATTTTGCTAACTGTTACACATCGGCATTCAAATGGCCCGTTCGCTCTCCGACCCGAGCACCACTCTCCGACGAGGGAATGTTCGGCAAACCTCGGAAGATTTTAAGCGAATGCTCTCAGTAAGCCAATCAGACAGCCCAAATTCATCGCCAGCGCGACATCAAATGTAAACAAACATGGAAACTTCGGAACTGATAAAATAAAAATAATAAAAACGAGTAATGCCTGGATACGCAACAAAAGAAAAATTAATCAAATGATTTTAAATTTGAGGTTAGAATACTTACAAATATTTTCATAATTCTACGTTCAACTTTATTTGAAATATTTATAGTTCAGTATGTTAAATTACCGGAAGCTTTATTTTTCTTTTCTTTTAGCAAAATGCCACATTTTTTAAAATTAATTAGTAGAGAATACAGATGATGAAAAATATTACGAATATGGAGGATATGAAGTAAAATGTATTTAAAACAAAGTTTAGCTAAATGTTAAAATATCGTTGTATTCAGTAATCTAACCTTCCAAAAGCTATTTATTTTGACACAAAAAGTTTCTGATAAAATGATACACTGAACTTTATGTGATGTCCTTGTTTCAATTAAATACATTTAATAAAAGCTTTTAAAATAGTTATCACATTGATGGGTTTCCCATCTGAAATAAAACACATTCAAATCTCTGAAGTTTATACTAACAGCATGGTATTTAAAACTAACAGTATTGTATTTAAAATTTTCAAATATGCATTTTATATTATACAGACAAACTTTAAATTAAATAGTATTATTTAAGATGTACTCACCTGATTATTCTCAGTTAAGATTTAGAACTCATAACATTCAAATTATACTACACAATTAATAGTAGCCAAAAAATTACAAGTGCAGACACTGCTTCAGTATAAATACAGCACTGCACAAGAATTCATTTAGCTCAATCTTTTAAATGTTGATACAATATCCTTTTAAGAAAATCGATAGATTTACACTCTTTTAAACATATCCATGTGTAAATGAAGAAAATGCTAAATCTAGTTCAATTGAAGTACAAGGGAATACAATTGATAGTACTTTGTTTTTTTCGACTATCACTGATTTTGGTTCATTGCAAATATACAATTTTAAGATATTCATTTCAATCCTTACACTAGGTGCAAATAAGCAATGTTTAATGGTATTTGAAGTACCGCATACTTAAGTTACTATCTTTTTTCAATTTGTGGCGATAAAAATTTTAAATTTCAAGTTATCTTAAATGTTGTAGTCATGCAGAAAAAAACACAGTTTCACAAATATAACAGTCAAACAAATTCAAATGTAATTAATTTCTGTATTAATCTTTTTCTTTATGAGGAATAGGGCAGTAAAATACTCAGCTGCATTGTAGTTTAGTATTTTAATTTACAGAGTGACATATCTGTAAAGTACTATCAATTACAATGGAATACAATTGATAGTACTTTGTAAAGTACAGCTACAATGCAGCTGAGTACAGTAAAATACTCAGCTGCATTGTAGTTTTGTAGTTTAGTATTTTAATTTACAGAGTGACATATCTGCAATGTACTATAAATTACAATGGAATACAATTGATAGTACTTTGTTTTTGTCGACTATCACTGATTTTGGCTCATACCTATTCAAAGATACAATTTTAAGATATTCAAAGATACAATTTTAAGTAACGAAGTACTGCATAGTTAAGTTACTATATTTTATTCAATTTGTGGCGATAAAAATTCAAAATTTCAAGTTATCTTAAATTTTGCAGTTATGCAGAAAAAAATACAATTTCACAAATATTTTAGAATTTTCTTAAGAAGCAAACAGAGAACAGTCAAGAAGCAGTTGATTGAATCACATTATAAATATAACAGTCAAACAAAATTAAATGTAATTAATTTCTGTATTAATCTTTTTTCTATGTGAGGAATTCAGTAATTTAATCCACAATTCAATTAGTACAATTAAGTACAATGGAATACAATTGATAGTATTTTTTTTGGTCGACTATCATTAATTTTGGTTGATAGCTATGCAACAAATATACAATTTTAAGATATTCATTTCATTCGTTATACTAGGTGCAAATAAGCAATATTTAAAAGATAAAGTAATGAAGTATTGCATAGTTAAGTTACTATATTTTATTCAATTTGTGGCGATAGAAATTTAAAATTTCAAGTTACCTTAAATTTCGTAGTTATGCAGAAAAAAAATACAATTTCACAAATAGTATTTTAGAATTTTCTGAAGAAACACACAGAGAACAATCAACAAGCAGTTGATTGAATCACATTATAAATATAACAGTTAAAGAAACATGGTTTGTACCAAATTTCATAGTCCTGGCTGAAATTTCAAGACCCATAGCTAAGCCAAATTTGATTTTTGTTATAGTTTGATTAATTTTTAATAGATCATTATATCAGGTCAGGAATAAGCTTGTGCATTGTAAAATTTAATATTAGTAACTGCTTTTAAAAAGGAATGACTTTTTTTAACACTTAAATTTTGTTTACATGTTAAAAAAGAAGAAAAATGTAAAGTCCTGGAAACTGGGATTAACCACATTTTATAAAATTGAAACAAACAGAAATCAATGTTGTGCTCATGAAAATCATACTTAAAGACATATTATAGCTGTACTTTTTTTTAGATTGAAAAAAAAGTTTCTTCTAGGTAAGCATTCAATTACACATTGACAAAATTTAACACAATAAAACAATTATTGCACACATGGGAGAGCAGTTTCTTCACAGACATACTAGATAAAATTGTTCCTTTTATGTAAAAGAGAAATAAATGGGAAAAATCTATATCCACTACGGTTTTTATTAAAAAAGCGCATCAGCCAGAAAGAACAACCCATTTTATATACATCAAAATTTAATTTCCAGGGAACAGGTATAGGGCTTGAAGCTTGTAATTTGTCTGGGAAGAGGAATATAAATTTTTAAAATGCTTTCCAGCTTAGATACAAATTGTTGTATTTCCATTCTATGTATGGCAACAGCCGCTTCTTGTTGTGATGTGTTTGACTATTAAATGAGTAGCGTATCATTCTAGAATGGTGTCTTTATTTAAAGTCAACTTCAAATATAGCAGACATAACAGTTGGCGATGAGGTAAAAACCTTTTTTTAAATGCATTTTATATTTAAATTGAACATTTCCTGCATATATTTTGCTACTACTATTATTCAAGTACTGTACATGCGTTAGGCCTAAGTTTCAAACCTCGATTTCTAACTTGTTCTTATTATGAACGCTGATCAATTTCAACAATTTATGGCTGTTTTTCAAACTCAGCAAAAACAATTTCTTGAGAAACTATTACCATTGCAAGCAGCAAGCGTTCCACAATCGTCAAATGCTAATGTACGTTCTGTTTTACTTCAGACATTCGAATGTTTCGATTGTAAAACGGAATCGTTCAAATTTTATCGACAACGTTTTGAAAATTTTCTTAACATGAAGAAAATAATCTCAAACAAAGAATTATGTGCTCAGGTACTTCTTAATTCAATTGGCACATCAAATTATAATATGTTAGCTGCAATAGTATCGCCTAAGACTTCAGCTGAATTGACGTATGATGAACTAATGAATACATTCGAAACTCACCTTTGTCCGAAGAAGAATATTCTTGTGTCCCAACATAAATTTTTATCAATATATCAAACTGAAAATCAGGCAATTGCTGATTATATCTCAACACTTCGACGAGATATTATAGATTGTGAATTTATTTCCCCTTGCGAATGTAAAACGTCAATAATGGATATCTTTTTACGAGCACAATTTGTACGTAGCATTCGAGATAACTCAATTCGAGAGCAGATTTTACAGTCTGAAATCCTTACATGTGATGAAATAGCCAAAAAAGCAATAGCCTTAGAAGCGTCAAAATTTGATAGTCGAGAACTTTCGAAGAATTCAGCTTCTAAAACTGATTTTAATGAAAATGTAAACCAAGTTTCGAGATATCGAAGTCTCAGACGTGACGAACCCCCAAGTTTGCAAACCAAATCCAAAGTCACCCTTCAAACTCAAAATCCAGAATCGATTATGAAGGACTTGGATTTAAGAATCTTTGTCTCCGTTGCGGCCGAGATAATCATACAGCAAGGAATTGCAAATCTGATTACAACCGACTCCATTGCAGTGCATGTAAAAAATCGGGACATATCCGGAAGGTATGCATTCGGACATTACTTGAAGAAAAAAGAAATAGTGGCACCACAAATCCAAATTCTACAAACTATATTGATGATGAAGAATCACTTTATCGTTATGGTATCAACCAGGTAATCGATATTTTCCAATACAGGAAAGAAGGTTTACAAGATGCTGAAAAATATTTTGTTTATGTGAACATTGAAGGCCATGAAGAACAATTTGAAGTGGACTCAGGTGCAGGGTTCACTTTCATGCCACGTGATAAATTCTACAAACTTAACATTTCAACTAATCTTCAAAATTCCAGGGTTGCTTTCCGATCATACACAGGTAATATAATTATACCAAATGGAAAGGTTACAGTAAATGTGTCATACAATGGGAAAGCATCCTGTGAAGAATTGTATATAGTTCCAGAAGGGTACGATACATTACTTGGTCGTACTTGGATACGACATCTTGAAATCAACCTTCAAGAAATTGATTCTAAAAAGAAAAAAAATCGAATGACTTGAGAGTGCAGTCTATAAGTAACAATGATGATATTATTTCTAGTTATCCCGAAATTTTTGTGCAAAAAGTAGGATGTATTCCAGGAGTCAAAGTATCATTACAACTTCGCGAAAAAAGTAAGCCAGTATTTCACAAAGAAAGAGATGTACCATACGCCCTTCGAGATAAAGTTAATAAAGAATTGGATACATTGGAAGCACAAGGAATTATTTCAAAAATAGCTACAAGTGATTGGGGATCACCTCTGGTGATAATCCCAAAACCAGATGGTAACGTTCGACTCTGTGTTGATTACAAAACTGGTGTTAATGAACGTTTTGTCAATGCAAATTATCCTATCAGACGAATTGATGATATCCTCAACAGTTTGAAAAATTCAAAATATTTCTGCTGCCTTGATTTATACAAAGCTTATCTTCATGTTCAAGTAGATGAAGAAAGTAGCATAATTCAAACTTTGTCAACTCATCGTGGAACCTATCGTATGATTAGACTATCATTTGGAATCAAGACTGCTCCAAGCGAATTTAACCGCGTCATAGACCAGATTCTCCAAGGTTTGCCCAAAACTATGTCCTATTTTGACGATATCATTGTGCACGGGACAACAAAAGCTGAATGTCAAAAGAATCTTGATCAATGCCTAAGATTAAAGAAATACGATCTTCACTTGAATCGGAATAAATGCTCATTCTTTCAAGAGCAAATCGAATATTTTGGACATGTTGTAGAATTCAACAAGATCTCTAAAAGCCCACAGAAAGTCAAGGCTATAATGGAGATACCCCGACCTTCAAACGTGGAAGAATTACGCAGATTCCTAGGAATGGCTACATATTATTCTCGTTTCCTGCCCAATAATTCATCAACTACCTATCCTCTTCGACAGCTCCTTCGAAAGGACTCGGATTTCCGATGGACAGCTGCATGTGAAGCTGCTTTCATAAAATTGAAAATCGAAATAGGAAGTGATAAAACTCTTACCCCATATGATCCAGCATTATCAATAATATTTACGTGCGACGCAAGTCCAGTAGGTGTTGCAGGTGTTCTTGCACACATCGTTGATGGATAAGAGAGACCAATTGCATTTGCTTCAAGATCGCTAACTACAGCAGAACAAAATTACTCACAGCTTGATCGTGAAGCTCTTGCAATTATATTTTCTGTAAATCATTTTTTCAACTATCTGTTTGGAAGACACTTTAAATTGATAACTGACAATCGACCTTTGACAAGAATTTTTCATCCAAGCCCAAAATTACCTTCAATGACTTCAGGTCGTTTACTTCGATATGCCACATTTTTATCAGGATTTGACTATGAAGTTGTTTTCAAGAAGGGTATTGAAAAAATAGATGCAGACTGTCTTTCTAGAGCTCCAATAATTCAAAAAGAATCATCTAATGATATGGCAATTAACAATGAAATAAATCTTGTGTGCATGGTATCAATTAATTAAATATCAACAGACATGTTAAATGCTGACACAATTCGAACAGCAACAGATTCTGATGAGCATTTGTCAAAAATAAAGCAAGAAATTCAAAGTAGTCCTGAACTTAGCTGTGAATATACCATGGAAAATGGAATCCTGTTCAAAGGACATAGGGTTGTAATACAAAAAAATACTCCAAAAAGCTGCTTTAGATGAACTGCATCGAACTCACATTGGCATAACAAAAATGAAACAACTAGCTCACTGGTATATATATTGGAAAGGAATTGACAAAGATATTGAGCGTATCTCAAGAACATGTGAACCATGTGCTGAAATCAAAACTAATCCTTCAAAAGTTCAAATTCACCCCTGGGATGAACCTAAAGAAAATTGGGATCGTATACATATTGACTATGCAGGACCCTTCCAGGATTGTTTCTTTTTAATAGTTGTTAATGCCTCTCGGCCAAGATGGGCCGAGATCAAAGTAAGTCGCAATATTCCAACCACTGTATCTACTATAGAAATGCTTGCTGATATCTTTGCTGTGCATGGCTATCCATACGTTATGGTATCCGATAATGCAACAATTTTTGTGAGTGATCAGTTTAAATCATACTGTGCTAAGAATGGGATTTTTCAGAAACACATAGCACCGGGACAACCAGCTACAAATGGATTAGCCGAGAGAAATGTACAAACACTGAAAAATCGTCTAAAAGCAATGGCTGATGATCAACCGTCAATGTATGCCAAAGTACGAGAAATTTTATTTCGATATCGAACAATACCTTTATCAAATAAAACTCCAGCTGAAATGTATTTACAACGTAATATCCGCATTCAACTTGATGCTGTTCGACCAATGAAACATACACAAAATGATGAGTATGCAGTTAAAGCCAGACAATTAAGCGTGGGAGACAGAGTACAAGTTCGGTGCCACATTAGAAATAAGTATGTATGGAAATTGGGTACCATCATTCAAAAATTTGGCAAGTTACATTACGAAGTAAATTTAGATGATGGACATACATTCAAACGACACATTGATCAGTTGAGAAAAACTGAAATTCCAAAGAAATCTGTATCTTTTACTTCCGATACTAAATCTGATAAAGACCAATTGCCAGATTACGTACAAGTGCCTGCACAACGTCTGTGGATAACAGTACCTGACTCCGGAACTAATTTACAGCAACTAGATAACGAAAATTCAGGTGTACAAACTCATCTTCAACCTTGTAGTATCCAAGATACACAAGCTCAGCTTGGACCCCGGTGATCATTACGATCATGTAACAAGCCAGCCTATTTGCAGGACTATGTCGCGAACTGAACTTTCATTTCATGTATAGTTCCATTTAAAGAGTGGGAGAATTGTTGTATTTCCATTTTATGTATGGCAACAGTCACTTCTTGTTGTGATGTGTTCGGCTATTAAATGAGTAGCGTATTATTCTAGAATGGTGTCTTTATTTAAAGCCAACTTCAAATATAGCAGACATAACACAAATGTTTTGTAGTGTTATTACTAAGTTTCTGTTGATTGATACAATTCTCATTCTTTAGCACGAAGAATGATTAATTAAACGTATTTTCTAAAATTCTTCTGTGTTCTTCTACTACGGATATCTAAACTGAGAAGAGATCAAATGTTTGATAGTTAAAATTTATATTTCGCTTGTGTGTGCGAACTGTATATAACTCCTCCATTTTAGAACACAAGCAAAAGCGGTTAAAGCTACAGAAATTCTCAAATCATTATACTAATCACTAATACTATAATGTCTACTGTAAATTTCCAAATCATTATACATAACGGTAAACATGAAATTTTTTTAAAGTGCACATAACAAAAGATTAATCTAATTAACAAAAGATAATTTGCTTATTTATAACGTATTTTACGTAACTGCTAAATAAACATAATTTGGAATATTCAAAAATACAAGAAATAGTTAATTACTAACTTCAAAACAGTAGAAACTAGTCGAAACCTTAATAAAAAAAAAAACACCACCAGAGAAACCACCTAGCAAGCGTTAGCTAACAGGTGACCGGATATTTCGCTCTTTTTGGGCATTTGAATACGGATCGGCTAAAGAGCTAACTAGCTAACTAGCTAAAGAGCTAAAACGTTACATTGAATTCGGGGGCAAGTAATTATTTAATTACATAACAAATTATAATCAAATTTTTTACTTTTTCTGCTTTTTTATGTTCTGTAATTTTAAAAATATTTACGTTTCTTAAAAGTAAATAATTGTCTCTATTTAATACACATTTTCCCAAAATGTCCGTTATTCTATTAAGTAGACTATTTTCAATAGTGATACATGCATAACTTAAAAGTCTCTCCGAAAATTTTTAAAAGCGCCACTTTAAAGACTTGCCTCTGGCGCTACAAGCATCAGTTTCGTTTTGCTCCTGCTGCCATCTGTTGACTTATATAGGAATCTTTTTATTTTATGATTTTATTACATGGGAATTGTTACGAGAACCCGTTGCCAATTTTTTCGCTCTTTTGTAATTGAAAATGTTTTCCCCTGAAAAGTTTTATTAATTGTGAAAATGGCAATGTCTGTAACCTCTAGAACACATGTAATGATTTAAAATGAATGTATACATAAATGGAGTGGCGTACCGCAACCCTCCCCCCCCCCCCCCCCCCCCCTCGAAAAAATTTGACTGTTTTATTTTTTAAAAAGTAAGTATTTTTATTGCCTATCATTTCCTCATCTATTATAAATTAAATAAAAGCTAATAAAATATCTTTTTCTGTTATTATATTATTGGAAATGTGTTTTAAAAGATAGTTATTTAACTGAAAATATACCTACGCCCAGTGCTTTTTTTTTCTAAAAAAATAGTTGGGTATACTGTGTTTTCTCAAATAAAGGTGCGTATTTTTAGTACTGTGCTTTCACACATCACGTCACAGGGGAACAAAAAACTCGCTGTATAAAAATACTTTTTTTATATATTATTAGTTAAAAAAAATACTTTTTGTTATATATTAACAACTGATTCATAAATTTCTTTAAATTTTGGAGAAAATAGTCCTGACTTAGCCTAATAATTTTTGTACAAAGGTGGTGTTCATAAGTATTTCATCATTCCTTCATAATTTTAACATGTGAAAGCTGATAATATATGTTAGCAAATGTTTTAGAACCATTTTTGGGTAAGATTCATCAGATTGTATATACTTCAGCACATATAGTACTGGACTTTCATTCACTTTCTTGCTTTCAGTGCAAGATTTTCAAATACACTTATTTTCAATTAAATTCTGACAATAAAAGAAAAAAAATCTACAGCAAAGAAAGATCAAAAGATCAAAAACACTAAATACAAAGTTAGTGAGTAGGTGATGATAAATTATGATAAAACACTGTATCATGGTGAGATCCTATTAGTAGACGTCGGAATTTTCACTATAAATGTCATGGTTTCATCAGGAAACTACAGATATGCATGACCCTCAACAAAGGACATTCATGCTTACAGCTTGATAGGTATAAGATACGAACTGCCCCAGCCTACACCTTCTAATAGCAAAGAAAACCAATATAAATTTCTTGATAAATAATTTTACATGTGCCTATTTATGGATAAAATTTTTACTGTAAATAAATAAATCATTATGAAAATAATGTATTATTCTTGCCTACTAATAATTACATCAAAACTAGTTTGTTATATGAAAATAGTCAACTTTAATAGTGATCTGTCGTTCCTTCATACTCAGCATCATTCCTTCATTTATTCAATAATTTAGCATAAAAATGTAACCACATTAAAATAAATTTTTATTTTTAAAAAATTTGATTAATTTAAAATTTGATTATTTAAAAATTATATATTAAAATAATTTTAAATTATTGCAATTTAAAACTTTAAATTTTTTAATTTATGCAACTTAAATTTTTTTAATTAAAGCTTATTAAATACATTTATTTATTTTGTTAAAATCTCTTTAAATCCTGTGTTATATATGTAATTCAGATTTTAAAATTTCTAAATTACGTAGAAGTAGAAAAAAAACTTATAATAAAAAGATTCCTATATATGTCAACAGATGGCAGCAGGAGCAAAATGAAACTGATGCTGGATTTTGATTGCTGTCTGTAGACGCTTGTCCAACCCAGTACCATTTCTTCAGTTCGGAACCACAGTTCCGAGTTCCCAGCCCAGCATCTCGTCTGGTTCTTTTGCCGACTGGTCTTCTGACTGCCTTGATAGATAATTCCCTCAATCTGTGCAGTCACATGCACCAAGATGTTTTCCATATCCACACGATGTTGTTGTTGAAGGTATGTCTTGCATTGCTGGAGTATTGCAATAAACAGGTTGTTTACCTTGCAGGAACTAGGGAAGTAAATTTGAAAAACACCATGATGTTAAATAGTAGTATCAGAAAATGGCCCAAAATTTCCCACTGAATGAAACATATATTTTTTAATTGTTTTAGTTTTCTACCTTTTTCCGCCATGTAAAATATCACATGTCAAAATCGAATTTTTCATCAAAATTTCTTATTGTGATGTTCATTATAATATAAGGGGGAACAGTGGCGTATTCAGCGCCCTGGAGCAAGTAAAATCGGTGTGCCCCCATGTTTCTCGGAAGAGTCCTGGCGAAATTTGCTTTCTATCTAATCTTATTTCAATTTAAAACTTTACTAATAACAATTTATTTGAAATTCAAGACATTTCAATGATAAGAAATTCAATTGAATAAATATAAATATAATATTAAAGCAAATTGTAATTCTTTAAGTATGGAGTGCCCACTAATATTAACTACATATTTAATAAACAGTATTGACAAAATGTACTTATGCATGTTCAGTTTCCATATAAAAAAAATGTTTTTACCAGAGTCTAGTCGCATCCTACGATCGGTACGGCTTGAAGTATAAAAGTAAAATTTAGACAGACTTTCACAAGATTATTGATAAATTAAAGATATATATATTTGAACTTTAAAGGTTTTTTTTTTTGTTCCAATGGGAATACAAAACTCAAGAGTCATTTAAATGAACATTACACTATAAAATGCTAATAAAAATAAATAAATTTTAAAAATAAAACCCATCATTTTTCTATTTCTCAGTTTTATGGTACAGAAAGAGTTTAAAAATATATTTTGGGTAAGATATTTGGATCGAATAGGAATGGGACGTTTTCATACGACATTATCTGTTTTTAAGTGTGTTTTCTGACTGGTTTTCAGGGTAAATTACATATACTTATTTAACAGTTTTCAATTAAACCAATTTTGTTTCAACATACCTAATTACTTGCATGTTTTCCTCAACACACTGCTTATTAAAATTCACAATGAAACTTAATGGCAACTAGATTCAAAGTAATTGATGTAGTTCAGGCATCGAGGCACGGTGTATAATGTATGATTGTCTCTATGAACAATTTTCAAAAGCATTTATGAAATTGTTCAATACATTCAAAATCTCCATTGATCCGTTCTTTAACTTTTCTTATAATTTAAGATGAACTTAAAGAAAGTTTTAGAAATGATTAATGATACTATTTATGTGAGAATTTTTAAAAAATATTTATAAACTGACATAAAATTTCCATTTAGACTTTGTCCGTCATAAAGTCTCAACTTCTGTTTAATTTCGAATGTTTTGACTAAACGCACATTTGTTCTGAGCTTTTACAAGAAACTTAATACTGAATTCTAATTACACTGAATTCTATACTACTAATAAAAATTATTTAATTGCCTCTATTTTTGCCCGAATGCAACCATTCTTTTTGCTATCGTTTTAATAACTGAAACTTATTTTATCGACAAAACTAGAAAAGTTTAAGATAAAACTAAAAACTGTTATTACAATTTAGTTTAATTTCTATTTATTATGATTACATTTTTGAATTTGGGTGCACTTTGCACCCGAGTAAACACGTTATTGATTTTGGTAGTGTTTACGGGATTCAAATTCAATGAATTATGATAGTTATGCTAATAACAACGCAAATACACAATTACATCTGTTCATTTGCAATATTAGTGCATCTTATTTGCACTAATATTGCAAGTATAACATTTGTGATTGAAAGTCAATCACTAATGTTATATTTGCTCATATGTTTTTGTACTTTGCTGCTTTTTCAATCTTTTTCGGTTAATTCAGTTAAAGTTTAACTAATTATTCATATTATTGAACATTGCTTTGTCTACAAATATTATTTATTACATTACTCTTCCGTTTAAATGCAGAATAGTGAAACCGAAAGTACTTTAATCTGTCATAACCAATACTAGTTTTAATATTTGAAAGTTGATTTCTTTCCTAAATAACTTGTTACATTCTGCTTACATTTATCATTCAGTAGATGTAATTGAAATGGATTCAACTGTGCAAATTGCTCCAACATATGGGGAGTTTTTCCAACAAAAATGTTGAATGCATGTATACTACGCCAGGTATTTTGACAAATGAAATAGCAGTGCTGAAATGCGTTTTCTCACAAAATATTTCTTTTCTTCTTCACTTTTATTAACGAGAAATTAGTTTTAAAAGGACTAATATCAGAAAACGTCAAATCTCAGATGATTCCAGTAAATTTTGGGGCCACATTGCGAATAATTTGAATTCTAATTTCGATTTCAGTTAGAAGAGTTATTTGCTGCAGGCAAATGCAGAATCGCCCTAACATAATGGACAGAGTGATCTTATGTTATCCCTCACACTAGTAGAACTGGATATGAAGTTTATATTTGGCGCTCATGGGATTTACCGGGTACACGTAACTTCTTTGCTGTAAAACACAACTTATAATGCCTATAGTAGTGCTTTTAAACATTCTTAACAACATCATACATTTTTATAGGTTTATTAGAGGTATATAAAGTGTTAAATTTATAAGCAAAATTTTCTGAAATCAAAATTATAAGTCAAGTACATTCTAATATATTTAGGTGCTTATAGTTTTATTTACTTAAAAATATTTCATTTATTTTTTGCATATTTTATTGAAAATTTTTTATACAAAAGTTTTACTCCACTCACTCCACTATTATCCACTCCAAATTTTTACTCCACTCTATCAAATTTTGCACCCCTATGAGTTGTGTGCCTGGAGCAGTTCACTCCAACTGCTCCACGGTAGCTACGCCCCTGAGGGGGAAACAACAAAACCTTAACTTTTTAAGAAACTGTTTAACAGTCACTGTAAAAATTATTTGATTAATATAACCTGGGTTTTGGCCTTTGTATCAATCAAAATCTGAAAAACGGAAATGAATAATTATTGATGTTTTATATTTAAAAGAAAAGTTAAAATTTGTACTGGAAATAATCATATTAGAACTTTTTTAAAATAAGGCATTTCCATGAAAAAGTGGACATGAGGGTTGACATTTCAATTTGTCTTAATTGTAACATGTAATACATCAAATTAAAGGTAAATATATGAGGTTTATGAAATTATGAAGAAAAATGTCATAAAATTGTCTTGTATTATTTTTTTTAAGCTTAAAGTTAGTACAGTGTAAAAAACTTTCAATTAGGAAAAACAGGGTATTTTCATTCACTCAGAAATAATATTTAAACCTGCAGCATTTTCATTGTGAGTGCATATATTGCCATTTGTGACCTTTATCTATCTTTTGAAGCATTTAATCTTTCTTGAAAATATAAAAACTCAATTTTTAATGCAAATATATTTATAAGGTCTCTCTGTCACACCTGTCACAAAGAAGATGCTTTATACCAGAGGTGGGGAACCTTTTTACCATTAGAGGCCACATGTAAATTAAGTAGTAATAAAGGAGGCCGCATAAGTTGATGAACCTATAAATGCGACTTTTATGAAATTATAGTTCGATATAGTTTTAACAATTTGGTGCATTATATAGAAAAATAACAACAAAAAAAAAGTCCTTATTTATTTATTTGACATAAAAAGTTACAATATAAAATATTTTTGTATTCACATAAGGATAAATACTTGTTATAACATTAATCATTAATTTTATTTTTTTTTTGCAGAAAAAATAATACATTTTAACGTACATGGAGTCGATCACAACAATAAGAGTAAGAAAATAGTTTTTGTGTAGAGATCATATCACATGTCTGGTAGTATTGCTAAGAAACTCTGAGCATTAAATTACATATAAAATGTAGTTAAAGTATCATACAATCAAGGTAAATGAAGCTCATTTGGATAAATATACGATTGTAGCGACTTTAGACAACAATTTCAAAATGTCAACTTTATTTTGGCCGACACTGTACATACATTCATGCCATTCTTTATTTAATTCTATTGATTTGGAAATTGTTGTAATCTATATAATTAAATATTAATTAATACAAGTGCTAGCTTCTATGAAGGCTGCAATAGATCACGGAGGCTGTATGTGGCCTCAAGGCCGCACGTACCCCACCTCTGCTTTATACCATGTAGCAAATACACCCTTCCATGAAAAAACATGAAACTTTGTAAAAGTCTAATTATTGCAAGTCTGAATAAGTAGAAAGTATTAAAAATATATTAAATTTTTATTTGTGTGATATTTTGGTGTGACGGGTGTGACAACATTTTTAAAAACTATAAAAACAGTTCCTAAATGGAAAAAAAGGTTAAACCATTTTTGTTTCCAAACAAATTTTAAAAAATGTGGTTAAAAAAATAAAAATTATATAATATATTTAGTTTATTTCAAGTTTTATAATTAATTTAGTAAGAAAAGTCATTTTTCTTTAAATTCTGATAAAATTCCAAAGAAATAAAAATTTATTAGATTATTTTTACTTAACCAAATATTTTTTCCAATGGCTGTGCGGCGCAATTCTAAAACAAGTATACCATTTCGAACTTGTGCCTCTTTCAGGAGGATTTTCAACTAATATGTGACTGGAACTTTTTTGCCACTTCCCACAGAAAGGTTGCAGTAGATGGTATTGAGGGGCTTATAAAGTCAAAAGTTTGGTAATACTTAGTAAAATTGAGACAAGTAGTGATAAACTCTGCTCTAGATTTCTTTAACTGCACTGTGAACATAAGTGCAATTAAATCATTATACATGACATCGAAGCAAATATTGCAGTCCAAGTCAATGTTATCTGCAAGATGGGAGAATTCCCTTTCCATAGAAGAAAGTCCTTTCACCACTTTCAAGTGAGTGACTCTACAAATCTTTTAATTGTAAGGACTGCAAAGTCTACTTTGAAAAAAGTAACTGTCACTGCTACTCAGATAGTATATTCTTCTCACACTCAGATTGTGCAAACACCTGATGTTGTTGTAATAGGAGACTATGTTCTAGTGTCACTTACCACTGCAGGCAGTAGCAAAAAGCACTGCAAGAGTAGATTTTATTATGCTACTGTTTTAGACATAAACTCCAAAAGAGATGTTAGTCTGAAATATATGCAGCCCAGTGGACCCCACTGGATTTGGTCAGAAAAAGATTTCTACTGAAAAAATGTCTGTAATAAATAAAAAACTTGCTCCACTGACCCATGTTACAAGTAGAGGCCATTATAAGTTTTAAATCAACTGTATGTACTTATAAATTTTGTTTCCAATAAAATATAAATATATATTAACTATTGTCAAGTTTACTATCTGTACTGATAATTGTTTTCTTTAAAAAATTGCTTCTTTAAATTGTAAATTTGCACAATGTCACACCCCTCACAACAGAAAAAAAATTCCTGCATGTTAAAAATATTAAAATTAATCATAAAAACCATGTCTTAAGTTCTATCTGAATGTTTTTTAATAGAAAAAAAATTGCTATAATGTTTAAACATTTTAATATTCACAGGAATTTCTACAAATATGGAAGTAAGTGAAAACTCATGTCCTGAAAGAGTCACACCTGTCACAAGATTTAAAATTTTTTTAAAGAAAAATTGAAAATTCTTGCAGTTTTATTTCAACTCAATTATTTAAGCAAATGCATAGAAAAACATAATTAAAAACTTTTTTGGTATTTATTAACTATTTTATTGCCTGAAATATAGATGTAACCTCTAAAAATTGTGTCTGAATGTCACACCCATCTCAATGGAATGGCCCAATATCATTTTTGGGGTTTTCTCATTTCTGTTGCCAGTTTTTTATCTTTTATCAATAAATATTTAGAGCAGTCATACAAAATACTTTAGGGGTACAAACCCTTATTCTAATGTATTTCAATTTATTATAATCTTTGGATTGTGTAGGCAACAGACTAGGCTCTCGAGATTTATCTTGTGTATGCCATTAGATTCAGAATCAACAGGATATCTAATGCAATAAGTAACAAACTTTTTGTCATCAAAAGAACAATGCATTCATACATATTATGAATGACCTCTTGAATACATATTTAAATTGCATGTTTTTAGTTTTCATTAATAGCTGTTGTTTATTGTAGCTGATGTGTACACATTATACTCTGAGAAGTATTTAAGCCATGATCCATCATCGTCAGTTGATGAGGAAGATTAATAAAAGCCCGCATCCTCAAAAGATACTACTGTTCGATACGTAAACCTCTCTGGAGACACAACCAGGTACATTGACGAGAAGCACAGTCAGTGCAGCGACATGCTCCAAGATGTTTCCCATACTCACACAATGTTGTTGTTGAAGGTATGCACCTCGCATTGCACTTATGTTAATTCTGGCAATCTTCTCCTGCAGTTCTTAAGAAATTTAAGTTTTTGAACAGTCCTTTTCTATTTGGTACATTTTTCCATTGCACACAAAAGCCCTACTCCCTTTTTTTCAATGTTTTTTCTAAACTTTTTTAACAATGCATTTCCTCCTTTTTCAAATTCATTTCCTTATTTTCTTAAATTTTCATTCTTTCAAGAAATCATTTTCTAACAAGATGGATGAGATATATACAGCCACAATGTACACGTTCGGTGTCATGCACATATGACATAAAAAAATTCATGGAACATGCCCTCGTGGGAGCAGTTTCATGACAAGAAGATAATAAATCCCTCAAGATTTATTTGTGAAAGCAAATTTTGTATATTCTTTGCCCACATTAGAATTTTAAAATTGCTTTTGACATATTTCTGGTTGCATAGCATCCTTAAAACGGCTTAAATGTCTGTTGCTAATTTCTTATCTTTTATCAATAAATAATTAGAGCAGTCATACAAAATACTTTAGGGGTATAAGACCTTATTCAAATGTGTTTCATTTTATTATAATATTTGGATTGTGTAGGCAACAGACCAGAACCTCGAGATTTAACTTGTGTATGCCATTAGATTCAATATCAACAGGATATCTTATGTAATAAGTAAAAACTTTTTGTCATCGAAAGCACAATGCTTTTGTATATATTATGGATGACCTAATGTATATGTATTTAAATTGCATGTCTTTAGTTTTCATTAACGATTGTTGTTTATTGAAGCTGATGTGTACTCATTATACTCTGAGAAGTATTTGAGTTATGAAATCCATCATTGTCAGTTGATGAGGAAGATTATTAAAAGCCCACTTCTTCCTCACCTGTTTCTAATGTTCAATACATGAACCTCTCTCAAGACACACAACCACATACCTATATGTTTTGCTACTTTGAAAAACTGTTGAAAGACAGAAAAGTTTCACTTAGAAAGATAACTGATTTTTAAAGTTAGAGTTGTTGTAGTAATGATTAGCTTTAGAAATATTAAGCCCTTCATAATTTCTTACTGTGTAATTTTATACAACTGTATGAATTTTTTATTCAAATGATTTTGTTAGATGTTAAACTATAATTTTCTGCTAGTTCTACAGCATTATATTGTATTTTTTTAATTATTAAGAAACGAGAATGTTAAAAGTAATGAGTGGATAACAGGAAAATGAACTCTAAAACTAATGCTACAAATCATGGATTAAGAAAATCTTTAAAATATTTACTATAAATAACAAAATTTCCCCAATTTGTGAGCTGAGCTGAGCTTTGCAGTTTTGCATATATTGCAGGATGCATATATTTTGTTATTTAATGTTCTTTATAAATATATGCATCCAGTATCTTTATAAATATATGTATCCAGTATATGTTGCAGATCTTCAATCGAATGCTTAATATTTTTCTCTTATCTGATCATATGTTGCTCAGAATTAGAGGAATTATGGCAGGGACTACTCCATTTTTATTTTGAATTTTAATCAGTATTTTTTTTATATAGAAATCTGACTATAATGTATCTGATTCGGTGGCTCTATTTCAACCCACTGTTAAAATTTTTGAAATCTTAAAATGAGTTCTACTGCCTGGAAGTTAGTTCTTAGTATTTACTAATGCCACTACTGGCTTTTATTTTATATTCATATTCATTGGTCAAATCTGTAATATATCTTTTCACTTTTCTCTTAACTCATTATAAGCTGTTATCTGAAAATAAAGATATAGGAGGGTTTAATAAGTTATTATTCTAGCTTTTTAACAGGCTCTCACCCATAGAAAAGTTAGTACAATATATTGAATTCCAGTGACGGCTCGTTGCTAAAATTAGTGGGGGTGCTGCTTTAGTAAAATTTTAGCCATTGTTTTATTATTATGTAAAACAGAACAAACATATAAAAAAATTATACAATAAACGATAAAATACTAAATGAAAAATGTATTGTTTATTTACTTATAAATTGTCATCGTTTAACTTTGATCCATTCATTTAAAAAGGAAATCCATCCTTCTTGTTTTACTTGAGCGAAAAGGTTAATAATTTTCTCCTTGATCCCTGAGGGAAATTTTTCTCCATTAGAAGCACTACAAGTGCACTGAGTCTTTCAGGATTCATAAAAGGTTCCACATTGTAGAGGATGGACGTGGAATGCTGACTCCATATGCTTCTTGAAAATGGAAACATGTTGTGGGGATCTTGAGCAGAGTTCTAAAATGTTTGGGAAAAATAGTCTTACTTTCCATCCAATACTTGCTGTTTTTCTCATTATTAAATTAAGTTGATGTGCATAATAGTAATTGAAATGTGAATTGCTATAAACTGCTTTTATTTTTGATTGAACTCCTTTCGTGACATTTGCACCATCAAATGTCAGAGTTTTTGTCCATTTCCTTCATGTCTAACTGTTCTAAAATATATTTTGATATGTTATCTGCAGTTTGATTTTCCTTGAATAAAGAATGCCCAAATATGTCAACACCTACTGTAAAACAATGACCATTTGAGTGTGTCTGTTTCCATTTGAGTGTTATATTATCAGCCATGACGGCTACAAATGAAGTTTCTCTAACTTCTGTCCTTATCTCCTCATGGTATATTTGTAGCAGACAGTCAAGTATCTCATTCTAACTAGTCTTAGAAACACCTTTGATGACCATACTGATTTCTAATTGATTCTTCAAATCTGGATCTAATTTAGATGCAAAATTTATTATTCCTCTAAATACCCCTAGATTTATTGAATCATCTTTTTCATCATGTCCACGTAAAGGAGTTTAAAAGTTTCCACAAAATAAAATACAGTATTATATTGGTTAAAATTTCACGGTTCTTTTCAACCTTCATATGCTTATTAATTAAAAGTCTGTAGGTCTCACTAAGTTTCTCCTAAATATTTACCTTTCCTAAAAGTGATAGTGAAACCACATTTTCAATATACTACTTTGATTTCTCATGTTTTTCCATATTTTCTTTCATTTTGTTTACATTTCCAATACTGTCTTTTGTCCATGTTGCATCACCTCCAAACAGCAAACACGGGAAGTAAAACAATGTATTTTTCACCTCACAGCAGCAGAGCAACTTTTCCATTGGTACTATTCAGAATTGAAGCTACGAATATATCTGTTGTTGTTGCTTATTCCTGGCTGAGGTATTTGAATATCAGGTGTTGAACAACCTTTCTTGACTGTAACATTCTCATGGAGAGACAACTATGAGACTTAAGCTGTTGAATTTTACTTACTGTCACAGAACTTTTTTTCTTTCGGATTCGAAGAGTTCATGGATAAGCATTAAAATTTTCTATACAAGAAAACAACCCAAAAATAAGCACTAAATTAAATAGAATAGCTGATAGTCATCTCAAGAATATGGTACACTGTTTTTAAACATGACACACACAGAGTCAAAATTAAACACAACCAGATACTCGGAACAGCATCGGCACTGTGTGGGCGACAGTGCCTACCCACCGCGAAACAGCTCTGGTACCTGGGACATGCACGCATGCGCACAACAGCCAAACACCGCATTACTGGAACTGTGAAGCGCACAGTTCCATACAAAGTTTTTTGTCATTTTTCATGAATGAGGGGATGGCTACTGAGATTAATGATACAAGTATAAAGAAAGGTTTAAAGGAAAAAATTACTCATTTTACCTACTGAATGTTATTGATAATATTGAGGGAAAATAGGGGGTGTTGCAGTTCCGCAGTGCCTATACACGAGCTGCCACTGCATGTCAAAACGTGAAGTAAATGATCCCCCAAAATACAATCTCAAATGGTTCAGTAAATTTTTGTGGAATTTATCCTTAGATTTTTAAATACACTATGTCACCAGGTTTATAATTCTCTAAATTAAAAATATTTTATTTTTCTCCACAGCCAATCAGCTTCAACTCTGTCGTTATGATGTGGATAGTGGTACTTTTCGTGCTCCCTATGTGTGCAAGGAATTTTCCTGGCATATGGCTGACTTACAGAGTCAGCTATTGATATTGACTGTGATTATAACAGTTATATTGTAAGTAAAAATTTTTTTTTCAAATTTGAATTTTTTTAGTTATCTAAACGAAGTAATTTAATTTTATATGGCATGATTTGTTGACTAGTATTACCAAACATGATCATCATCCGGAACTACTCAGGCAAATGGCTCTTGAAGTCATTAATGCTATTCCTGACCAGGCCTTGGTAATCTATACAGATGGTGGCCATTAGGATACAGGTAGAGCTGGGAGTGGTATCTATTTTAACACTTCCGAGGGTGATTTTAGAGGCAGCGTTATAAATGTTGACCATTGTTCAGTCTTCAGAACGGAACTTATCGCTATCAGTAGCGCTCTCGATCATGCACTCTGTTCTGATAGGGACAGCATTTGGATCCTGACGGACAGCAGAAGCTCCATTCAGTATTTAAGGAATTGGCCGGAGATAGTGGATGGTACAGGTCAAGGTATTATTTCCAAGTTGGCAAGGCTTGGTCAGAAGAGTTCTGCATGTCTCCAATGGATACCGTCTCATGTCTGTGTGCCTGGAAACGAGATCGCTGATGAGCTGGCTAGAAAGGGATGTGATTACCCTGATCTCAGTTTTTCCATCTAGTGTTCTTTGGAAATTCATTTCCTTCACAAAATCAGAAATTCATCCTGGCATACTCCCTCTGTTCACCACTGGTATACCGCAAAAGGCCCAGGCCTCTTGCATTTTTATTATTTTTTATATTAAAAATTTCATTTTAGTAAAGCTAATGTCTATAAAAATATGGATTTAAATTTTCTCTTGTTTTTTATTTCTTATACCACTTTCAAAAATGACATATTATAAGTCCATTTAGAGCTAAAAAAATTTTTTTAAATAGTTTTAATAATTATTTTGTAATAAAATTTAAAAGGTTTATAGAATTAAAAACATCACTCGAATTGAATATCTCGAAACATGAAAAATTGGACTTATAGCACTTTAAAAAATAACTGCTCATATTATTTGTTAACAAAACTCATTTTTTTTTTTTTCAGTTTCTACAAGATTATAGTAGAATAAAATATTGAATAGAAGTGAACCTGACTTCTCCACTTAAAAGGAAAATATGTATTAAAAAAATAAAACTAACTTTTCATTATTTATCTTCTTTCATTGCCTGCCACTGCATTCTTCTTGTTAATTAATATCTTTCTCTGTTGAATTACTTTACTTTTACTTGTTGCAATTGTCTATTTTCAGTATGAGGATAATACACGTGCCACTACAACAACTGATGACCGGTATATACTGTTAACAGCTTGTCGAAACAGAACAGACAAGGCTATTCAGCTGCAAAGACAGTTGCTCTTGGCAACAGAACAAAGGGTGTCCAGCCAAACAGTACGTAATAGGCTTCATCAGGGAGGTCTCTATGCACGTAGGCCAATGGTCTGCATTCCGTTGACCTCACGCCTTTGTGCGGCCCAAAGAAGATGGGTTGCTGAACATCGAGATTGGGAGCAACATGATTGGAGCCAAGTGCTGTTTACAGACGAGTCCCGATTCAGTCTGGAGTGTGACACCCAATGTGTTTTGGTATGGAGGGAAAGAGGCACTCGAAATAACCCCACATTCATTCGGGAAAGGTCACAATACAGACGAGCTGGTTTTATGGTATGGGGTGGAATCAGCATTGGTGGACGTTTGAACCTGCATATCATATGTTTGGACCTGCATAGCACCAAAAAGGTATCGTGCCGCAGGCGCCAGTTATGCTTGCTAGGTCACTGGCAGTAAGTAAATTTTCAAAACATAACGGAGAACTGAAATTCAAGTACGAAATAATTTTAATGAGAAGCTATTTCCATATTTTCATTATTAGTAATCATTTATTACTTAAATTTAGTGAGATCCTTGCTGCAAAGAGATTTTATGTTACGTTCCAATTGAGTTAGCTTCAGTCTCAGGTATCTCCGTTGTGTTATATCCATTTCATTTTTTAGCAGCAAATCATTTATGGCACTAAATCCACATTCAGCTAAATATGAAGATGAAAACAGTAACAATAGTTTTCTTGCACATTTTGTTGAATTTGGATATTTCACTTCTGTTTCCTCAGCAAGCCATGCCCTTGCTCCTTTTAAATTAAATAAAACTTTAACTGACTCATCATTTGCATTTCTGTGAGTTCTTGATACTGCATATTTGAAATATCAGACAAATCCACTGACATTGGCTGCATCATCCAAGCTGGAAAATCAATATGTTTCAAATCAGAAAATCTTTCTTTTGAATTAGCCAATAGAATTGACAGATGATCGACAATAACAAGTTTAGCGGTATCATTCACTTCACATTTTTGGAGCCAATGAGACTTTTCAAAATTTTTGTTGTGAATATATTTCTGACATAACTTAATAAAGGTAATGAAACGAAATATCTTAGCTATTGAATCAACAAAAGTTTTATCCGTTCCTCGAAGTTGGTTATTTAATATATTTAGTTTTTCAAAGATATTGACTAAATAATTCACAAATACCTTACTATCGGACGTTAACAGATATTTCATTTCAGGTTTGTCACTTAAAAAATTGCTGAGAGTATCAAATAGTTCCATAAATCTTTTCAAGCAGTTCCCTTTCGAGAGCCATCTTATTTCAGTATGAAGTAAATGTCTCACAAAGTCTGCATTTTGTTCTTCACAAAATAGCTTGGAGAGACTGTCAAATTTGGCCCTAGCTTTAATAGCATTGATATATTTTATAGCTGAATTTAGTACTTCATTTAGAACAGGCGAAATATTTTTAGCTACCAAGTTTTTCCTATGAATAACACAATGCACAAGCATTTCTGGATTCTTATCCTTCATCAATTTTAAGCAGCCACTTTTCTTGTTTGTTTTCATATTTCACCCTGAAATGTCAAAAGTGTGTTTTCAGTCATAAGTTTTCACCCTCAAAAAAGACAGGGAGATCTCTGGACATAAATTCTAGGTTTGTGTTTGGCATCATGATTATTAGAAAGGGGCTTTCTGCATGAAAGAAATTATGTGCAGCTCTCAATATACCTTCTCCCCCACAAAACACTTCATACAAGTGTTTTCAGGAGCATCTTTCTGGAAAATCATCTGGTATTTCTGCTGATATTTTAATTATAATTAAACCTGTCTACATGGAGCTATTCAATCTAAAGTTGTTGAAAAAATGTTTGCATGGGAAAACTCAGAATGCAAATGAGGGTTTTAATAGCATTCTGCAGCAAATTTTGCCAAAGGAACATTTGTAAGCTTCCGAACACTCCTTTTTGGAGCTAATGTCAGTGTGATACTGTTCAATGAAGGATTTATGGGTTTACTGGGTATATTCAGTAGACTAAGTATTGTAAAATCACCAGGATTTATGACATTTTCTTGGATTTTTCCATATACATCAAATTATTTTTTTCTTCTGATCAAATTTTTATATAGAAAATCTGATACTTAGTTTTGTAGAAAAGAGTATACTGCGTATAAGATAATAAAATTATTGTATTAGCAATTTAAGGCCTATTATTGTATGTAATGACTATGCTTTATTACAGCCTCATCGAAAAACATATATAATTGTTAATTACAAAATAAATTTTTTTGGTACCGAGGCCCCTTAAATATACTCTATTTTTAAGAAACAATGTTTGCACCATAGGATGGACTAGTGAGCTAAAATTTCGACATAGTCCTTCCCATTCAATCTCCCTTTTAGGGTTACAATCGGGCCTGAAGAAAACCATGAGATGCCATCCTAAACCCTGATAGATCTACCTCCAAGACTCACAGTTGAGATGAGACAACCAGAATCTTACGCTTGTGTAGGTGTTCTCTAGACATACGCACGTCCTGTTGAGAGGAACAATGTGAACAATGATTCGTCTTACCAAATGCCGTTTTTCGATATATTACTCGACCAGGATTTGCGCTCCTGGCACCATTGTGGAGGATATTTTGTATTGGCATCTATAAGTGGTTTTGGAATAGCTAATCTTCCGTAAATACTTTGTTTTTGAAGTTCCCTTCTACCTCTAATGGTTGATACTGGATTGAACTATTCAGTAATTTTGGTTGCAGTTGTTTTCTTTCTTCATGTCACAATCCGCTTCAATACCTCGTCAGTCTCTTTCACTCGGCTCTCCCTTTCGTCCCGTATTCTGTTTCGCAGAGGATGTTTTTCCGTGCACTCTGTATGCTATCATGACTTTCGATACCATAGCTCAAAAAACACCCATAAGCCTGGGGGTTGCAGTAGCAGATACTCCAATTTAAACGCGCTCAAACAATTTGCCCTTTTCTCAAAATGTGCAAGGTTTGATATTTTACGCAGTTCCCCGAAAAGCACGATGCCCTTAGCTTCATTACTGCTATCCGCTAGTTGATGTTTATGAATTGGAGTGCCTTGGTCCGATTGGAGTTTATCTCCAGTAAGCAAGTTAAAAGGTGTCAAGATATCTGCGCTCAGTAAAGTTAAAATTAAAGATGGAGAATATTTTAAAATAAGAGTACATTACTATTAAGATTAAACTTGAGGAGAGAGAGCGGTAAATAAAGTTAAATTAATAAGTATGGCACAAAGAAGAAACTAGAAAGTTAATTTAAGTTTAAAAATTAAATATTTAAACACTAGTCGAGATGAAACGAAAATAAAAAAAGGCCCGTTTCAGGGTCGTACAACTACATATTGAGATGATAGCGAAGCCTCGAGGGGAGGCTAAAATTAGCAGGAGGGAAAATTTGGTAAAGGGTAGACTGCTCAGACGGGGGTCGAACCCCTGACCAGCGAGTCCCGAGATGTGAGCGATAGCAGCTACCTGACAGTACTGCTACCTGACAGTAGAATAATACATACACTATATTATATAAAAAAATACCGGTGCCCACGCTTGTTTTTTAAGGAATACAATGCACATTCTTAAAAACCACTAATATTGATAGGTGTTTCCATTACTTTGATAACCACCTGTATGTATATGCACAGTGCGTGTAAAAACTTTTAAGGACAGCAAACAACTGTAAAAATTTTGATAAATTTAAAATGAGATAATTGAAATGGAAATTTAATGTTGATCATAAAGTTGAAATACTAATATAAATATAGAAGTCAACAAAATGCTTCTGTGAGATTTTTATTGCTAAAAAGTAATAATTATGCAAACAAACGCTATTTTTGCCTGTGTAAAAACTTAAAGGACACCACTATTGTTTTATAGAAATGTTACATAAAACTATTATTGATTTGCACATTAAATACTCTTGTGTATAATGATTTTTCTGCAGTTTTCTAGTTTTCTTTTAAGAGTTTTGTTAATTTTATTATAATGCCAAAAGCAAGTCAACTGACTGAATATGAAAAAAGGTGTTGAATCTTTCGCATTATCAGGAGTGAATTGTTGGTCTATTGCAAAAAAGATAGGAAGATCTAAAACTGTCATCAACAATTTTTCAAGGTTAAAAGATGAGTACGGAAGAAAAATTCTGCTGGAGGCAGACCAAAAGCCTTGTTACCCAGAGATGAAAGGAGAGTTTTAAAGTTAGCATCAACTGGAAAATACTCAAGTAAAGAAATTTTATGAACAACTGGGTTTAATGTGTGCCAGAAAATCTGCAGTACAATTACTCGATCTGTGAATTTCCCATACACAGCAAAAGTGTGTAAACCATCTTTACTGACTAGACACAAAACCCAGTGTTTACAGTTTGCAAGACAAGTGATGACTTGGGACAACAAATGGCTGCAGGTTATCGGGACCAAATTCGACACAGTTAATGTTTAGGACCCAAGAAACTGAAATCAGGAAAAACTAAATTTAGGGCTCAATTAGGTTTTTTAAAATTAATTTTTTAATGATTTTTGTGCCCCTTTACCACAACCAGTCTAATTCGATACGCGGGGGAAACGAGGTTTGTTCTGAGGGGTGGTTTGAGAGTTGGTGTGGGGGTGACGGGGCGGGGGAGGGCGAAGTGCTTATTTTGCGGGGGGTGCAGCCCAGTATTTTTTTGATGGAGTGCATGAAAAATTTTATATCTATATATCTACCCGGGCAATAATGCTAGTTTATTTATAAAAATCGTAACTGAGATTTTTATAGACAAAATAATATAGAAGATTACATTCGAATTAAATACAACGGTCAATGCGATTGTGTGGAATTGATTTGTATGTTTAATATCCATAAAACATACTATTTTGAATTGAATTCTTAAAAAAACTTCCATCTCAATTAATCTAGTGGTTAAATTTTACATTTTACTGTATTTTAATACTTTTTTTTGTCAATTTATTTCGTGGTTATGCACGTGACGCAAAATTAATTTAAAGTATTGCGAAAAGAAAAAAAACTACGTGATCAGCATTTACTAAATTAAATTCTAAAAATGAATCTTTAAAAATATATATTAAAATAGGCAAAAAAGTATCCTTCCGCTATGAAGCTATAAATCCTTCAGGCATTTATAATCTTATCGATTACCCTTTCGTTTATTGATAACAATAATTAAAAAAAATGGCTCTGCTCCAGCTATATCCAGGGGGTGGTATTCACCTTACATACAGAGCCTCCATTGTATAGGCACACGCACATATATATATACATATATATCCCATCAAAAGCACCCCCTTTCCGAGCTAGGACAGAACCCGGGACCCCGAGATTATTGGACGGAGGCTCCAATGCTCTCGGCCACTATCCCAATAATGTTATCTTCGTTAGTAATATATAAATTTTACTTTTGCGCAGTCTCGCAAAAACGATCTTCCCTGCGCATAAGCTTCCCATCAGGCCGTGCGAGGATTTCCTATCAAGGGAAAGGGTTAAGGACCTCTGCCGCCATCTATCGGCAGAAAGGGGAACCTTTTAACGGATATTCAAAAAGTGGGCAGTTTTTGCCGATTTTAGCGTTAAATTAAAAATAAAATAAATTTAAGAGTTAAAGATATTTGGGGCGACAACCATATACCAGTTAAAAAGTAAAATAAATTTATTCTAGAAGTTAATTAACTTGATTTTATATATATATATATATATATATATACACACACACACACACAGTGGCGCACCCAGGATTTTTTCATATATTAAGGTACATAACTCAGATCTTAAGGTCGGTAAGCACAGGAAAGTATACTTTTAGAAAGTTTCAATTGTAATCAATCTACATCTCATATACTTCGCATTCATCTCCAATTTAAAACAATATTTCGGTACTAATCACCATTCCCTTATACCAGGGGTCTCCAAACTACGACCCGTGAACACCACCAATATGGCCCGGTATCCGGCCCACCATAGTTTATTTTGATTACATTGTAAAATTTACAATATAAGTAAATCATACAAAATAATAATCAGATGTTTTTATCTAACGAAAAAGTAAGAAACACAATAACTGACATACATAATGAAATTGAAAACTTTAACTGTAATTAATGATACGAGATTTATTCTTAAAAACTTATAATAAGTGACATACATAAGTAATTTGCATAATGAAATTAAACATTATAATTATGACTAACTGAAAACCCGCATTTCGCTACGGAGTACATTCAAATTAAATACAACGGTCAATGTATGCAATAAATGCCAAATTTATTGCATACATTGACCGTTGTATGCAATAAATTTGGCATACAACATGGAAACGCTGTACCCGTTCACACGTTGCTGTGTTTGAACAAAAAGGCAGTTTTGATACCTCAAACATAATTTATTAATGATCAAATGTATACAATACATCAAAATGAAAATTAACAATAAAATTATCCCTACATATGTCATTTGAATATAACATATGTACAAAACATAGATATACATAGTTGATGGTAGAATAAACATGCTTCTTCACTTGTGATATTAAACAATATTGCAAACGAATTTCAATTGAACAATAATTTTGTAATTATTAAATATCATCATGAAATGAATGATATTTGATGATTGATGGTGAACTTTATCTTAGTAGTACTTGTAAATATACAACATTTTTTGTTTTCCTATCTGGTGCAAGAACAAATAAATTTGATGGTTTTCCAACTCGTGAATACCCAACGTACAGCTGTCCATGTGAGAAGCATGGATTTATCAAATTTAATCCACATACTTGCAATGATTGTCCCTGTGCTTTGTTAATGGTCATTGCAAAGGCTAGTCGTACAGGAAACTGTAAACGTTTGAATTCAAATGGAGTATCCGTTGGTATCATGGGAATGCGTGGTAGTAGTACATGTTCCCCTTGGTGTTTTCCATTTAAAATGGTTGCCTCAATTATGTTATTCATTAATTTTTTTACTGATAGCCTAGTCCCATTGCATAGTCGCGGTGGATTTATATTTCGTAGAAGGATGATTGGGGAACCAATTTTCAAAGATAAAATATGCGGTGGCATTCCTGGTAGATCCAATGAATTTAAAAATTCTATTGGATAATTAACTGATTCATCGTGATTGGCAACAGTATCTATGGATTTATATGTTGTTTCTTCATCAGGTATTTCATTTTGAATTGTGCAGTTTATTAAATTCACATCAATGTCTTTGGCTGCCAATATAGCACGCTCACTAACCCATTGATTATTTTTATAATTCTGCGATAAATTTGGAAAAACTTTGGCAATCAATTCATCAGTGGATTTTACAACGTGACAAAAGTTTTCTGGTAATGCAATACAGTGTGTGGATTCGTCCATTTCCATTTTACAATTCCCAATATCTAACAATTGTTTTGCAAATCGTTCAGAAGATTCATCTTGTTGTAATTGAACACGCATATTGGTCTTTAAAGATATTTTCTCCACATACCGCCATAACACTGATGATTTGAGACATGCATTCAATTCATTTGCAGGTGTTGAACGTGGTATAACTGGTAGAGTTTGTCGAAAATCACCAGCTAGCAAAATGAGTGCACCACCAAAGAGCTGCTCATTTCCTCTCAAATCTTTTAATGCGCGATTGAGTGCTTCCAATGATTTCTTGTGTGCCATGGTGCATTCATCCCATATTATAACCTGACATGATCTTAGTACTTTTCCCATACCAGAATCTTTGCTAATATTACATGTTGGAGTTTCAATTACCTGCATATTTAATGGCAATTTCAATGCTGAATGTGCTGTTCGACCACCGTCCAAAAGAGTTGCTGCAATACCAGATGATGCAATAGCAAGTGCAATATTATTTTGTGATCTTATAGTTGCCAGAATAATTGAAATAAGAAAAGTTTTGCCAGTGCCTCCAGGTGCATCTAAGAAATATAAACCACAACTCTTGTTAGATATTGCATTTATAATTGTGTCATATGCTGTTCGTTGTTCTAATACCAATTTCGGCAGATTAATTCGAACAAATGTTTGTAATTCATTAACATCGAAGTGCGTTTCTCGTTGTATATCACGATCGAAAATGTCATTACCAGATCTATTTGGAGCAATCATTCGCAATTCTGTCAGTGATTTGTTGGCTATTGTCAAACATACATTCTCAATTAAAATCGTTGCTTCATTGTATATATTTGATGTAAATTGAATGTTAGGATTAGCATTTATGCTACGCATGGGATGTAAAATGTCTTCACTCATATAGTCTTTATATTTTTCCCAAAGATCCTTTGGATTAGCCGGAAAACATGTAGTTAGTTTGATGGAAAATAGCGTACGTATCTGCTGTGGTTGAGCTGTATTAGAAGCATCAGCGAGTGAAATAGCCCAATGAGCATCGTTTTCTAAGAGACTTAATTTCTGGCAAGCCTCACGAAATGTAGCACACACATGGCCATTGACTGTTTTTAATTCTTGGAAAGATGTTGCTCCACGAACATTGATTAATAATAATTTGTACTTTGGGATTATCTCGTCGACCATTTTCGCTAAACCCGATATTATCGCCAAAAGGTAGCTTTTGCGTTAATAACCTCAAATTTTATCACATTTACTGTGTAATCCTTGACTACGTGAGTAAGGGCCTGTTCACATAGGAGTCCGGTAGCGGAGCGTTAAAGGAAAGATGTCGTTGAGACGAAAATAAACCAACCATAGTCGTTAAAAATTTTGTTGCTAACCGTTTGGAGGTTTGTCATTGGTTAAATATATTTCAATACTTTAACGCTCCACTACCGGACTCCTATGTGAACAGGCGCTTAGTGTTCTTTAGCGTGTTGAAATATACTGTTTTTTTTACTTCGCTGCAAAATGATTCGAATTTGGGATTTGCCTAGCACCGAAGAGAGTGCAGTGGCATATTTTCAAAAGTATGGAATCATTTCTTCTAAGAAAATGTGCGTGAATGGCCACGATATGGCCTTGTATATCAAAACTGATAAGCAATGGCGATGCAATGTAAAAGGCTGCGATAAACGAGTAGCTATTCGAAAAGACGTGGTTGGAGGGCTCAAAACTCCCGTTTCTGACTGCCCTGCGGTTTATTTACTGCTGCTCGCATGAATTAACATCAACTGAATGGGGAGAAAAACAGCTGGATTTGACAGGAAAGACAATTGTTGATTGGAACAATTATATGAGGGAAGTGTGCACTCATAGCCTTCTACAACGTGATTCCAAACAAATAGGAGGTCTGAACGAAATTGTAGAGATAGATGAGAGCCTTTTTACAAAGCGCAAAAACCAAGTCAGTCGTATTCTTCCAGAACAATGGATATTTGGGGGACTGTGCAGAGAGACCAACGAGTGTTTCATCGCAAAGGTTCCCAATCGAAATGCAGCAACTCTCATGGCTGAAATTAGGAACAACATTGCAGAAGGAACTACAATTTTCTCAGACTCTTGGAAAAGTTACAAAACTGATGAATTGGAAGTAGCGGGATTCCCACACTTTAAAGTGAATCACCGATATAATTTTGTGGATCCTGAAACTGGTGCACATACACAAAATATAGAACGATTGTGGGGTTTGGCAAAATGGCGAAACAAGAAACACCGCGGAACTACCAGAAAACACTTGGATTCGTATTTAAACGAATTTATGTGGCGGCGACTGCACAAGGATAATGACTTGTTTATTTGCGCTTTAAAAGCTATCAAGGATTTTTGGCCGCCGAAATGATTGATAATAATATATATGGTTAGATTCAAGAATAATTCAATGTGTAATTATAAAAAAACATAGAGGTTTTTACTTTATTTTGATTATTTTATTAATAATGTGTTTTAATAATATTTTTGTATTAATAATAAATTTAATATGTTTAGAATGTTTATTTTGGAAATTGCTTTTCATTATGATGGCGCCAAAGGATTTTCGCATTTTCGCGAGCGTTGACAGGTCGACGGAATAATCCCAAAGTACCTAATAATCTTAGGTAAAAGCATTCTGCGTTATTTGGATGTACAGTGTACAGACGACCCAATGCATCTGTGGAATATAAATTTAGGTGTCCTTGTACTGCTCTACCTTGTTTACGACGCTGAAATTTTCTTGTTGATGTATTCCACGTAAAATAAGTTGGTACTTCAGCGTACATTAGTGTCCTTGCAAAGGTATCATTTCTACATAATGTGAAAAATTCAGTTAATGTTCTTGGCGGTGGTGACATTGCTCTTGCACGTACATTTTCTGATGTAAAATACACACGCTGTCCATTTTCAAGATGTACTGCTAACTGAACAACCGTTGGATATCGCTCATGAATGGAAAATGATAAAATACGCCATACAGCCTCATTGATACTTATGTAGCGTCCCAGTTGATATTGGGTGACTTCATCGTTAGAAGCAGTTGTATTTTCCACTGCATACACTGCCATATCGCTTCCTTTGTTCACATATTTGCAAATATATTTTATAGCTTTCACTGAATTGCAGTACTCAACATTTATGTGTGCGTTATACGTTTTTAGTAGTAATGGAGAATATGGTACTACCCAGCGATTATCAACATCAATAGTATTGTTGAGTACTTTTAGTTTAATGGATTTTCCACCATCTTCGGTAGATCGTCGTCGATAGAGTGGATATCCATCATTGCCTGTAATAGTTTCAGCAAGCAAGTCTCTAGGATACCGCTTTGTGCACTTTTCATCTGACATGCATGGTGAATTATTATTTAGTGAGCCACATGGACCATGAATTATATTTTTTGAGACAATATTGTGCAAGTCTTTATCAATTTCAATGTCTGGTATTTCTGCAGAGATGATTTCATCAATTCTGTTTGGTGTTATCTTTTCCATCATCCATATTAAAATATGCGCATGTGGTAAACCTCTTTTTTGCCATTCAATGGAATGCATCCAACAGCGCGTCTCTCCAAATACATGGTGTTTGACAATAAAATCTATTAGATTTTAATTTTTGTTTAAATACACGTGCAGAAATATCGTGACGATCTGATGGTGAGTGTCCAGTTAATAAAAGCTCCTTTATTTCATCCCATGCTGGGTTGCATGTAAAAAGATGAAACAGTGATGAAAAAATCTGGACGACCATATGCACGAACATACGTCATTTCATCTTGTGCATATTTATGCATGTGTCTTGGGCTGCCTGTAAATGTGGATGGTAAAATGACCATTTTCCCCAATTCACTGAGACTGCCATCATTTACAACTGCATCACGTAAATGGATGTACTCTTCAGAACGCAATTTGATTTAGTCGTATGTAGAGGAGTCTTTCACTTTCTATTTTTGCATACATGTCAACAATGTATTGATGAAATAATTGTCTACATTTCAATATATGATTATCAGCATTCTCACGAATCATCGTTCGATATGCATAATAATTCATAGCACTGACCTTTTTGTTAATGTCCACATTAGTTGTAGGATTTCTCATATTAATATTAAAATGATATCCATCCTCTCCTTGCCAAAATAGAATGGGATATTGTAATGCATCATATTAACGATGCGTTTCTGATACTTTCTGGACGTCACCATTTCTACGATGAAGAATTATATCGCGAGAATTAAATTCTTCACCAACTATGACAATTGCCACTTCATCGATCGTTGGTGCGTTGAATTGTCTTCGATGTTGACCAATAGTTGTTTTATCTGCCTTTATTATTACTTTGTAATCGTCAGATGACATTTGTTCAATGGCGGTTTTAAATCATTTAATTAATTCATTATGCTGTTCAAACAAATTTTGTAATTCAGCGACAATCTCTCGTTTAGTACTCATATTCAGTTGACACCGTCTGTTGATTTGTTCGTCAGTATTTCCCATAAAATATATCTGAAGATATTTGTGATCAGCATTTGGCAAGGGTAGTAGTGATCCAGCTTGGTGATAAATTTGCCCTTGTACTTTAAATGTTAGCATATAATTTGCGCTAACGATATTCGTTGCTCCGAACGATGTCATTTGGAAACATGAATTGCGTATATTTAAAAAAAAATTTTTTGATTGACTTGTTTCACCTGATACTAAACTTAATAATGGTTTAGGTGGTGAACGCAAGTCTGTTAACTTTACTTTTCCACCTGCACAGCACATACCTGGTGTTTCATTTTTAAATTTTTGAGCACCACAATACGTACACTTTTTATCCATTTTTCCAATAATTGCACTTGGATGAATACTGTAATTGTAAAGGGGATTGTAATTCAAATCAGTATGTATCGTTCGTCTTGTCTGTGTCGTGCGAATTCGATTCCTTTGCTGCCTTGCTTGCCTCTGTTCACTCGTTTCTAATGATCGAGCAAGAGCAGTGTGATCTCGATCTCTTTCTTGCCTAGTTCTTCTCTGCTCACTTGTTTCTGAAGCTCGTTCTTCTCTTCTCCTTTTAGCTTGGTTTGTAGATCGACCAATGGCACTTCGCTTTGGTGGCATAATTGAGGGGTTAAATAAAACGTATTTCCAATATTTTTATTTATTCACGTATTAATAATTTATTCTCGTATTAATAATTGAAAGTTTTTTGACATCTTAAAAAACAACCTACAAACGTATTCCATCCTATAAAAAATAATAGAATTTGCCATCTTCAGTCATTGTAAAGTAGGAATAATACAGAATATGATATCACGCGAATAGTACAAAATATAATATCACACATGCAAACAATCTCAGGTTCAGGAATCTAGCAAATATTACATTACGTCATACTGCTAGGCTGAATTTCAAACATCATTACTAATAAAATGTTATTTTGATATTTTTGGGATATTTGTTCGGGAGCACCTAGAACCCAAACTCTGATTTAAAAAAAAAAATTTTAAATAATTTCCCAAATTTTCACGGTGATTGGATGTATGGTTTTTGAATCTATCGAGTACAGACAGACAGACACACATTCATTTTTATATATATAGATATATTTATAATAAATACGACGATCAATATATAAAATTGATGTAGAAAAAAATATATATATTTATAAAAAATCGTAGGGGATATTTTTATAGACAAAATAATGTCCAATCGTCTGCCGCATTAGCAAGAAAAAAAATATTTTTTTGTCAATTTAGTTGTTATGCACGTGACGATAAATTTATTTTAAGTACCAGAAAAAGAAATCACGTGATCAGCATTTAATAAATTAAATTCTAAAAATTAATCTTTAAAAATTCACCAAAAATCAGAAAATAGAGGTAAAGATTCGAAAAAGATTTCATTTTAAAGGAATTTTTAGGATCTTTCTCGTGATATAAATTTTATAACCCTCAAATTATTATTTTAAATGCAAACTTGAAAAAAGTTACTAAAACAGCTTAAAAATTTAATTTAAAAAAATCTAAGAAGAATTTTTCAAAAATCTTTCTTAGTGCACCCCTACACTATAAGGAGAATCGCCATGCAAAATTTTAGCCTCTACGTCCTGGGGTTTGGTCTGTGCGTTGTCTGTCAGCCAGTCAGTCACGGAACTGTTTTACATATGAGGCGTTGAAAGGGAAAGTGGTGTAAGTCACATTTTCAACTTTTTCCATTTGGGGGCATATATGTAATCACCATGTTCAATTTATAGTGGAATTGTAAATAGTTATTATTTGCAATATTGTAATAATTATTATGAATTATAATTTGTTCAATTTATGGTGGAATTTTTTGTAGTTTTTGCAGCTAAACTCTCTTGACTTACACCACTTGACTTACTGACTTACACTACTTTGCCTTTCACCGCCTTATATAGACTGACAAGTGCCTGTTTATGAATTCAGTTTTTGCTCATGAAGCTAAGCGTTTAAAAAGAGCGCGTTGTTTTAATTTTTTTTAAATTTTCCGTTGAAGTTGATTTTTACTTGACGTTTATAATTACTAGCGTCTATTATTTCATAATTAAGTTTTTAATAAAATAACAGAATGATTTTTGAAAAACCACGCACAATGTACTAAAAAATGCGCATTTAAATACGCATTTGCTAATCTGAGAGGAAATTTCTTCATAGCTTAACATGGTGATTCAAGCTGGGCGAAGTCAACTGAACCGCTGTTTTATTAAAACGATGGCTAATAGATTCTTGACTCAGAATAATGAGTGATGATTGGATATTAGGAACTCATTGTTTACATTAAAGACGCAATTGGCAAATGAGTTTTAATAGCTATTTACAATTCAATTCTTTTCGGCTAGATACGAAACGGTATCAAATGCAAATGACGACTCGGAAAAAAATTTCACTTTCAGAAAGCACGTGGTAAAAAAAACGATACCAATGTTTGTTGTTGAATTTTCGAATTCATTTTTGAATTCATATTTCGTTTCATACCTCTCCAAAAAGATGGAATAATTATTTGTGCGTGTTGTAAAAACGGTTGTTTTTCTCTTTTAAAAACACGCATATCTGATCTGAATTCTTATTGCAAACGTCTCATTAATAACTGCTCACCAAAACAAAAACACAAAATATTATCCTTCTTTTAAAAATATGAAAATAATGAACAACCAATTTATCCATTATTATACAAGATATCTATGTCAAAACAAGGAAAATAGTCTTTAAACTAGCCATTTAAGTTTATCTACATTTTAGTTATTTACATATTTTAGTCACAGCGGCCAATTTAATGTTATCTCAATATGAAACAAAGAGAAGGGGGAATAATTTAGAGATTTCCTGTTTATATTTTAGTGCATTACGTGGAAAAAAGGGAGCTGTAGAAATGTTTAAGGTTTTGAAATTAAAAAAAAAAGAAAGGACAATAAACTGAAATGATTTTTAGGCAATTATGAAAAAAGAAACCACAAGAATGCAACAGTTCTTGGAAAAATGCATATTTACTAATATTTTCACAAAATTCCAGTTAAAAAAATTCAGAATTTAATTCTTAAATAAGTTCAATATACTGTAGATTTTGCTTTAAAGTTCAGTAATGGAGGAAGTTTTACATTCAATAATGTTACAAGCATGAAATTCAGGGTAATTGTGTGGCAACGAAATTTTCGTATTGAAGGTTTATTTAAATTTTAAATATTATTGCTAATTAATTAATGAATTAAAGGTAGGAATGAATCATACTAATTAAGGTAGGCTTCAGTTAAATTTAAGTACAATATATATGCCATTTGGCCATTAGTGGTTAGTACATTTTAAGATAGATAGTAAGGTTGCGTTGTGTTAGGCAATAACCCATAAACATATAATAACTAAAATTTACCCTAGGTTCGATACTGAATGCATCACTATGGTGATTAATGAGCCAAAAGGAAAAGAAGAAATTAACTCTAATAAATGTACTTATCTAATCTTGGAGAACACCTAGAAAAAAATTACTTCACCTAAAAGAAAAAGCTTTAAATCTGCTGAAATAAAAAAACCTAAAGCTGAAAATCAGACAATTAACTAAAAAGGCAAGGACCGACATGACAATCTAAAAATACAATCTAAAAATAACAATTTATTCACAATATTAACATTATAACCATCAATCTGGTAATTAATTCTAATCAACATATTTCCAACATACCAAATTCAATTATCAAAAATGCAATTGCTGTAAAACCAACATCTATATCCTCACAACACAATCAAATAGATACACTGAAAATTCCAAATACTCAAAAATGAAGTGGCTGGCGAAAAATAAAAAAAACTAAATTATTCTATATGTAATTGCTAATCATTAATTAATTTTTTTAAATTTAAATTTAATCTTAATGACTCTGCTGCAGCATTCAAAAAGGAGAGAGTTTAAGGATAAAATTTAAAGAAAAGAAAGGAAAGGAAAGGAAAAAGAAATTCACCCGTGGCCATCGTCCCTTGGGCCGGGAGGCCCCCAGCTTGGGTCTGGAGCTCTCCTCGCCGCCAGTTCAGGCTCCCCGAAAAATCTGTTTTCAAAAAACCCCGCGCTACCGAGTCAGCTCCTCGTCACCACTTGATCAGTCCGTAAAATCATCTTCCATTCGAAGTAGTTCCTTGGCGCTCCGTGAATTCTGATGGCCGAAATGAGGGGGAAGGCTACAGGTAGCATTCTTGCACTCTGCAATTCGTTATACAATTTATTTTTCCCACCCCTCATCTCGTTGTTGATTATTTTAATTTCACGGCGCCCTGGTCATCCACCCGACGATGTATCCTTGCGCGCCTTGCATCTCCTGTTCTGAGATTTCTTCCCGTTCGAAAAAGGCGCGTAGCGGAAGTATCGGGTTACAGATAGCGGAGGAGGCTATGAGACTTGTTGCTAGGCGCAGGGTCATTTTTAAGGAAAGAAGGAAAACAATGAATATTTCTAAAACTTATACCATTTAAATTAAAAACCGCCAGCCAAAAACCATACCAGCCATTCACAAGGTTTATAAATAAGGATTATTAATTTATCAATATTTTTCGCAATAAGGTATAACCTGTGATGATCTATTTCAAACTTAATTCTTCTCAATGTCAAAACATTTAGAGAAACTTGCGCACACTTCTCCAAATGCGATGACATTAATCAAATCAATTAATATTTGATCACCACAAGTTTAACCCTTATATATATTTAGCAGAGGCTTAATAAATTGATTAAAACAAAGCACGATCGTTACTAAAATTTACTTACTTACTTACTTACTTTACTAATTTAATCATCTGAATACCCGATATTAATATTAACTTTAATTATTTCTAAAACTATTAATTATCATCACAACAAATACCTCCTTTCCCACAAGAAAAAAAATTTGGCACAAATTTAAAAAAAAAACTAAAAAACACAGAACCCCGTGGAAAAATTTCACAAATTAAAGAGAATTGACTAAAGTATAGAATTACATTACACACTGTGGTATATTGTGCCCAATCGACCCGGGTCACATAACAAAACACATATACATGAGAGATTACTTATTAAACAAAATTATAAACCATGGAACATCTAGCATACTACCCGAAAAAAAATTTCATTACCACAATTGTATATAAAACAAGCAACAATGAAACATTGAACACCTAACATATATCTAAAACAATTCATTACCACAACTGTATGCTCAACTTACAATTAAACCATATACACAAAAAAACTGCATAGTAAAATAATCATCCTCGGTTAAAACAATCATTGCAAAAACATTACACCCTGTCCACAGTTTATTTCCCTAATTTGAAATTGACAGTGCGACCATAGCATACAATCCGAAGCAAATTTATAAAAAAAAACGTATGCTTAACACAAATAAACAAAACCTCTTCGAGCAAAATTCAATGCAAAATTGTCTCTTACGAAATTCATTATCACTGTTCAATCAAAATTAACATGTTTACTGTTCAACCTAAAAAAAAATGTATATGAAACATGTGAGACAGGTGTACAAAAATTAAAACTTTAAATGTATATATATCAAAAAAAATTTTTAACCTCCCGTACACCCTAGTATACATTACAAAACCAGGCAATTAATAGAAATTTGAGACCTATCGTTAACTACACCATTTTCTCCTACCAAACCAAATTCAATTCCAGCCTGTGAAGAGAGACAATTCGTCCCTCGCGGCAATGAAATTCTAATATGCTTAGTAAAAATTAATGATTAACACAAGAAGCCCTGTCTAACGTTCATTTGCATAAACCGAACTGAACAGACCAACGCAAGCATACCTACTAAAATAACTTAACCAAAACCTTTATTCATAAAACTGTATGCCCTACTTAAATAAACAAAAAAAACCGGTCGAATCGAACCACAGTCGATCCCCAAAATTCATGCTGACCCGTACAAAACAAAATATGCACATGAAACATTGTAGACAAGAGCACCAAAAAAAATTTAACATTAACCCTACACATAAACAAAATTATCGGACTCCTTAGTATGTCTTACAACAGACATTAAACAATATTAAATTAAGCTAAAACTCTGCAAAAAAAACTAAACTGGTATTGAATCCAACAAATCTCTGACATGAGAAACTGAACTTATTAGGTACTGAAAGACCACAACATTCAAAATTTCCCAGCCTGTGACATTGAAGTTGAATATTAACCCCCATTTTAATTAAATTTCTAAAGAAACCCAACTGGTATTAAGTCCAAACACATGCCCGACATGAGAAACTGAACTTATTAGGTACTGAAATGACCGCAGCATTCAAATTTCCCAGTCTGTGACATTGTAGTTTGAAACTTAAACCCAATTGTAACTAATTTCATGTGAAAAAAAAATCATTAACTATTATATGAAAAAAATTTAATGTAATTTTCGAACTGTCCATGCACCCAAACAATCTCTAATTTCCGTTTGACCATGAGACCAGCTCTAAATGGCAAGAGGAAAGTAGAAAAAACTTAGCACCTGGCAAGACAAAAAAAAAAAAAAAAAAAAAAAAAAAAAAAAAAAAAAAACCCGTGATAAGAAGCCCAAAACAAACAATAAAAATTATCTGACATGTAGAATTGCAATTAAAAATTTATCAATACTTAGTATGCAAATATACTATGAAAGACATTGTAAAAGAAACTCAATTTAGCACCTCAAATCAAATATTATACTTAAAACCACTAGCATGGCAATAGAAAACGTTAAAACAACAAAATACCAATAAAAATATCAAATAAAAATATCTATCAATGTTTAGAGATGTTAAAAAAATATTCAATATTCAATATAAACGCAAAATATATAGGAATGTAAAAATAACTTTCAAATCAAAATGTATCCTTAAACGCACTAACAGAACAATACTCTTAAGTAAAACACCAAAATACCAAATAAAATACCAAATAAAACATTTATATCGTTCAATAATTCAAAATGTAAAAAAAAAAATCAATATTCAAAATAATTGCACAAAATATAGGAATGTAAGAAAAATTTCAACTTAAAATCTACATCGTTTAAAATATCAAAAATAATAATAACCATAACCACATAAAAATCATATGAACCAAAAAAATCTGTGCCAAAATAAGATTAAGTCTCCACTATACCAAAATTTAATATGTCATGCCGTCTCACCGAAAGAAAGGATACTGGAAAAAAAAATGGCTCATTTGCAACAGTCATCACGACTTGTACCATTTGAAGAAAAAAAAATGGCACAGCGTGGGTAGGACACAGGTACCATTTGTGGCAACGAAGTTTGTGTATTGGGGTTTATTTAAACTTTAAATATTATTACTAATTAATTAATGAATTAAAGGTAGGAATGAATCATACTAATTAAGGTAGGCTTCAGTTAAATTTAAGTACAATATATATGCCATTTGGCCATTAGTGGTTAGTACATTTTAAGATAGATGGTAAGGTTGCGTTGTGTTAGGCAATAACCCATAAACATATAATAACTAAAATTTACCCTAGGTTCGATACTGAATGCATCACTGTGGTGATTAATGAGCCAAAAGGAAAAGGAGAAATTAACTCTAATAAATTTACTTATCTAATCTTGCAGAACACCTAGAAAAAAATAACTTCACCTAAAAGAAAAAGCTTCAAATCTGCTGAAATAAAAAAAACCTAAATCTGAAAATCAGACAATTAACTAAAAAGGCAAGGACCGACATGACACCACTTTACAATCTAAAAATAACAATTTATTCACAATATTAACATTATAACCATCAATCTGGTAATTAATTCTAATCAACATATTTCCAACATACCAAATTCAATTATCAAAAATGCAATTGCTGTAAAACCAACATCTATATCCTCACAACACAATCAAATAGATACACTGAAAATTCCAAATACTCAAAAATGAAGTGTCTGGCGAAAAATAAAAAAACTAAATTATTCTATATGTAATTGCTAATCATTAATTTATTTTTTTAAATTTAAATTTAATCTTAATGACTCTGCTGCAGCATTCAAAAAGGAGAGAGTTTAAGGATAAAATTTAAAGAAAAGAAAGGAAAGGAAAGGAAAAAGAAATTCACCCGTGGCCATCGTCCCTTGGGCCGGGAGGCCCCCAGCTTGGGTCTGGAGCTCTCCTCGCCGCCAGTTCAGGCTCCCCGAAAAATCTGTTTTCAAAAAAACCCCGCGCTCCCGAGTCAGCTCCTCGTCACCACTTCATCAGTCCGTAAAATCATCTTCCATTCCAAGTAGTTCCTTGGCGCTCCGTGAATTCTGATGGCCGAAATGAGGGGGAAGGCTACAGGTAGCATTCTTGCACTCTGCAATTCGTTATACAATTTATTTTTCCCACCCCTCATCTCGTTGTTGATTATTTTAATTTCACGGTGCCCTGGTCATCCACCCGACGATGTATCCTTGCGCGCCTTGCATTTCCTGTTCTGAGATTTCTTCCCGTTCGAAAAAGACGCGTAGCGGAAGTATCGGGTTACAGATAGCGGAGGAGGCTATGAGACTTGTTGCTAGGCGCAGGGTCATTTTTAAGGAAAGAAGGAAAACAATGAATATTTCTAAAACTTATACCATTTAAATTAAAAACCGCCAGCCAAAAACCATACCAGCCATTCACAAGGTTTATAAATAAGGATTATTAATTTATCAATATTTTTCGCAATAAGGTATAACCTGTGATGATCTATTTCAAACTTAATTCTTCTCAATGTCAAAATATTTAGAGAAACTTGCGCACACTTCTCCAAATGCGATGACATTAATCAAATCAATTAATATTTGATCACCACAAGTTTAACCCTTATATATATTTAGCAGAGGCTTAATAAATTGATTAAAACAAAGAACGATCGTTACTAAAATTTACTTACTTACTTACTTACTTTACTAATTTAATCATCTGAATACCCGATATTAATATTAACTTTAATTATTTCTAAAACTATTAATTATCATCACAACAAATACCTCCTTTCCCACAAGAAAAAAAATTTGGCACAAATTTAAAAAAAACAAAAAAAACACAGAACCCCGTGGAAAAATTTCACAAATTAAAGAGAATTGACTAAAGTATAGAATTACATTACACAATGTGGTATATTGTGCCCAATCGACCCGGGTCACATAACAAAACACATATACATGAGAGATTACTTATTAAACAAAATTATAAACCATGGAACATCTAGCATACTACCCGAAAAAAAATTTCATTACCACAATTGTATATAAAACAAGCAACAATGAAACATTGAACACCTAACATATATCTAAAACAATTCATTACCACAACTGTATGCTCAACTTACAATTAAACCATATACACAAAAAAACTGCATAGTAAAATAATCATCCTCGGTTAAAACAATCATTGCAAAAACATTACACCCTGTCCACAGTTTATTTCCCTAATTTGAAATTGACAGTGCGACCATAGCATACAATCCGAAGCAAATTTATAAAAAAAAAACGTATGCTTAACACAAATAAACAAAACCTCTTCGAGCAAAATTCAATGCAAAATTGTCTCTAACGAAATTCATTATCACTGTTCAATCAAAATTAACATGTTTACTGTTCAACCTAAAAAAAAATGTATATGAAACATGTGAGACAGGTGTACAAAAATTAAAACTTTAAATGTACATATAACAAAAAAAAATTTTAACCTCCCGTACACCCTAGTATACATTACAAAACCAGGCAATTAATAGAAATTTGAGACCTATCGTTAACTACACCATTTTCTCCTACCAAACCAAATTCAATTCCAGCCTGCGAAGAGAGACAATTCGTCCCTCGCGGCAATGAAATTCTAATATGCTTAGTAAAAATTAATGATTAACACAAGAAAGCCCTGTCTAACGTTCATTTGCATAAACCGAACTGAACAGACCAACGCAAGCATACCTACTAAAATAACTTAACCAAAACCTTTATTCATAAAACTGTATGCCCTACTTAAATAAACAAAAAAAACCGGTTGAATCGAACCACAGTCGATCCCCAAAAGTCATGCTGACCCGTACAAAACAAAATATGCACATGAAACATTGTAGACAAGAGCACCAAAAAAATTTTACATTAACCGTACACATAAACAAAATTATCGGACGCCTTAGTATGCCTTACAACAGACATTAAACAATATTAAATTAAGCTAAAACTCTGCAAAAAAAAGTAAACTGGTATTGAATCCAACAAATCTCTGACATGAGAAACTGAACTTATTAGGTACTGAAAGACCACAACATTCAAAATTTCCCAGCCTGTGACATTGAAGTTGAATATTAACCCCCATTTTAATTAAATTTCTAAAGAAACCCAACTGGTATTAAGTCAAAACACATGCCCGACATGAGAAACTGAACTTATTAGGTACTGAAATGACCGCAGCATTCAAATTTCCCAGTCTGTGACATTGTAGTTTGAAACTTAAACCCAATTGTAACTAATTTCATGTGAAAAAAAAATCATTAACTATTATATGAAAAGAATTTAATGTAATTTTCGAACTGTCCATGCACCCAAACAATCTCTAATTTCCGTTTGACCATGAGACCAGCTCTAAATGGCAAGAGGAAAGTAGAAAAAACTTAGCACCTGGCAAGACAAAAAAAAAAAAAAAAAAAAAAAAACCGTGATAAGAAGCCCAAAACAAACAATAAAAATTATCTGACATGTAGAATTGCAATTAAAAATTTATCAATACTTAGTATGCAAATATACTATGGAAGACATTGTAAAAGAAACTCAATTTAGCACCTCAAATCAAATATTATACTTAAAACCACTAGCATAGCAATAGAAAACGTTAAAACAACAAAATACCAATAAAAATATCAAATAAAAATATCTATCAATGTTTAGAGATGTTAAAAAAATATTCAATATTCAATATAAACGCAAAATATATAGGAATGTAAAAATAACTTTCAAATCAAAATGTATCCTTAAACGCACTAACAGAACAATACTCTTAAGAAAAACACCAAAATACCAAATAAAATACCAAATAAAACATTTATATCGTTCAATAATTCAAAATGTAAAAAAAAATCAATATTCAAAATAATTGCACAAAATATAGGAATGTAAGAAAAATTTCAACTTAAAATCTACATCGTTTAAAATATCAAAAATAATAATAACCATAACCACATAAAAATCATATGAACCAAAAAAATCTGTGCCAAAATAAGATTAAGCCTCCTCTATACCAAAATTTAATATGTCATGCCGTCTCACCGAAAGAAAGGACACTGGAAAAAAAATGGCTCATTTGCAACAGTCATCACGACTTGTACCATTTGAAGAAAAAAAAATGGCACAGCGTGGGTAGGACACAGGCACCATTTGTGGCAACGAAGTTTGTGTATTGGGGTTTATTTAAACTTTAAATATTATTACTAATTAATTAATGAATTAAAGGTAGGAATGAATCATACTAATTAAGGTAGGCTTCAGTTAAATTTAAGTACAATATATATGCCATTTGGCCATTAGTGGTTAGTACATTTTAAGATAGATGGTAATTTTGCGTTGTGTTAGGCAATAACCCATAAACATATAATAACTAAAATTTACCCTAGGTTCGATACTGAATGCATCACTGTGGTGATTAATGAGCCAAAAGGAAAAGGAGAAATTAACTCTAATAAATTTACTTATCTAATCTTGCAGAACACCTAGAAAAAAATAACTTCACCTAAAAGAAAAAGCTTCAAATCTGCTGAAATAAAAAAAACCTAAATCTGAAAATCAGACAATTAACTAAAAAGGCAAGGACCGACATGACACCACTTTACAATCTAAAAATAACAATTTATTCACAATATTAACATTATAACCATCAATCTGGTAATTAATTCTAATCAACATATTTCCAACATACCAAATTCAATTATCAAAAATGCAATTGCTGTAAAACCAACATCTATATCCTCACAACACAATCAAATAGATACACTGAAAATTCCAAATACTCAAAAATGAAGTGTCTGGCGAAAAATAAAAAAACAAATTATTCTATATGTAATTGCTAATCATTAATTATTTTTTTAAAATTTAAATTTAATCTTAATGACTCTGCTGCAGCATTCAAAAAGGAGAGAGTTTAAGGATAGAATTTAAAGAAAAGAAAGGAAAGGAAAGGAAAAAGAAATTCACCCGTGGCCATCGTCCCTTGGGCCGGGAGGCCCCCAGCTTGGGTCTGGAGCTCTCCTCGCCGCCAGTTCAGGCTCCCCGAAAAATCTGTTTTCAAAAAACCCCGCGCTCCCGAGTCAGCTCCTCGTCACCACTTCATCAGTCCGTAAAATCATCTTCCATTCCAAGTAGTTCCTTGGCGCTCCGTGAATTCTGATGGCCGAAATGAGGGGGAAGGCTACAGGTAGCATTCTTGCACTCTGCAATTCGTTATACAATTTATTTTTCCCACCCCTCATCTCGTTGTTGATTATTTTAATTTCACGGTGCCCTGGTCATCCACCCGACGATGTATCCTTGCGCGCCTTGCATTTCCTGTTCTGAGATTTCTTCCCGTTCGAAAAAGACTCGTAGCGGAAGTATCGGGTTACAGATAGCGGAGGAGGCTATGAGACTTGTTGCTAGGCGCAGGGTCATTTTTAAGGAAAGAAGGAAAACAATGAATATTTCTAAAACTTATACCATTTAAATTAAAAACCGCCAGCCAAAAACCATACCAGCCATTCACAAGGTTTATAAATAAGGATTATTAATTTATCAATATTTTTCGCAATAAGGTATAACCTGTGATGATCTATTTCAAACTTAATTCTTCTCAATGTCAAAACATTTAGAGAAACTTGCGCACACTTCTCCAAATGCGATGACATTAATCAAATCAATTAATATTTGATCACCACAAGTTTAACCCTTATATATATTTAGCAGAGGCTTAATAAATTGATTAAAACAAAGCACGATCGTTACTAAAATTTACTTACTTATTTACTTACTTTACTAATTTAATCATCTGAATACCCGATATTAATATTAACTTTAATTATTTCTAAAACTATTAAATATCATCACAACAAATACCTCCTTTCCCACAAGAAAAAAAAATTTGGCACAAATTTAAAAAAAAAAAAAAACACAGAACCCCGTGGAAAAATTTCACAAATTAAAGAGAATTGACTAAAGTATAGAATTACATTACACAATGTGGTATATTGTGCCCAATCGACCCGGGTCACATAACAAAACACATATACATGAGAGATTACTTATTAAACAAAATTATAAACCATGGAAATTCTAGCATACTACCCGAAAAAAAATTTCATTACCACAATTGTATATAAAACAAGCAACAATGAAACATTGAACACCTAACATGTATCTAAAACAATTCATTACCACAACTGTATGCTCAACTTACAATTAAACCATATACACAAAAAAACTGCATAGTAAAATACTCATCCTCGGTTAAAACAATCATTGCAAAAACATTACACCCTGTCCACAGTTTATTTCCCTAATTTGAAATTGACAGTGCGACCATAGCATACAATCCGAAGCAAATTTATAAAAAAAAAACGTATGCTTAACACAAATAAACAAAACCTCTTCAAGCAAAATTCAATGCAAAATTGTCTCTTACGAAATTCATTATCACTGTTCAATCAAAATTAACATGTTTACTGTTCAACCTAAAAAAAAATGTATATGAAACATGTGAGACAGGTGTACAAAAATTAAAACTTTAAATGTACATATAACAAAAAAAAATTTTAACCTCCCGTACACCCTAGTATACATTACAAAACCAGGCAATTAATAGAAATTTGAGACCTATCGTTAACTACACCATTTTCTCCTACCAAACCAAATTCAATTCCAGCCTGCGAAGAGAGACAATTCGTCCCTCGCGGCAATGAAATTCTAATATGCTTAGTAAAAATTAATGATTAACACAAGAAGCCCTGTCTAACGTTCATTTGCATAAACCGACCTGAACAGACCAACGCAAGCATACCTACTAAAATAACTTAACCAAAACCTTTATTCATAAAACTGTATGCCCTACTTAAATAAACAAAAAAACCGGTTGAATCGAACCACAGTCGATCCCCAAAAGTCATGCTGACCCGTACAAAACAAAATATGCACATGAAACATTGTAGACAAGAGCACCAAAAAAAATTTAACATTAACCCTACACATAAACAAAATTATCGGACGCCTTAGTATGCCTTACAACAGACATTAAACAATATTAAATTAAGCTAAAACTCTGCAAAAAAAACTAAACTGGTATTGAATCCAACAAATCTCTGACATAAGAAACTGAACTTATTAGGTACTGAAAGACCACAACATTCAAAATTTCCCAGCCTGTGACATTGAAGTTGAATATTAACCCCCATTTTAATTAAATTTCTAAAGAAACCCAACTGGTATTAAGTCCAAACACATGCCCGACATGAGAAACTGAACTTATTAGGTACTGAAATGACCGCAGCATTCAAATTTCCCAGTCTATGACATTGTAGTTTGAAACTTAAACCCAATTGTAACTAATTTCATGTGAAAAAAAAAATCATTAACTATTATATGAAAAAAATTTAATGTAATTTTCGAACTGTCCATGCACCCAAACAATCTCTAATTTCCGTTTGACCATGAGACCAGCTCTAAATGGCAAGAGGAAAGTAGAAAAAACTTAGCACCTGGCAAGACAAAAAAAAAAAAAGACAAAAAAAAAAAAAAAAAAAAAAACCGTGATAAGAAGCCCAAAGCAAACAATAAAAATTATCTGACATGTAGAATTGCAATTAAAAATTTATCCATACTTAGTATGCAAATATACTATGGAAGACATTGTAAAAGAAACTCAATTTAACACCTCAAATCAAATATTATACTTAAAACCACTAGAATAGCAATAGAAAACGTTAAAACAACAAAATACCAATAAAAATATCAAATAAAAATATCTATCAATGTTTAGAGATGTTAAAAAAATATTCAATATTCAATATAAACGCAAAATATATAGGAATGTAAAAATAACTTTCAAATCAAAATGTATCCTTAAACGCACTAACAGAACAATACTCTTAAGTAAAACACCAAAATACCAAATAAAATACCAAATAAAACATTTATATCGTTCAATAATTCAAAATGTAAAAAAAAATCAATATTCAAAATAATTGCACAAAATATAGGAATGTAAGAAAAATTTCAACTTAAAATCTACATCGTTTAAAATATCAAAAATAATAATAACCATAACCACATAAAAATCATATGAACCAAAAAAATCTGTGCCAAAATAAGATTAAGCCTCCACTATACCAAAATTTAATATGTCATGCCGTCTCACCGAAAGAAAGGATACTGGAAAAAAAATGGCTCATTTGCAACAGTCATCACGACTTGTACCATTTGAAGAAAAAAAATGGCACAGCGTGGGTAGGACACAGGCACCATTTGTGGCAACGAAGTTTGTGTATTGGGGTTTATTTAAACTTTAAATATTATTACTAATTAATTAATGAATTAAAGGTAGGAATGAATCATACTAATTAAGGTAGGCTTCAGTTAAATTTAAGTACAATATATATGCCATTTGGCCATTAGTGGTTAGTACATTTTAAGATAGATGGTAAGGTTGCGTTGTGTTAGGCAATAACCCATAAACATATAATAACTAAAATTTACCCTAGGTTCGATACTGAATGCATCACTGTGGTGATTAATGAGCCAAAAGGAAAAGGAGAAATTAACTCTAATAAATTTACTTATCTAATCTTGCAGAACACCTAGAAAAAAATAACTTCATCTAAAAGAAAAAGCTTCAAATCTGCTGAAATAAAAAAAACCTAAATCTGAAAATCAGACAATTAACTAAAAAGGCAAGGACCGACATGACACCACTTTACAATCTAAAAATAACAATTTATTCACAATATTAACATTATAACCATCAATCTGGTAATTAATTCTAATCAACATATTTCCAACATACCAAATTCAATTATCAAAAATGCAATTGCTGTAAAACCAACATCTATATCCTCACAACACAATCAAATAGATACACTGAAAATTCCAAATACTCAAAAATGAAGTGTCTGGCGAAAAATAAAAAAAACTAAATTATTCTATATGTAATTGCTAATCATTAATTAATTTTTTAAAATTTAAATTTAATCTTAATGACTCTGCTGCAGCATTCAAAAAGGAGAGAGTTTAAGGATAGAATTTAAAGAAAAGAAAGGAAAGGAAAGGAAAAAGAAATTCACCCGTGGCCATCGTCCCTTGGGCCGGGAGGCCCCCAGCTTGGGTCTGGAGCTCTCCTCGCCGCCAGTTCAGGCTCCCCGAAAAATCTGTTTTCAAAAAACCCCGCGCTCCCAAGTCAGCTCCTCGTCACCACTTCATCAGTCCGTAAAAAAATCTTCCATTCCAAGTAGTTCCTTGGCGCTCCGTGAATTCTGATGGCCGAAATGAGGGGGAAGGCTACAGGTAGCATTCTTGCACTCTGCAATTCGTTATACAATTTATTTTTCCCACCCCTCATCTCGTTGTTGATTATTTTAATTTCACGGTGCCCTGGTCATCCACCCGACGATGTATCCTTGCGCGCCTTGCATTTCCTGTTCTGAGATTTCTTCCTGTTCGAAAAAGACGCGTAGCGGAAGTATCGGGTTACAGATAGCGGAGGAGGCTATGAGACTTGTTGCTAGGCGCAGGGTCATTTTTAAGGAAAGAAGGAAAACAATGAATATTTCTAAAACTTATACCATTTAAATTAAAAACCGCCAGCGAAAAACCATACCAGCCATTCACAAGGTTTATAAATAAGGATTATTAATTTATCAATATTTTTCACAATAAGGTATAACCTGTGATGATCTATTTCAAACTTAATTCTTCTCAATGTCAAAACATTTAGAGAAACTTGCGCACACTTCTCCAAATGCGATGACATTAATCAAATCAATTAATATTTGATCACCACAAGTTTAACCCTTACATATATTTTGCAGAGGCTTAATAAATTGATTAAAACAAAGCACGATCGTTACTAAAACTTACTTACTTACTTACTTACTTTACTAATTTAATTATCTGAATACCCGATATTAATATTAACTGTAATTATTTCTAAAACTATTAATTATCATCACAACAATTGCAATAAATCAAAGCCCAAAGAATTAATTCAAATATTTCACAGCGTAGAGAACTCCGAGATGTATGTGGACATTCTGTACGATGGTGCGATCTCAATTCTATGGCAATATTTCGAGGAAGGCCCATTTCTCTTCCAGCAGGATAACTGCTCCAATCACACATCGAGACGTGCGTGTCACCGTAATATATTTATTAGTTATAATATTAGTGGTAGTACGAGTAATTAGAGAGTGATGCTCATATGTATAGATCCAAATCAATTTATTAAACCAATCATAAAACATATACAAATAACATTATTCATTGAAGATTTCCGAATTTCTATTTCATTAACACCATATATCTACATATACATTTCAAACTATCTTCCTTCCTATATCTTATCAATACATTAATTCTGATTATTTATCTAACCTTCATTCTCATCAATATCAAACTACTAACATTTTTATCTACTCCCTAACATTGTTATATTATCCTACATTCTTAATTGCTATACATAAACACATTACAAAATTATTGCAAGATACTACTTCAATTAATATGGATATACACAAGCACTATTTTATGATAGATATTCTATGCATAAATGTAAAGATTTCAACTAATCTGCCCTATCTAATTAACTGCGCTCTCTAGTAGGCATTGGGCATTGCTAGGATAAGTCAAAATACTCTCCTACCTTTTCTGACGACACATCGACATCACAAGCCTTGCTGGGAGAAACATAGGGCTCGTTCGGGCAGCGGGCTGTCGGTTCCGGGGGAACGGCGGTCACTATCTGTTGCGGCGGCCTCAGGGCGCACGTCTCCGAGAATACACTCGCGTCGGGGGAGCGTTCGTCAATCCGAAGGTCCGTACCTCATCACAAGCATGGCTGGGGGGTCATCGGGCTCTCTGGCCCAGGGTAACCGCTGCGATCATCGGCATGCGGCGGGCTCAGGGTGCTCTTCTCCGCATCTAGGCATTTGCTTCGGGGGCGCGTTGGTCCAGGGGAACGGCTGCTCCTCTCTCGCTAAATGACAGGTTAGTCGGTCGGCCTCTCCGGTATTGGGCTCTGCATTTATCTTATATCGGTTTGCTTTTTCGGGTACCGAGGACTTGGCTTGTCTCTCCGGTATTAAGTTAGCAGCCCGTCATCTCCTTCTCTCTTCCTTCGCCGTCTACAGGGGCTTATGTGTTCTTAGTGAAAAATCTCAAATCATTCTGCCCTCTCTAAAAACTTTTCCTCTCGAGCTCAACTTCCATCATTATTTATTCAGGCCCTCATTGGTGGCCACCTTCTGTCCTATGGGTCGATCCGGGGCCCCTTCACTGGCCGATCACCCATTTTATATTCCTATTTTCTCCAATCAATATTGACGGGGGCGTTCGCCCTTGCACCTGTACATATCAAATTTCATTAAAATCGGTACAGTAGTTCTAGAGATAATCGACCAAGTCTGCAAATTCTCTTAATTTCTTACACCAGTGTATATAGATGTATATATATATATATATATATATATATATATATATATATATATATATATATATATATATATATATATAGATAGATAGATATATGTAAAGATATAAATATATATATATAGATTGAGATTCATGGAAGACCGATACGAACACGTTTGCCAAAGAATTTTTCTTAGCAGAAATGCAAATTATTATTACATTATTTTTATTTGCTTATTATGCTAATTATGTAGCTAACAAACAATGTAATGTACATAATTTTTACAATATTTCATCAATTATTATTCGTTTCCGTACCATACCATTGGAGATCACACGTTATTCTTTGCGTGATGCATTTTCGTACCGTAGCGTTTTTATGGGAAAACTTCCTTGAAACCATGTCCCATATTAAGAAATATTTGTTCTTAATCGTGATACGAAACTCTGTAAATAAAAGTTTTGACAATTCTCGCTGACGAATTATTTTGACATCGTTCTTGTTATACTGACGTGTAAGTACGTTATCAGAATCAAATCATGCACACTGCATATATCTACGATGATTATATTATCATTATGCTGTAATACCTACGCGTACTCTTCAGTACTTTTGCACTTTAAATCTGTTTACCTTGGAGTCTAATGTTTGTCAGTTTGAAAGGATGGATCAAAAATCTCCACTTGGTAACTTAAATAGTTTGTTTCTAACGACATCCCTTTGTTCTACTTTAACTGTTCAAAACAGTTAAAGTAGTAACGATTTTTATTTAATAATAAAGAAAAGTGAGTAAATGGTTTTCATATGTATTAAAATTGCTTTAAGTAACATTTTAATACTACATAGGATGGAACTCTAATAGTAGCAACTAGGTATGTACAAATTGTACAGAAGAGTTACCGGCAGGGCCCGATTTAAAAAATTCTTGACTATAGGCGCAACTCGGGATTGGGGGCCCCCTGACACTGATGTGGCGTAAAATTTCCAAAATTGACACAAAAAAAAATAATCATGAATGATTGTGAAAGTACCATTTTACCAAGAATTGTCCATTTGAAGCGTAGAAGCGTAGAAGCGTGAAGCGTAGAACATTATCAAATAACAAAAAGCAATACAACATATTAACTTCTTCATTAAAACACCAATACAATGCAACCAGAAAAACTTATTAATCCCTTATATACACTATAACATACATATGATGAACTATACATATAATTATATATATGATGAACCAATCAATCAAATTTGGAAGAATATATAAAAAATTGCTATTGAAAAAGGTAAAATTAAAAAAATTGAATTGGGATTTTCTCTTTTTTTTTCTTTTAAAATAAAAATTTTGGGGGGCCCCTAGGCCCGGACCTACCAAACCTAATGGAAAATCAGGACTTGAGTACAGGGGTGAAACTTTTATAGCCCTTGAAAGTAGTAACCAGCATAATTTCACACCCGTTGCTAATGTTCTGGAAGCTGCAGGATGCCGTTGGCAGCACCTGATATGTTGATCCTTCGAATGGAGCGGCCTACAGCTTGCAGAATCTCTGGTGGGATCTACGGAGCGCTTCCTTCATCTTGAGGATGAGACTAAAGTCGCAGGGACCTAAGTCCGGGGAATATGGGGGATGGTAGAGCACTTCTGAGTCCCAGCGAGCAAACACATCAGCCACAGTGTGCACACAGGTATATTCCTTCCGTCAGTACGATGCAACAAATTATTTCGTACGACAGACCGTTAACTAAAACATGGCTGTGTTCATCCTGTCACTTTGCAGGCGTGTGATGTTTGTGGGGAGAGCTCATTCGCTCTGAGGTAAGGCAGTTATGTGACGTACGTATGGTATAAGCTGCTTTCATGGGTTCTGCTGCGTGGGGGCTCTACAACAGTGTTGCCACTATTAAAGTTCCCTCCCTCGTATTTAAATGCTAACATGTCAAAAATACAGGATTATATTTGAGGTTAATCCAAAAAACAATGAAAAATTGAGCTCGAGGTAGCCCAGTGGCAGCGTGACGGCGTACGATACCGAATGTGCTCGGTTCGAATCATGACAAGCGCCATTAATTTCGTATCTAGGCCGGAGAGAGGCACATTAAATCTATAGACTGGAAAGTTCTATGGGGTCAGAGAGGGTGAGAGAAGGTACTATCTCCCCAGATGTCGCCCCTGGGGTTGCTCGGTTAAAATGGAGATAGCACATGGCTCAATCGGACGCCGGCCTTTGTTAAACGGAGCCGCAAGCCTAAATAGACTCGTCCATCGGTTGGATCGTTCGAACCCTGGAGTCAAATTTAGAATTGCTAGTGTATATTCACTGCGATATTAATAGAGAATTCCTTTCGATTTAAGCGCCTCCTTTTGTATTCGGAATAACCGACAGCCACGTAAAGGAGGTTAAAACAGTTTTAACCTTTCGGTGGGAGCATCTGCCTCTCAGGCGGCTATGGTTTCTTCCCTGGGCCCCCAACCCTTCGACCTTGGGTACTGTGAGTCTGCACATGCTTCAGTCAACATCTTGTCTTCGGTGTGGAATAGTGATTCGTGACGCCAGCCTTCTATGGTTCAAGTAAAAATTAGATTAATCATGGCAAAAATTAGAAATCTCAACCCAATCACTCGTTCGACTCACTAAATGCCTCTACAAAACGAACCGTAACATAACCTGTGATGATTGGTTCTGTTCAATAGAAGGTGGTCATGAATTAACCCGTCATTGGTCGCGCTATGAGCATTTCTCTCACGCATGTCATATAAATTGCACCCCCTATTTGAAAGTGACCCTGGGGACACCACCCCCTGTCTAGCTGACTCTTAGAATCTCCTCAATAATCTGTTATTAGTTCCGATAAGAATAAGGGCGTGTTTGACCTTCAAACAGCCTGCTATTTTCTTAGGTGTCTTTTGTGTGAGCATTTCTCTCATCGTGCGACCACTGGCGTTTGCATCACGTGAGAGCGTTTCTCACCAAGAAACCACCAGCGTTTGTATTATTTTTATAGATAACGCGATGATGTGAGTACGTTTATCGCCTAATTTTATTTGCAAATTTTGTTTGTTAGCAGCGCATTTTGATCAGTGTTATTATTTACTTTTGAGAAAATATTACATTTGAGAACTTTACTTTTGATAAGCAGTGTGTTTTCGTTTTCGTCAACTGGCACTTTAGTGTCTTATATTCCAAAGAAAGGGAAGAATGTTCTTCTTTATTCCTCTTTGCACAGTGATAAAAAAATAGATGAAGAGTCTGGCGTCCTCTCTAAACCAAAGATTATTGCTTTTTATAATCTCACTAAGGGTTGGTGTCGACGTAGTCGACGAACTCAAAGGTGAGTACTCTGTTTCGAGAATAAGTCGCAGATGGCCATTGACATTATTTTTTTCGATCATGAACATTGGTGGTATCAACAGCCAAATTATAGTATATACTGCAAATACAAACAATACGATGGCTAGAGGAGCCTTCTTGAAGGAATTAGCATTGGAACTCATGAAACCTCACCTGGTGACCCGTTATTCAGTTCCAAACTTGTCACCTGCATTGCGAAGTGCAATTAGCCAAATAACAGGACTTAAAGAATCAAAGAATCAAATGAAATATTGAAATCGCCGGATTTTGTGCATTCTGTCCTCGAAGAAAAAATAGGAAGTCAAAAAAGGGTTGTGTTACCTGTGCGCGACCTATTTGTATCGAACATTCAACTTATGTATGCCCCGAATGCTGTGTTAATAAATACTTCTAGTATAATATTTTATTTACCAGGTCCATGTCGTCTAATTTATAAGACATGCAGTTGACGTTCTAATAAAGTATAAATAATATGCTTTTTATAAATTTCATTCATAAAGTAGGTACGCTTTTTTTTTAATTTCACTTTCGCCATTAATTTTCCTGAATAATAGCTGTAAAATAATTATTTAATTGTAATTTCCTTGTTCGTGATTGCTAAATATTAATGTAATTCCTTGAAAAGAAACAATTTTGAAATGTTATTGTTGAGTAGACAACTTAAAACAGCGGAAATGGGTAGTGTGAGAAAAACTCTCACGCGCGACCACTGGCGTTACTCAAATTGGTGCGACCAACGACGGGTTAAGGAGAAATGGTTTGACGATTGTGGCTACCATGAAATGTAATTAACCACAAACAACCTTTGAATTTCTAGTTAGGAATACCTGGGAAAGAGATATTCCCTCTATATCTGCCTTCCAGGCAGATGTCCCCATTAAGCGAGAAAATAATCATGTTCCTACAGATAGTCAGGGGCGGCTCCAGCCCAGAGTTTTTTTTTGGGGGGGGGCAACGTCAGGAGGGCAACTTATATATATATATATATATATATATATATATATATGTGTGTGTGTGTGTGTGTGTGTGTGTGTGTGTGTGTGTGTATGTATAAGAAATAAACATCGTCTCATTTTAAATTTAAACTCATTTAGTATTAGGCCTACGATTATATCATTTTAGGCTATGAAAAAAAAGTACGCCGGGCTCTTTTGGGAGGGGCAATTGCCCCTATTGCCCCCCCCCCCTTGGAGCCGCCAATGCCGACAGTGGCATAGCGTGAGGGGGGCAAAGTGATCTATCATGCTCGAGGCGCCACTCGCAGAAGGGTGCCAAATGGTCCAAAAATAACTTAATTCTATATATTATATTACTATATGTTTTACTGGGGTAGGGTGGGTGGGGTGGCGCCAGTGATGATCGCTACGTCAATGCCAACCGAAGAGTTAAGTACATCTGAATTACAATTGAATTTGCAGACATTTGTTTTAATAGTGCATACATAGACTGAAGCGAGAGTTTAAAACGAATGTGATTATTAGACATGAGCAGGAATAATAAAAGTAATCAAGAGAACGATAAGCTCCGATGAATGGCTGAGGCCAGATGGTGAAGAAGAAAAAGAAAAACATTTATAAATAATACAACTGCGATGCAATGGGAATTAATTTTCAATAATAAGCTAGAATTCTTTTACCAAAAATGGTGTGGCTGAATAGTTTAAGGAAATCCATTAGATTTTTGCCATAAATACGCTTTAAATAAAATGCCATAATGTGATTTTACAAAAAAAACCTGGATGTTCCGATTTTTAAAAAATATTTGGAATTTCTCAAAAGAGTGAAAGAATAGGATAACATAGAATAGATAGCAACAGCGTTTTTAAGTGAAAATTCCGCCATAATCATAGAACAACTCACAAACAATGGGAGGGAAATGACCCAAAATGCATCTGTCTTTTCATAATCAAGAGAATAAAATAATAAAAATTCCATTAAGTTTGAAGCAATAAATATATAAACAAATTATTCCAAAAATTCTTAAAATTGAAGAAAGAAATTTACCAATTTAAACATTTATCTTTAAGCTATTAATTCTAATACACAATAAATATTTTTTTTTAAACACAAGCAAGAACAATTTTACAGGTGCTGCCATCTTTTCACAGAAAGGTGAAGCAATGCTGAACACATAGTTTTCACGCATTTATCTTTCAGTGCAATCGGTCAACTTGGGAAACGATAGATCGAGATTCCACTGTGTGTGTATATATATATATATATATATATATATATATATATATATATATATATATATAGATAGATAGATAGGTAGATAGATAGTGGAATCTTGATCAATCGTTATTTCACGGGACCGACTGAACTGTACGATAAATCTAGGAAAACGATAGATACGAGAACATAACAAAGCAATATGATCGTCAGGACTGGGTAGAATAAACGACACATACGGGAAAACGATGATTAGGAGGACGATCGATCGAGATTCCACTGTATATATATATATATATATATATATATATATATATATATATATATATATATATATACACACATACAAGGTGTCCATAATTAAAGTCCCACTTTCAAAAGGCTGCAAAAAAAGACCACTGGTCAGAATGACTTCAAATTTGAACTGAATATACTGGAAGAAGAGGGAAACGATTTGGCATAATAAAAAAAAGTTCTAAAATGTATCAATAGATGGCGCTGTAACATTTTGGAACTTTTTTTTATTATGCCAAATCGTTTCCCCCTTCGTCCAGTATATTCAGTTCAAATTTGAAGTCATTCTGACCAGTGGTTGTTTTTTTGCAGCCTTTTGAAAGTGGGACTTTAATTATGGACACCCTGTATGAGTGGGTGTTGTGTTATAATTGCATATAACGAACATCTTTTCAAGTATTTAAAGAAACAAATGTGATGTTTCTTAGCTTAATGAAGTACCTTCAAACTTCCTCCAAAATATCTTTATACAGAAGATGCGTTAAACTGAAAGGAACTTAATATATGGGAAAGATGTGCAAAGATGATTTTTTGAAATATTGGAAATCCTAGACAGGCTAGCGTATAGAGAAACTTTTATTTCATTTAAATTCAGTCGGTGAATCACATTGTTGCCCAGGAATATGATTAAAGCCTTTTCCTAGAAACTCTCGAAAAATGACGATGAACTATTTAAAAATTGATATTAACAAGGAAACGGATGTGCAGGGAAACAGATGCGGAAGTGAGAGAAGCCTCACATCCAATGAACATTGATATTATTAATATCCATTGCTCGTATATTCCTTTCGAAATTTTTAAATCTGAAAATAATATCACGTAATTTTTAGATTCATAACATTCACAAAAGGCCTCGCGGGCCACAGGGTAAGTGTCGAAGGACCGGGGGCTGCAGGGTTGTGCAGGTCTGGCGTAGATAAAATGCGCTGCACGCATTTAATGAGATCACAGCACAATTTTTTAACGTAGGATTACGTTCCTCAATATCAGTCCTCCGTGAAGAAAAAAGTGTCTGTTAACCTTTATAGTCGTGATCCGACAAATCATTATCATGTAGAAGTAATTATAACTCTAGAACCAACTCTTATTTACATCTGGTTTATTAACACATTAAAATCTTGGTTAAATAAGTCATTTACAAAGTTTCGTTCCGACGAACGTTAATATACTCGTGAGAGCCGGGCTCATTATTCAAAGTCCGTACGAGATCCTGTCTCTCCGTACGCGTGTTGACCCTTCAACCGTCCAAAAATCTATCTTCCCCCCTTCGTTACCGGCGTCACTCTATTTATCCATTCTTCTCAGCGCCTCCTCGAACCATCCATGACGAATTTTCTTTCCTGCCGACTTTTCCAAGGTAAAAACGAGCCGCTAATGGATTTCACAAATCATTCTAAATGATTTGTGAAATCCATTAGCGGCTCGTTTTTACCTTGGAAAAGTCGGCAGGAAAGAAAATTCGTCATGGATGGTTCGAGGAGGCGCTGAGAAGAATGGATAAATAGAGACGCCGGTAACGAAGGGGGGAAGATAGATTTTTGGACGGTTGAAGGGTCAACACGCGTACGGAGAGACAGGGTCTAGTACTGACTTACGGGAGACGAGAGTCTGACAGTGTCCGTCCTGCGTCGCGAGTTATAATTTTGGCAGTCCCAGTAGCAGTAAACAGTTAAACAGAAAAGTGCCAAAATGCGTCCAAAAAAATAAGCAACGATAAGTAATCCTACGTTAATAACCCGCATAGTTTCGTTAGAAGAGACTACGTGAAATATATTTTTTTTCATGTTTTATGTTGTGATTTCCCCTCCTCCTAAAGCGTGATGTTGTGTAATGATTATTATAGATTTGAAAAACAATTTGAATTTTTGTTCTAAAATGTTTCATAAATTCAAAATTTAAAGTCATGTTTAGCTTTTGATATGCGTAATGAACTATTTTTAAAAAAGCTAACAAAATTATTTGTGTTCAACATTTATAAATCTGTTTATAACTTTTTTAACAATTGTTTTGCCCTTTAGAGTTTTTTTTCAGGAAACATACTTATTTTTGTACTGTGTGTGTCATAACGCAGTATATTTTAAAAAAATGGAAGGAACAAAAGGACACTATACAAAAATTTATAGCTAACTCGAAGGAATTTTTGGTACGCCCTCTTAAACATAACTTATCTGGAAATATTCCATTCCAAGATAAGAGTACAATAGGATATGCATAGACAATAGAGTTTAACAAAAATGGTGTTTCTTGCCATATAACCATGCAATATGTATTAATTCATTTTAAAGTTCTACTGCCCATTTCATAAACCAAAATAAATAAATAAATAAAAATAAAATAAACATTTCTGAGAATATTTTGGTTTGGTCCGGAGTGCTACGGTCAAATTTTTGCTATACGACGGCTAATTAGACCGGGACCTACTGCTTAAAGCCGATTCCGAACAGTTACAAACATCCAACAGTGGGACTCGAACCCGCAGCCGCCTTAACTATTTCTTTCGAAATATTTCCCAAAATGGTATGTACTTGCCGCTCTTCTCTTTGAAACATACGTGTTTCAATATACATAGCGTGGAATTAAAGTTTGATGCTCCCGAGGGTGTATTTCCTGTGCAGTATCAACGACATTATTTGATCAGATAATGTTCATCGCTCGTTTTGCGTGTTGAAGATCTTCTTTATTTAGTCTTTCATAATTTGTTTAATGCTTCACAATTATTTGTGTGGGTGTTTGCGATAAAATGATCCTCCCCTCTCAGCACATAAAACGTTCTTTAGAACCTTCCACTTTATATTTATTTCCAACGCGGCAGGAATAAGTATTCTCGACTCATAACCCGGTAAACATCCCGGGTATCCTAAAGTTTGTGGCGTAGAAAACGCTACCACGAAGCCGAAACGCTGCCGTAGGAAATGCTGCCGAAGAAGAACACCTCGCCGTGAAGAAGCGAGAGGAGAATATGCAAGTCTGCAAACTCGCCTGTTCACCTTCTGCCGACCTTCACCATAAAAGAGAGAGCGAGTGTGCAGGTGGAAGGATTACGCCTGATGGTAACCTACTGTGCACCGGTACGCAATCATGATCGCCGTGCGGTGTGTATGCACCGATGTTTAAGCCAGGAGGCTTTATTCTTGTTATGTTGTGTTAACGAGTTGCTTAATACGTCGTTTTGTTAAGTTTTAATAAATTGCTAGTTTTTATAAGACTTCATCTTATTTCATATGGAGTCAGTGCTGCAATTGTCCGTCACCTCGAGACCAAAAGTTGAATCACCATCACTGGCTACGAGACGATGACCCACGAACGCCACTGCTTCAGTCAGAATTCGAACCCGACAACCATGACGCTAAGCCGCATACCATGCGGGTGGTTTGGAGTTTTTCATTTAGAATAGAGAGTTTTGTGCAACCTTTAAAAGAGGTTTGGAGAAACTTATAAGTCACATTATTGTGACAAAGATATAAGTTGAAATATTTTCAGAAACAGGAAGATCTCTCGCCTGCAGTAAGAATGAAACTTGAATTGTGTTTATTTGGTAATTAAGCGTCCAAGTAACGATTGCGGTAAATGTTCGCCCGTTTTCCAGGCATATCCATATTATATCTGTAGCGTATGAAATGACGTCAGTCATTATTAAATTTTACTTCATGGTGCTCAGAATTCGTCGGCCTGTGGAGTCTTGTTGTAAATTTGTTGTAGAGTTGAAATAACACAAACCGCATGTTTCTTCGATGCAGACGATGCTACGGTAATACAACCAGATTTCACATGTTTATACTGTTCTGTTTACGCATATATCCTGTCTTATATATGCGATTTGATATCTCTGTATGGAATGTCCCCAATTTGCCGAATGTAAAAAAATATAGCTAAATATCCATGCAAAGTTTTTCTATCAAATTTTTTGGTATTTCTTCATTTAAATGTTTTAAAGGTCCGCTTTTATAAAACATTTTCAAAATATTTTCACTGAGGTAAAAATGTATGCAAAGACTCGTGCAAGGAAAAAAAAAAGTTTTTAGTAAATAAGTTTGAATGACAGAAAACCGACAATTTCGGTCTCTGGACACCCTTAAATGGAAAATACTATTTGTTTGTATTCTTTCAATAAGAAAAGTGAAATATTAAAAAGTAATTTAACGGTTAAGGAACTCTGAATATGCAACATATTTTTTTAAATCCGTCGTGTGCAATTATAAGTCGAAAGTACTGAAAGTTTTATTAAATGTATAGTATTTTATAAAATCGCCTATGCATTACATATCCGGAAATGATCACTATTTTCTACAAAATAATTTGTTTCCATCATAGATACATACAAGATGATCACACACACACACACACACATATATATATATATATATATGTAGGATTTTTGCCATATGCAAATTCTCCTGTGCCAGGCGGGTTCCCGACATCGGGCTGGCCAACCTCTCTTGTACATGTACGCCATACCTTGAGGGGACAGTCGAGGGAGAGGGCTGAATGACTCCGGTTCTTGGAGGCGATTCGAAAGAGTGGTGTGTTCGGGAGATGCCCCATGCACGAGGAAATGGAGGTTGATCCCGCTATAGAGAGTTTGTGTTGGTTACTCCGTGCGATAGGTACGAGAGAGAGAGGCTATGTTGAAACTCCGGGCGGGGCACGGCAGAGATTGTAATTCCGACGGGGTTAGTGAAGGCCCACGTTGTGGTGTATGTCTGCAATTTTGAAAGGAGCGAGAAGGCCCCGATCTTGTTCTGCTAAGAGAAGCGAACTTCGAGCTGGGCTATCTCGGTAATTATTATTCTGTACCGGAGACAGTAAAGTAGGCTCTAAGGTTTCAAGTTTTTATGTGTTTAATAAATCGTTATTTGTTACTAAGAAGAGTGTAATTCTTAGACACACCCCTAGACGCCAGCCACGTAGACAGGAAAGTCTATCTATCTATCTATCTATCTATCTATCTATCTATCTATCTATCTATATATATATATATATATATATATATATATATATATATATATATATATATATATATATATATATATATATATATATATATATATATACTTACTGTTGTGAAGAATCCACAATTGGAACACTTTGACTCCTTCCAACAGTATCGCCATTTTTTCCGTCAACACATTTATGGGTCGTAAAACGGCCATATTTGAAAAAAAGAGGGCCTGGTTTGCATCTGCACCGAGTTCCGAGAAACATCGCACTCCAAAATTCCTTAGGAAGGGAGGAAGAGAATTCCAGCAAAACTCGAGGGACATCCAATTTTCGCGGAAATAAAAATACTACGCGAGTCAACCGTGGGGATGTCGTATCATCCTGCCCACGAATAAAATGCACGGAACGGCAATAAATTTGCAGGGAGACCAGCCTGGGGAGGGGCCAATACGAAAAGAAGGAAAATGAACCCCAAGTTTTTTTTTTGAGAATCGACCATGAGAGCTGAGGCAGAGTGTCGGAGATTCGGTTTTGCGAGCTGTGGCAAAAACCTGGGACTGCTGCGTAATGACCAGGAGAGGAGTAATGCATCCCCGATAAAGCCCCGTCGAGATGTTCGTTTTCAACCGCCCGCGACGTGCCTGCTGCTTCCACTGATAGATGTGCCCCATCATCATCGCGCTATGCCTTGTTTGCCTCCTCAACGGTCCCCAGGTTAGTTTTTTCTCTCTTTTCAAATAGTGCTACACATGGAACTGGAGTTTTATCAACTTTGATAAATTGGACTTTGTTTCGCTCGACCCGTAATGGTTCTTCCACCGGAAGCAGATACAACATGGCCTATTTTTTTATACATATAATACATATAGCCAAGAATTCATTTATACTATGTAAACTAATCTTTGTATAATATTGTAAGAAAAATGTTCTTATTTTATTTTTGTAAACGTATCGTTACCATTGGAGTTCATCTCCCAATTTCAGCAACACAACGCTACGGGATATCTCTGGTACGCCTCATAACATATATATATATATACATATATATATATATATATATATATATATATATATATATATATATATATATATATATATATATATATATATATATATATATATGTATGTATATATAAATATTTTGGTTGCAAAGAAGAAAACGCAGCAGGTAGTATCCCACTCGATGAAATTTGGTCTGACGTGATTATAAGAAAAAATAGTCCAGATTTCTCAAAACCATTGATTTTGAGGATAGTACGCTGGACCCTATTGGAGTGGCATCCTCTTTCTATATTCTGTACATAAGGAACATCATGGGTGAGACGTCTAGGGAGTGACCATAGTAACAATAACTAAAAGTGGACCTCTGATATATATTACAGAATTTTACGACATGCTTGAGCTGAACGAACATTTTCTTTTGCCCACTGATTATTTTCTCCGAAGAAAAACTTCCTCGTTGGAAGACACTTTTTAACGAAGTTCCTCAGGACGGAGCCACTGAATCATTACTTTCGAGAAAATGTAGAAAAGACGGATGTTCGGTCTCCATATTCCTGGGAATATAGATACTATTCTCGTACATCCCGCTATGTCGAAAAAGAGGAAACAGTCACCTGATAATTAGAAAACAGGATGCACGATCGGAACCGATAGTTCATAAGAAGAAAAAGCGGAAAAACGAAGCGATTTATCCTGTTTCATGTTGAAACAGTGTATGTCTGCATATTTGTGACATTTCGAGAGGTATGATATTTTCGAGTGCATGTTATTTTTCATCCATTGTTGCTTTGAAGCCTCTCCGTTCGCCCACCGTTATTTATAGATACAAGTCAAGTCCCTGGTAAAATTTAGATTGTTCTTCACTTGTCATTTCTTAAACCCTAGCCATGCATTTTGTAAATCAACAGTTTGGTAAAGACATTTTTGACTCATACTTCGTGTGTGCGAGGGAATTTTGCCTGATCGTTTTAAAAATTTAAGGACATCCGAAACACATCATTTTTTTTTTATTATTAAAGTGCGATTTCTAATGTATTGTCCTTTCCAAAAAGACTTATATAAAGATCAATATTCATTTTATTAACACTTCTTCAAATCGAAATTACGTCCTAAAACAATTAAAATTAAAAACGTAAAGAATCTTTAGTTTATGATACATCGTGTAATAATTTTTTATGTGTATATCTTTTAAAATATCTTTGATTGCTCATTTAATTTCAATTAAGGATTGTTTAAAAATAATTTGTTTTACCTGTAAACTTTTAAAACAATTTTAATTGAATTTAAATTAAAAAAAAACTCATTTTTTGCACGAACCGGAATCTATACCGGACTTCGGCCGAACTTTTTCCTAAGTACCAATGGCAATCACGAAAATTAAACAATGTAACTGTGGAAAAATATTAAAACTGATACCTTTCCAGCAATTTCAGTCGAATCTTTTTAAAACCTTATAAGCGGTGTATAAAGGAATTCTCAACCTATATATATATATATATATATATATATATATATATATATATATATATATATATATTGTTTCGTTTCTTCTTCCATGAGGGAATTAGAATTTAGGTAATCTGCCACCACACTCTATTTATAGATCTATAACATTCAAATAATTGGTGAATTAATTATTTATATAATTCCTCGGAAAAAGAAAAAGACGAAGGCATTAATTTTACCAAGAATGTGAATATTTTTATATTAACTGGAAACTGTTTTTCTTTGTTTTTCTTCAGTTTTGCGAGATCACCACCAAGTTTTCAAAGAGGCATTTACTGACGCCTAGAACTTCGTAGTCATAAGCGAGTCTACTGTACTGCAAAGATATTTTAACTTCCGTGCAGTACAGTAGACTCGCCTAGGCCTACGGAGACATGCGCTGGGATTGCAGGATGGCTGCTTTTCATCCTAACTCTTTGCGGTGCAGCAACGTTACATCATTAGGGTATGTATGCTACATACATATATGTATACAAAAGGTCGTTCGTACTTTATGGAAACGATTTTGATAGTTAAGTTTAATGCCGTATTTTTTGTGGCGATTTGCTTCTATTTGATAGCCATGGTTCTTGACAATAGCTCTAGCTCGAATTTTCCATGAAAGTAAACTTTTTCTTAGTACTGTCAAGTCATTTTTACCCCATTCCTTTTGGACCGTTTTCCAAAGTCCGTTCAGTGTTTTTGGATGCCATTTTAATAAACCGAAAGCGCAAAAGTCTATTGGAGAAGCGTCAGGTGATTTTACAGGTATTTCATTAAATAGGATACACTTTATTCTTCTCTCTGATTCTTTCTTTGCTAAGTAAGCGGCAGTTGATTTAGACGTGTGACTAGAGTCTTTGTACATATGGAGCTAAAATTTATCAATGTCTTTTCCATATAAGGCAGGAATTTCGTCTTCAAAAATTGGTTCTAAAATATTCTGCTGATAGTAGAGTGAATTAATTTTGGCTTTACTTGAGACTTTTTTGATTTTTAATTTGCCCTTGTAACAAAATCCTGCAACTATCATGAATCCCTTCAGAAACTTTTTTGTACACTGAAGAAAGACATTTCGTATGGTTATTCCCGTCAGTTGATCAATAGAAATAAATTTTTTTTAAAATTAATTTTTTTTTAAAATTTACAGTCACTTAAATACACCCATACCTCAACGCGTGTTAACACAAATTTCCATTTTTCAGCAGCTAGGTGTTTTTCATATAATTTTCTACAATGTATTTCCTTTCAGCACTATGCTTTAGATAAAGCAGATGAACTTTAGGTATAAACATCTTTTTTAACTTCAAATCTTTATGAATGATTTTACTTACAGTGCCAGAAGACATTCCTAGTTTCGATGCAATGGATCTTTGAGTCGGCGGATTTTCTTTTGGGATCAGAGACTTCACTTTCTTGATATTTACCTGCGTTCGCATAGTCTTAGGATGATTTTTCACGGTTATGTTTTCATTCTTACGCTCAGTTAGAATTTCTTTTCCCTTTCAGTTTTCATATATTATAATTACATTTTTTTGAAATGCCATAACCGCGATTTTTACACCGCTTAATAATTTGTTAATACGAATATCTCTCATCGGAAAGCGCAGTTACGTAACCTTCGAGCCATCTATCAATTTTAGGAACCATTTTCAAAATAAATCTTTTATTTTACATTCCAATCAAAACAAAACAGTAGCAGATGATTATTCTGAAGTTGCCAATCTTTTATCTCAAAATTCAAACGAGAAAAATAAATTACAAAATCGTTACCATAAAGTGCGAACGACCTTCTGTATATGTAAAGGAAAAATTCAGTTTATTGACTGTTTTTTTTTTTCAATATTTTAACTTCAAAATAATTTGATGAACTGATTTAGTTTTTATTCCCATTTGATTAATTTTAGAGTGTTATTGTTTTTCTAAACATTGGAAATAAATATGTTAATAAGAGAACTGGTCAATGAGAGATATTATGTTAATAAGAGAACTCCCAAAACTCGATATACCATAAAAATGTATCGTTAGATTACATTTTTAAAAAATTTTGCTCTATCATAAATTATACGATAAATTTGGCCCATCAGCTAACATCGCACAGTATCATTTCTAATGTCTTAGCAATGGAGAATTTTCCTGTCAGTACTTTGCCAATCACAGACTTACGTCTGTCTATTTTTACCATGTTTTTATTAACTTGCTTTCTTGTTTGTGTGTGTGTGTGTGTTAACCAGTACAAATCTTTCAATCGATTTTTAACTAACTTCACGACTAGCTAGACATTTGAAACTTTTAGAATAGCTCAGAACACGATGACAATGCATTTTTTTAATACTTTTAGCCATCTTTAAGGATAATTAAATTAATTTTCAGTTATTTTCAGTTAATTTTGTACAAATCTTGCAATTGATTTTAACTAACTTCCCGACTAGATAGACATTTGAAACTTTTAGAATAGCTCAGAACACGATGACAATGAATTTTTAAATACTTTTAGCCATCTTTAAGGATAATTAAATTAATTTTCAGTTATTTTCAGTTAATTTTGTACAAATCTTGCAATTGATTTTTAACTAACTTCCCGACTAGATAGACATTTGAAACTTTTAGAATAGCTCAGAACACGATGACAATGAATTTTTAAATACTTTTAGCCATCTTTAAGCAGAATTAAATTAATTTTCAGTTATTTTCAGATAATTTTGTTTTGTAGACTGGTGCAGCCATCTATTGGCCGGAACGGAAACGAAAAGTTATATCCAATTAACTTCATTTTCTTACAAGTTGATGGGATAATTCATCAACAAAATTTTAAAAAAGTATTTATTAATACATAGAATTGTCAAGTTTATATGATTCAACAGAAAATTTAAAAACATGGTATATAAAAAGTTCTTTTTATATACCATATTGAAGTCTGTTATCTGCATATGAAGGTAGACATTTCAGTATCGAGCATATTCTTTTAAAAGTTTATAAGTTGATAATGTTTCACGGGGCTTCGATGCCTATTATGAAAATATATTATTTTTGAAAAATATCAAATTAAAATTAAAAGGTTTTCTGGATATACACAATTGGCATTTTTAAATACAAAAGGTAACATTAAAAAAAAACAGGCTTTTCGTAACCTGTGATTGGAAAAATTCCAAGAGAGGACTTCCCCGTAAGGGAACAGTGGGGAGAAAGATTTGTGAGGTCAAATGATCTACCTCCTTCATCATAAATATTTCGTTTATTAATAAGTATTCTCAACATTAAATGTTTCACACCATAAAATTTTTGAAGTAAAAATACTGTAAAACTTAGTTTATCCAGACTAACTGGGACCATAGGCAATCCGGATAATCCGAATTCCAGATAATCCGGGTAATATGGGTAAAAAACCAAACCAAACCCTTAACTAAGCACACTTATCGTTTATTACGATAAAAAGCTATGTTTCGCAACAAAATTATATAGTATTGTTTGCAAGACATTAAAAAATATTAAAAATAACTTTTGACATCATTTCTTAACAAAGAATTGGTAAGTCTGGTAAAGCTTTTTTAAACTCAACAAAAAGCATTTTATTATCATAATTTATTGTAAAATCTATGCAGGAACTGTACATTGAATCAAAGTAAAAGGCGAATAATTGGTGTACTCGTAGTTACGTTCTTGTTATCATAGTCCAAATTATTATCTAATGAGAACATTAAATAAAAATAATGTCTACTAATCTGATCCGGATTATCTGGAGATCCGGATAAACGAGGTTTTACTGTACTTATTTTTCAAAATTTGCTTAATCATAAATTACATATCATATATCATAAGATAAACAAAAATCATTTACTTTGCTAAAATTCAAGTGTATTTTTTTTTCTTCATTTAGGATTCATATTGTGCGTTCCTTGAGTTTGAAAGAAGTAAAATTGTTCATACGTCTTTAGTAAATATTTTAATATTTAATTTAATACTTTTCTGTACTATATATGTACAGTAGATATATAATGTATGCGTTTTCATTATTTGTATGCTATCTTTTCTCTAGTATGCTCTGGTTCATATGCAATCAAATTTTCGCAGAGATATCTGAATGATAATTATAAAAAATTGAAAGATATGTAAACAAATTGTGCATATGTAATTAGAAACTTGAAGATTGTGGGATTAACGGTTATAATCTTTCTGCAAATATTTTATTAATTAATGTGATGTATTCCAGTTCCATTATTTTTAATTGAAATTTTCAAGGAAAAAGGTTTTGAATGAATCAATTTGACAGTTTACGGTTAAAAATATTTAATTTATTACATATATTATTATATGAGTATGTAAGTATATTCATTGTATATTGCTTATTTATGCAAATAGATGTTCTGGGGGAATTAACTTGATCTAATGTATATCGTCCTGGGTTAGACGATATATCTCCATGTTGTTTATCCCAATCTTACTTGAAACACCTTTAATTTTTCATGAAATAACTTTCCTATGTTAAAATTCTTTACATGCATATAAAGGAAGCCTAATCTGAACATCTACTGAGACACGTTACATTGTATTTCAAGTGAAAACTATTTCAAGTGAGCTTGGATTGATTGCAATGAGAGAGAATACATTTCCCCTAATCTACCTTATAAGGTCATGTTAGATCCCTGAATATCTATTTAAACAACAAAGTCCATTACACAGTGAATACATTAAAAAACATCTATATGACTTTGGCATTGAATAAAATAGTAGTAATATTTAAGGTGTGCTGATTTAGTTGTTTTAATGAGTATTATTATTCACATTCAAACATTTAAATTATACCTGAATAACGGAACATTTCCAAAAGAATATCTTAATTCAACATTACAGGGTAAAATCGAAAGATCTTTAATTTTTTCAGTATGGGGAGCATTACGAAATTTTCAAGGTATCGCACTGTATTTGACCAAACGCCCCTTTCCCCCGCCTTCATAAAAGGAAATGGTATTAAAAAATATAGTTAAAAATTTTTTGGAGTTGTTTTGCCTCTTTCTGCATGTATCTATCTGAAAGCATCTATTTACATACCTAATTACATTTTTCCGTTTATGGCTTTAAAACCAGTTAAAAACTTTTCTTTTTCAGGGTGATGAGTTAGATGTGAGCTTCCTAAAAGACAGGAGAAGTCGCAGGCTATGTTTATATCCGTAGGACACGTATTCGTAGACATGTGCTGCCCATTTCATAATCATTCGTGGTCGTACTCTAATAAACAGTAAAGAGGATATCCGGCTTGCTTTACTTGTTCAATCCTATACAATGGGAATACTTGAATTACAACACTACGAGTTTGGTTTCAAATGTTATTTATTTCACAGCTTTTTACCCTGAGCAAATATGGAGGAAAAAGGATACATTTATTGTTACGAATTTTGTAAATATTGCATTTTGTTTCGTTAAAATGGCATCTATGGAAGAGCTCATATAGCTATGTATTTAACATGGGAGTTTATGGGAATCTCGCCAAATTTGAGAGTTATCAACTAATTGGCGATGAATTTTGTAACTTATTTTGGTCGACAGAGTTGGCGATATTTCGCCAACTTCCCGACTTAACCTTTCTGGAAGCTTCTAGAGATATCTAGCTTTGACTTACCTATAGAGGGCGCTTTGGAAATCTATAAATATACCTGACATTGGCATTGGAACTCAGATCCATTTCCTAGTGAGAATTGAATGTGTTGTAACTGCGTTAATTGGCGTATATTGTATTGAAAATTCTGGTATCCTGACTTCTGTTTTTAGAATTTTCTGCTGTACAGAAGACAGTTGTTACGTCTTTTATGTTTGAATTTGTGTATACGCCTGAAGAATTTAGAAAAAAATGAATTTATTTTGTGTGAACTTTCTGAAGAGATTCTTATTCAATCCTAACGAACCCAAACCCAGGAAAACGGAAATATATATATATATATATATATATATATATATATATATATATATATATATATATATATATATATATATATCAAAATGAATATTTTGAGGAACTGAACCTAAACTACCTAAGTTGCTTTTTCATCTGATCATTTTACAATTTACGTGGCATTGAATTCCTAGCTACAGATCTTTGTTAATGAAAAGAATTTTTGCTTCACAGAAAATTTTCAGAATATCTAGCGAAATCAAAAATCTTGAAGATATTGGTAAAAAAATTTACAACAGAAAAAGTATGAGTACAAGTTTTGAGGCAGATTACGATACTGCATAAAAATGTGCATGGAAATATATCGTAGAATTATGCGGTTTCTGATATTAGTTTCTAACAGCTGTCTGGAATGAGATCTCTGTGCTCTTACGATATATTTTCAAAATATTAAAGGTAATTTAAGCTAAATATTTAAATCAATAATTGTTTTATGGACATCTCAGAATAGAATAAATTATAACAATTCATTAATATCTGGAACAAATATAGATGAGTAGTAAGTAGTACACTAGACACTATGCTTATTGTAATGAAAGCAGTTGCTTTGTACTGTATAAATATGAAATCATTAGTCATCACCAGATGACGCCACTACAAATAGAACTTGTTTTGGGCTTTCTTTGCCAGCGCAGCGGAATGATTGCATTTGCACTTGAATTTCAATTTTGCCTTGTCTCACCCCTATGTTAAAATCACCAACACACTGGCTTTTATGTTAAAGAAAAGCAAAAGAAAAAAATAATTGTTTACTATGAGAAAGTTCTTCTGCTCAGAAATTTTCTCAAATTGAGTTCATTATTTTTAAAATACAGAATACATTGTTATAAAAGTTTTAATATATATCTGTGGCGTTATGGCAGATGTTGATGTCATTTTTTCACGTTTTCGGCAAATTAAAAGAGAAACTTTTGTTGTGAAATATAAAATCGCTCAATTAACTTTTTAAATCCAAATATGCTTTAGGTAATACTCATATTCAACCTGAAAATATTTTTTTCAGTTAGGGACTAAAATTTTGGGGTGGTTTGAGAGAAAAAGAAAACACCAACTTTTGCCAAATTACGAATAACTTAATATTTTTTTCATAATTACACTACCAGCTTTTGCCACATTAAAGAGCCAAATTTTAGTGTGTCTTATCAACATCTGCAATAACTCCACACACACACACACACACACACACACATATACATATATATACAGAGGCTGTTCGCACAGTTTTTTAGACGATTTTGGTAAGCGGTAATAAAAAATCGTTCGCTGCAAAAGAAATAATTGCAATTGTACTATGTTTTTAAAAATCAAAATTATCGTCTGCGGCTTGAAAGTTTTGTTTTATTCAAAATGGCGATTTTAACAAAGTAGTGGTTCGAAGGCTACATTTATGCTCTTTCCGAAGAGAAATATGCATACTCCGTTATCCAAACAATGTGAGAGTCATGGTTTTGCAATATCTAAAGCGTCGATAGGTAATATCGTCAACAAGAAAGGAAAAAATCGTCAAATTGGGGTTTCAAGTGGGACAAAAATTCCAAACAAGTATCCAAGGAAAAAACGGACATCTACGACTATTGCAAAGGTACGTTGTTTAATGTTAAAAGAAAATCCCCCTAGTCAAAGAACAGTTGCAAAATCATTAAAATGCTCGGTGTCCACTGTAAACAAAATAATAAACGTTGATTTAAATCTTAAGAAAGCGAAAAAACGCAATGTGCATCGTCTTCTTCCAAATCACATCGCTGAACGCAGGACACGCTGCAGAATTCTATATGAGAAACACTTATCCAAAGAAAAATGGAAAACAATTGTCACAATAGATGAATCATGGGTGTATTTAAATGATTGCAACAAAAAAAGAGCCATTTATTATCATAAAAGGGGAGAAAAAAATTTAAGTACATGGTTCAAAGAATCGAAAGAAAGTTTTTCTAAGGGATTCATGATTGTTGCTGTTTTTTCTTATAATGGCAAGTTAAAAATAAAGAGAGTGGAAAAAAATGTCAAGATTAACTCCAAATACTATCAGAAACATATTTTATCGCCAATTTTTCTGAATGAAATACCATCGCTTTACCCACAGTGCCATCAATCTGTGAGACTCCATCAGGACAAAGCTAGCAGTCACACATCAAAATCCACTGTAAATTTCCTAAAAGAAATGGAACAAAAAACTGGTATCAAGGCCATACCCTTCACAGATATCCCTACTAAATCTCCCGATGTACCTATGGATTTTTGTGCTTTCGGACTTTTAAAATCTGCATTATCCAAACGTCGTCCCAAAACCCTTACAGGACTCTGGAAAGCTGTTCAGGAGGAATGGAATAGAATACCTCTTCTGACACTTCAAAAGGCATTATTATCCTGGAAAATGCGGTGTCGAAAGATAGTTCAGAATAAGGGATGTCAAACAGAACATTTGAAACACAAGAATTTTATGTAATTTAGTTTTGCGAATACAATATACATCGTCTAAAAAATGTGTGAACAGCCTCTGCATATATATATATATATATATATATATATATGTGTGTGTGTGTGTGTTTGTTCGTGTTCGTTCGTTATGCCAAAAAAGTATTACTCATTACCTAACTTAACTTATCCGATAAATTACTAATTATATTTATCCCTTTTAAACTTTTCGCAATTTTTATATTTACCCTCAGGTAAGCTCTGAGCTAAAAGTGACCCGCGAAGAAATAGACAGCTTGCAGTTTTAAGAGTACAGATCATTTACTATAAAAGGCAATGCGTAACTTATATATTTGCTGAATTAATGACCATTCTCACTACAGGAAGGGTCCACTTTAGGAATTTAGGGTATGAGGTGATGCATAATTATCTTTTTACATTTTCTCTCTTCAAGGAAACACGCGAGAATCGGCGTGTGGCCAACACCTCCGTCGTCTATCTCTTAGAAGTGCCTTAATAAGAATTAAAGCCATTCATTCTTATTAAAGAATTTCATTTAATAGAAATTAAATGTATTCAGCCTCATTTGCACCAAAAAAAACAACCTTTAATGAAAAAAAATGAATGAATAGGTCGAATTTAAATTCAGGTTGGCTTACTCGATGAGCAATACTTACTCGATAGTCGATGAGCAATTTAATTATTCCGTGATGTCACACAAAATTAGAATAAGGCCTTGTTGACACTGAAGTTCGTAAGCCTAGCGCAACGTCAGTGTTATTCATATCGAAATCATTTCAACCAATTACACACCTTAATAATTTAATGTCTCATCGTTTGGAGATCTGTGAGTGGTTGAAATTATTTCCATACGGATAACGTTAACGCTACGCAACGCTGACAGACTGAACGGGAACGAGGCTTTAAGGCTTTACATTACATTCGGAGCGTTGCGTTGCGTTGCGTTACTTCATTGGCTCCGAGATGGTCGATATGACTTGTGATTGGTTTGACATGTCACGTGGTCAGGGAATTGAGGTCTGTAATTGGTAAACACAATTCATGCTGAAACTTACGCGTAACGCTCCGCATTCAGAGTGAACAGGCCATTAGTCGACATCAGCGGTTCTTGATTGTGTGAGAATGAGTAAGAGAAAATAACCACGTGATAACTAGTGATCACGTGGACTAAGTTTGTATTTTTAGAAATTTTTTTTTTAAGATTTGATAAAGAAATATTGTAAAAACGTATGGTAGCTGATTTAACTACTAAATTCTTCATATGATTAACAGCATGCTTTTAGGTGATTTTTTTATGCAACTTTAATAAATAATAACAGCAAAAAATAAATAAGAATATGAAATTTTTATTTTCTTGCCTTCAAGCACACTGTAGAGCTTTTAGAATCATACAATGCAAACCACACGTTTCTGTGATGGCTACCAAACTATATGCATGCATTTATATGCTATACCGTCTTTGGCACACCATGCGGCACTTTGTATCGGCACTTATATCTGTTTTACTCGTAATGGAAAATTTGAGTTTTCAATTTTGAAAAGGATGTGACCAGGTCGCCAGTGCGCCAGACAGGGCCCGACATAGCCACTAAAGCCTTCGAGGGGTGAATCCACAATTTAGACCAAGCGTACTTAAGGACGACATCTGGAGGACTCGTACCCTCCCCCCCCCCTCCTTCAAAAGTCTCGGAAAGACTTTCCAGCCAACAGAATTTAACGTGCTCGTAGAGTACCAGATCTGTCAATGGTTAACATTTTGACAGATCATGACTGGTTAACATTTGACACATGGCGCTTGTCTGGATTCGTACCGAGCATCTTGGGTACCGAAACTCCACTCTCTAACCATTAAGCTTCTTTGGGCCCCTTATCCTACGAGTACAGAATCACGTATATTCCAGTATGGGCCGAGAGTGTTTGTTTAAGCAATTTTTACGGCTTATTTTCTCATGACAAGACCAAAGATCCACATCACGAGTTCAAAAGAGGACGGACAGACTAGTTCGTTTCGATGTTTATTCCTCTCTTTCTCTCTCTCGACAGATGCGGGTTTTCTTGTAAATGGAATTTTCATAAAGTTATTGGGAACTATTTTCGATGTTCTTCAGAAGAAGGGGAACTGCAACTATTGAAGACAGAAAACTTTTCAGTTCAGTTAGAGTTAGTTTGGAGCCTGCACTGCAACTATATGGAGTGAAAGAAGATCAGAATTCAGTCGAGATGGGTAGATAGTTCCTTATCAGTACTTTGATTTGTGCCTGTCCCCGCGCAGTATAAAGTCTGATACGATTTCAGCGTATTCTTGTGGTGAGTCCACATGCACGAAGTGGGAAGCACCTTCCACTTTCCTGACAACAGCTCTGGGAAACAAGGCCTTTATGGTTCGATCCTTTCCCCTGGAAAAAAAAGGGTTATTGATTTGAATAAGATTTTTCTGTACTTCTCTGGGTGAATTTGTTTTTGCTTATTCTATGAGCAGGCGTAAAGCAAATGTTATGTAAAGGATACATCTTTCAAGGTGCGATACGGTAATAGCTGAACCGGATACCGTTCTCTGTCAATGTAGTTAAAAATTTTTCGATAGAAAGGTCATCTGAGATCCGGGTAAGTAATATTCATTTCAGGAGGATGCATTTCTCTTTGTTTTGTTCCATCACACTTTAAACATAAAAGGAACTAAATATTCAAACCGTAGGAAAAGGTGTTATTGGCAGAACATGCATAATACATGGTGGACCATGTACTACAGTATCCATGGACAACGTACACCATGTCAAATGACCTTGATGTGGGGGTCGGTCTTTGGATATTCAAGTTAATGGTCAATCACGTTTCCAAATATTATTTGAACTGTGTATCATTTGACCATTAGAAAAAATACGGATTTATTGTAATTGGTCATCATTTACTCTCAGCCCTAAGTTGGTCTAATGTACCCTAATGTGGTCTAATATTTTAATGTGTCATTTGGCCGAGTGGTCAAGTAGATCCCCTACGTGATCTAATGTTTCGCTCTACGATGCGTTTGCTCGTCTTATGACTGTTCTAAGTCCATTACATTCAAGTAATATCATAGTACTATCCAGCGATTAATTGTTGTACTACATTATAACTGGCTTGTGCTATTTTACAAATTGAGCATGAACCTGACAATATGCAGCCAGTGGAAGCAGCTAAGATGCATGGCTCCGGGTAAATGATCATCAGTTAAAGTAACTAAAGTATCAAAACTTCGTATATTTCCAGCCCATTAGACAAACGTAAAAGGAAGGTGAGTGCCATCCAGCTTCATATGGATGAATAATTTATATATGCCTATTGTTCCAACATAAGGGATATATAATTTGTCAAGGAGGTATGGAATTTGTTATTAAGAATGTGCCTTTACTTTCTTTGTAGTGATCTGCTTACTTTGGGGAAATATCCACTAACATATACTCAACAACATCATTAGAAAAACTTAGCTTTCACGTCCAACATCAAAGGTGTCAATGTCGCGAAAAATGGTAGTTACGTGGTAGACAGCAGCTAGCTGGTATGCAAAGACAAGTTACCGTTTGATATGCAAGAAAAATATTGTAGAAGGGTAATATGACAACCAGGACCGGATTAAGACATTATGGGCTCCTGGACTAGAATACTATGAGGCACCGAGTGATATCGGATAGCGAATAAGTCGCTTGAAAATTATCTATTTTAATATACCGGCTACGTGTTTATATTTTTAGATGATACACATTTATGGGAAATACGACTATGACATCTGTTTTTGTTGTAATTGCTCTTGCTGTTATTTTTTGACTTCACCCATCTCTTTCTCTAGTCACCTAAGAAACGAAAAACCGCTAGTGTCAAAGGACTTTTGCACCACTCTGTATTTTCAAAATGAGAAAAAAGGGTTAAAGAGAATGTGAAATTTATTCATGCGAAGTTAACAGCAGTTAAAATTTAAACTTTTACTGTACGTAATTTCTTGGATAAAAATTTCTATAAATCACGGGTAAACTGTTAAGTCCTCTAGAACAGTGCTCCCAACCTTTCTATCGCCGCGGACCGGTCAATGTTCGATAATTTCACCACGGACCGCTGAGGAAGGACGTTCATTGTTTATATTTTTGATTGTTTTGATTTAACAATTGATGTTATTATAATGTTGATGCATAAATGACGTTACGTTTATTTATTGTTCAATAAAAAACTCGTTTTATTTATTTATTTGTTTCTTTTTTTCTCTTCCTTTCAGGAAAGCGCATTTATTTTCAATTTTATGACTGCAATTTTAATTCATAATCTTGAAATGTTTAATAAACAATAAACTAATTTAAAATAATTACAAGATTTCTTCTGTTCCAAAGGTATACATTAGCACAAACCCGAGAGAAATACACCACAGTAAATAAAATGGGAATAATTTAATGTCCCTTGGGAGGCCCGGTACCATTTGATCCACGGACCGGTACCGGTCCGCGGCCCGGGGGTTGTGGACCACTGCTCTAGAATATGATGTTGAATTGCCATTAAGAGCAAATCTGTTGAATATCACCTGTTGAGTATTTTTTTTCCAGTTATACTTCTTTTATGCGTTATGACTCAATATAACGTAATGTCCAGAATGGTTGTGTGTATGTATGAATATTATATATATATATATATATATATATATATATATATATATATATATATATATATATAAATGAATGAATGTTTGTTTGTTTGTTTGTTTGTTCGTATTTTATGCGCTGCCGTACCGTTCATCCGATCGCGATGAAACTTGGTCAACTTATTGCTTGAACTTGCGCGATGGTTATAGACTATTTTCATTCAGCTACGACGTTCCATTCCCGAATTATGTTAGAAATATCAACGGATATTGAAAATCGCCAAAAAAAATCGCCAAATTTCCCCAGATATTTTTGTTCAAGCCATTGTAACATTTCATTGTTGCCAATTAAATTATAACATTTCCGTAAAAATAAATAGACATGAATTAAAAATGTGATTTATTCATATATTGGCGATATATTATTTTCATTTACGTGGCAACGCCGGAATGTTTCTTTTTAAAATTGAAAATATAAGGATGGAAAGTCATTCATTTTCAATGAATGTGTTATCTATCCATTTCATGAATTGAAACTTTCCCAAGCTACCTGTTCACACTCAAATATACTTCAAGACACGTTGACTTAGCTAGAAACACATGCGTTTAGCCTTGACGTGATGATTTATATAACTGAAGTGACACTGAAACATAGCAGATAATTTACTTTTGAGAAAGAATTGCAATCATGAAATACGTGTATATTATAATTAAGAAAGTCTGAAAGTGGCATTGAAACGTAGCAGACGATTTAGTTTTGAGAAAGAATTCCGAGCATGAAATACGTGTATATACTTTTTCTATAATAATTACCAGATTTGCTGTGTTTTAGTTTTGAATGTGATCTCAATCCATTCAAACATTATTGATTCTTTTTCTATAATAATAAATCCATTCAAACGTTATTGACTAGCTGTAAATTAAGGCTTTAAAATGCCCCAAAAGAGGAGAGCAACTTTTAATCCTGCAGATGTAAGGGGAAAATGTCAAAGATTGCTGACAAATGAGCAATGTGATGAAAAAAAATAGAAGAGCGCGAAGCCAACAGAATTCGAAATGCAGTTAGACGCACACAAGAATCTGAAGAAAAAACATTCTCAAGAGCTCGAAGGTAAAAGAATTCGAATTGTAGTGATCCGAAGCAGTGAGACTGATGAAGAAACTTTTAACGCGTCGAACGTACGATTTTCTTCGAGCTTCAACATCGAAAGGAGAGGAAAGCGATGAACAACGACAGCACCGACAACAAACTAATGCTATTTGCTACAGCAAAAGAATTTTAGTGAAAACTGTAGAACATCATAACATGAGGCTAATCATTGAAAAAAATAACAGAAACTGAGTCCCGAGCGAAGCCGGGTAATACATCTAGTATATATATATATATATATATATATATATATATATATATATATATATATATATATATATATAACAGGGTGTTTCAGTACAGCGGTTACAAACATTCAGGAGAGATAGAAAACACCTAGACGATGGGAAATCATATAGCAATACTGTAGGAACATTTAAAATTTTTCAAGTTCGGGGGTTGCCCTGTAGATTAATTCAAACTGTAATAACTCGGCCCCTAATTGTCGTAGAGAGATGCGGTTTGTACCAAAGGACTGTATTCGATCTCCTATTTCAGAAATGACCTTGACTCATTTGACCTTGAAGAAACTAAAAAGGAAATTCTGGGTGGTCCAATAGTTGCTTGTGTTTTCTGTCGTCACTACTCGTTAGGAAAGCTTTTCCGACCATGCACTGCTATGTGATTTCCCATCGTATAGGTGTACACTGCCTCTCCTGTAAGTTTGTAACCGCTGTGCTGAAACACCCTGTATATATATATATGTGTACATACAGTGAAATTTCTCTAGCCAGCCACCACTCTAAACGCCATATATCCCTCGTAACGGATAGAAGATTCCATAGAGCCAATTTTATGGCAGAAAACTATTTTGAACTGCCATCCCTCAAAACGGATACTTTCTTTTGGAACCATGACTGGTCGCCAAAGAGAAGTTTCACGGTATATATATATATATATATATATATATATACACTTAGACCCCCTCCCCCCCAAAAACAAAAATATAACACGTCGCATCAAGAAGGGGTAGTGCAAGTTGGACACAAATTGATATGCATACAGGTTCGCATACAGGATATGCAATATTTTAAAGTTTAGCGGCCAATGAATGGACATTGGACTCTGCAGCGCATCTTAACTGAGCAACTGGCAGGATATTAAAGAGGAGAAATTTCGATTCCAGATCATAAATTCTTTGCGAATTTCATTCTGTGTACTCTGGTAGAGAGTAACTATGCCTCGCATAGAGGTGCGCGAACAATATGCGCAGATGTAGGCATGTAAGAGAGGACGTGTAGTTGGGCTCAAAGAAGCCGGTTGGTCTAATCGGCGAATTGCTCGACATTTGGATAGAAGCGATGCCACTATTAGACGATGTTGGCATGAATGGGTGAACCATGGACGAACACAGCGTCAAAAAGAAAGCGGTTGGCCTAGAGAAATGACAGAACATGAGGACCAAGTAATCGTCAGATCGGCACTCACAGCCCCAGATTCATCATTATTATCGGTCGTACGTGCAACTGGTACTTTAGTGACCGCAAGGACCATTCATAGGCGTCTCAGGAGCTCATGGTGACCCTTGCGCCGACTAGCATTGACCTCTGTACACCGATAGGCCCGTTTGCAGTGGTGTCGAGCACATTCGACCTGGAATGTCACTGACTGGAGTAGAATTGTCTTCAGTGATGAGACCCGCATCGAAATGAGCCCCTATGACCAGCGAATACGTGTCTCGAGATGCCCCGGACAGTGGTGGGATACCAACCTGACTGTCTTTCGCCGTACGCGCCGACAACCAGGCGTGATGGTCTGGGGTGCCATTTCATTTCATAGCAGGATCCCTTTGGTTGTCATCCGCGGCACCCTTACAGCACAGCTCTACGTCGACGATATCTACGCCTCGTTATGTTGCTCTTCATATCACGCCATCCTGGGCTTACATTTCAGCAAGATAATGCCCGCCCAAGCAGTAGAAGACAAGCGGTAGAAACTCTCGCAGCACACGGCGAGAGTTTCTACTGCTTGTCTTTCTGCTTGCCCAACGCTACCTTGGCCAGCAAAGTCTCCGGATCTCCTCCATTTTGCACGCTTGGAGCATTATTTGCAGGGACCTCCAACCAGCTCGGGATTTTGACGATATAAGTTGCCAATTGGACAGAATTTGGAAGATATCCCGCAGGAGGTCAACCGCCACCTTTATCAATCAATGCCAAGCTGAATAACTGCTTGCATAGGGGCCAGAGGTGGACCAACGCGTTATTGACTTTTTCACTTTGTGAAGCTCTTTCTCTTGAATAAATCATCCAATTTTTCTCATACTGTAATCATTTTTTTTTTCTGTACATGTACATCATATCAACCGATTTTCGTCCAATTCGGATAACTCCTTAGTGCGTTTTTTTCCCACGCCTAAGAGTGTAAGTAACGATAACGCCTCACCTTTAAGGACGACACCAGTAGAGAGCAAAGAAGCAGGCAGAAAAAAGCTCGCGGAAATCGCTGTTTGACCTTTTATACAAAGGGTTCTTGAACCTTACTATAGGTGTCTGAAATTTTTATTGGCGTCCGAGCATTTTTATTGGCTACCGGCGAACATCTGACCATGTGGTTATATGAGTCAAAGTGTTATGGGCCGCGAACACGGTCTTCTGAAACATGTCTAAAAATAACCTTAATGGTTCGCTCGTGGCGGTTAAGGGAATAGAATAGTTGGTTAATTCATTCATTCCGAGGTCTCAATTTGGAATAGCGGGCTGTACTTTATTGAACAGATAAAAGGAAAATTTAGAATAATACACGTTAAAGTAAGAAAGGTGGGGCGTTATCGTTGCTTACTTACTTACTTACACACACACACATATATATATTTATAATATGTATCTGTTTAAGAGCATGTATTTAAGAAGGACGTCAAGACGGAGACATACTCACAGGTCGAAAAGGCCTTTGCTTCCGTGGATAAATAAGGCATCACCGTCGAAAACGAGATTTTTCTTTGGCAAGTCCTGAACCAAAGAGTCCGACTTCAGCATAGCCAGTATTGCCTCAAGGTTGACTTCGGGCTTGAAAGTGTTTCTCTCCTTCACTATAGGTATCATTTCCAAGTCCATGTGTTTAAGATACTTTTCTCTATCCACCAAGAACTAGCAGAAAAAAAATTGGAAATACTTCACCTTGCATAAAGAAAGGAGCGAAGGAAAGGATTATCTGTTGAACGGTTAGTGACCACTGTGGCAATTCTACTGTCCGATCAAGGGTTGTAAATGTAGCAGGACAGTCTACACTAAATTACATTTATTTTCTATGCTAAGGACATTCACAAAACGGACAATAAATCTTATAATCTTATATTCTGGGATACGAAGTGGAGCTCCATAGCTCATCCCACACTCGCTTACTCTGCTCTACCAAAACAAAAGTACATACATGGGGAGAGAGTGCGTTGCAGCGCCATATAGACATCGTAAATTTGAAGTTGCGACAACCACCTCTAAAGTAACTATTTTAGTGTTTAATTGCAAGCGAAACTGAATTGTAAGGCCCCAGACGATGATCGCCAAACATGACAATCCTTTTTCTAAGTTTTACGATTTCCCTAGAGACGACAAATGAGGTGATAAGTAGCTGAATTTTGTTAATTTGGAAAGCATATCCTTCATATTTTAGCCCTGGAGGGTTATCATAAAATTTGAACTCCATTCGGTAATGGTTCCTTCGTAAGTGGTTGGACATACCTTCCGATGGTATTGAATTTGGATGCGTATTTTTAAGGGTTCTTTTTAGATAAATTATGAGTGTTATTTTGAAAATGGCGTATACAGGTTTTCATACGCATAAGAATTGCCAGATTGTGGGAAACGTTTGTCAGTTTTCCTTGAATTGTACGCCTCTTACGTGATTTATTGGCAAATACGGCAGTGAAAAGTATACAACCAGAGTCTACTGTGTTTTGTTTGACCCATTCTTTAACCAGCCGATTCGCGGCGGTTGGTGGATCCACGTGAAGAAACAGTCTCAGGCTCCGAGGTTTCTACGGCCAGAGGTCAGTTTGTTCGACTATTGCGTAGTATCGCGCTCGCATTTGAACTGACGATTTGAACGATGCCCTCGTGACAGGTGGCTTTTCCGCAGCAAGAAACAAAGTGCCTTGACTAGAAAGACTAGATGAGCAAGGGTTAATATTTCCATTCTATCAAACCTAGCAACGCGCCAAGCCTTTGGCGCAAAAGATGGCATGACGAGAATATGGGACCGTACGATTCAGTTTTTACCATTTGCATTACTAGAACTCTCTTCGTTTGGAGGGGGATTAGACATTAATCAACCATGTTACTCTGCTGGTTCAAAGTTGTTTAGTTTGGTTGAGAGCGCTTCGGTCGTTTTTTGCTACAAGTGGGCTAATTAGACCGGAACCTACAGCTTAAAGCCGATTCCAAACGGCTACAAACATCCATGCCAACTGTGGGATTCGAACCCACAGACTTTGGTACCGAAAGCCAGCGCCCTAGTCATTCGACCATCGTCTGGACTGCTGGTTCAAAAGACAACCATTTTATGATAGAATGATTATTTTAAAAAATATAATGGTTTTTATTTAAAACATCAACCAGGCGCACATAATTTTTTTCTTAAAGTACACCTGACTAACATGAGGATCAAATCAAGGACCGTATACAGGAACATCCTTACAAAATTACCTAAATTTTGAGGTAACAGCTGAGGGTAAACAAACGTATGTATGTTTGTTAGTTTGTGAGCAGTCCGGGCGACACGGGGACGGGCTAATATCGTGAACCGAGCATAGCAGGATATCGCGACTGGTACCGATGGACGCGGACGGACGAGACGCGTGCAGTGATGCCATCCTCAACTTTCAAAACTCTAAAATTTTTTAATTATTAAATTAAAACCGCCGAACTCAAAAGAAGCGGACAACAGAAACAGCTGACATTCCAGATGAGCCAGCTCCTTTCCGTTTCGCAAATTTCCACTATTTTCATGCATGCAAAATTCCACTTTTCCGTCCTCCAATCGACATTTTTTTTATTTCCATATGTTCTACAACTCTTTATCTTTAAGGCTATACACATTTTTATAAAGTTAAAAATGCTTTTCATTGCAAACGAAGCTTTTCCCCCAAAGCAGTTTTCCAAATTTCACGAAATCGACAATTTTGATGGACAAATATTTCGGTTTTCCGCACCTATTAATGTCAATTTTACGATTTATCGGAATTTGCTAGATGTTCAGCTTCCAAAATATACCAAATGCATTTAATAAAAAAAATGTTATTATTCTAACAAAGCGTACTTACAAAACTCACTTTCGAAATTTCCAATGCTGATCGCCGTTGTATCTTAATGTAACTGAATAGGGAGTTCGTAGTTTTTCGACTTATTATTTTACTCACTAAGCATCACTTATTATTTTACTCCAGCAATTTCTTGAAATTTGTTTCTAATTAATGAGCAACTGATGAGGATTCTTCCGCCACCAAATTTTGAATTCCTGAGAACTATCTTTCTATTTTTTAAGCACTTTTTCTCCTATGAGATTTAATATTTACATTCGGCCATGTTGCCAAAATGAAAAATTATTAGTTGAGAACGAGTCATTTAATAATTGAAATCCAGAAATAATTTTAAAGTACCACAAATAATTTTGACAGTTTTGATGGACAAATATTTCAGTTTTCTGCACCTATTAATGTCAATTTTACGATTTATTGGCATTTACTAGATGTTCAACTTCCAAAATATACAAAATACATTTAATAAAAAAAGTTATCATTCTAAAAAAGCATACTTACAAAACGCACTTTTGAAATTTCCCGCGCTGATCGCCATTGTATCTTAATGCAACTGAATGCCGAGTTCGTAATTTTTCGACTTATTATTTTATTCACTAATAATTCCAGCAAGTTCGTGAAATTTGTTTCTAATTAATGAGCAACTGATGAGGATTCTTCCGCCACCAATTTTGAATTCATCAGAACTGGTTTTCTATTTTTTAAAAGCACTTAATATTTATATTCGGCCATGTTGCCAAAAGGAACAATTATTAGTTGAGAACGAGTCATTTAAAAATTGAAATCCAGAAATAATTTTAAAGTACCAGAAATAATTTTAGTTTTAGGAAATGAGAAGTTAAAATCTTCAGAATTTTTTCTAATTGAATGAACTTTTTTGTTTAAAAAGCAAAATTTGAAAACGGAAATTTGAAAGAGTTATTTCAAAAGCCAAAAACCAAAATTTGAAAAAGAGAATTTTAAATAATTATTTCGTTTTTTAAAAATTCTTATATATTTTTAAAAGTGATTAAACAGTTTTTAATCATTAAGAAACAAAATTCCTTTGAAGCTAAGGTTTGCAAATATTAACCATCATCATCAACAGTTGATCATTGCATGCGATTAAAAAGCGATCGTATCTGCATCTGCATTGATGCACAACCTTAACCTTACTTAATTACTTATAAATATTACTTTAATATGTTAATAATTCTTTTTTTTTTAGATTCTTAATACCTTTCAATTGTGCAAGTATGTATACTTCTTCAAAATTATTATTTTTGACTAATTCCACACTGTGGATTTTCCCTTACTATTAACAGCTGAAGGTAAACAAACGTATGTATGTTTGTTAGTTTGTGAGCAGTCCGGTAATAAAAACATTTTAAAGATCCATTTCATTTTAAATCGAAAAAGCAACACATCGGGTTGCCACTCAAATAATGAAATTTTGAATTATCTTTAAGGGGGTTCCAGGACAAAAAATTGTTCAAATTTTCGAAAAGAATTTTGTTGCCTTAAAAATTTCTGTGTACATTTAAGCTTAAAATGAAGTTTAAATCATGTTTCTATCTTAAGTAGAACAGGATAAATTATTATTATTTTTTGAAACATTCTAATAGTAGCCAATCGTTGTTTAAACTTGTAAAGTGCGTTTTTCTGCATGATGGGTTTTTTCCTCATTTCTTGTCTTTATATTGTTATAAGTCAAGAACCATTAAAGATAAATGGTTGAAACTTGGAACATGTCTTTTTCAACTATTTTACTTTAATTTTGATTCAGCGAATTTGAAAAAAATATTTTCTTTTGAAAATATGATTTTTTAAAAATACGTTACATAATTTTTTTTGTAATTTTTAGTCAAAATATTTTAAATTTTTAAAAATTAATATTTAAAAAAATGCTGAATCAAAATTAAAACTTATATATGTCTGTTTAATTAAATGAAAAAAATTTGAAATACGACAAATAATATTTAGAGTTATAACGATTTTAAACTTCCCCACTTTAAAAAAAAATTCAAATTTTTAAATTTTTTAAAAACTTTTGAGAAGTTTTATGATGTTATTTTGTTTACAAATTATATGTTTAACCATCACAAAAAAATTAAAAATCTTAACTCAATAAATAAAAATTTTTTAAAAATGTGTTCCGGACCCCAAAGGTACAATTTTTTTCTTTCTTTAGATCATGGTGTGCGAGATATGTTTATATCTTTTAAATCTTACAGATTGCTATCAGTAGCATAATTTGATTTAATGACCTACAAAACCTACATTATTGGAAATCCTAAAAGTGGAAAAAATAGTTTTCAATTTTGACTTTTGATTTTTGATTCTCGGTTTTTAATCTTGATATTTGGGTTGACGTTCGGTTTTCATGAGAAATGTTTCTTTAGGTGTTTAAAATTTAATACCTCGTAAAAGTTAGCAAATGCAAATTATTCGGTTCCTCGGAAGTTTGATCGAAAAAAAAAATCTCCCTCTAAATCGCTCAAATATCTTGCCCGGAAATTCAGATATAGCCACTTAATGTGACAGGTCCAGCAAATATTACTTTCCGAGGTACGTGGTCCCAAACCTGTAAGTATCCGCATGTTTTGTTTGAAAGTAGAAGGTTCATAGATAATATCTGAACGAACATCGAACGAAAAATATTTTTAACTTTCTTTCTACTGGACAGATCGATGATTTCAATAGCTTTAAACCTTCTCGGGACAACACGGACCATTTTGCAAAAAACCGCGTGTAAATCTGTTCAATAGTTTTTTAGTCTATAGAGCACACATTGCCTTTATATATATATATATATATATATATATATATATATATATATGTTTATTTACATATACTTACATCCAGTCTGTTATATCTCATTCTAAATTCTAAGATCTCTACATTATGCGTCAAGCAAAGAATACAGTATATATATATATATATATATATATATATATATATATATATATATATATATATATATATATATATATATATATATATATATATATATATATATATATATATATATATACTAGCTAACCCGACAATGCTTCGCTATTGCTAGATTTGAGTATATATATGTAGATTAAATAAACCTAATTGAAAGTTTGATATCAATTATTGTATTTAGTTGAAAGTAGATATTTACATACTCATTTTAATTTTTATGTTTCGGATTACATAAATTGTGATTACTCTTTTATTATATTTTAAGTTCATTGCAATGCTCTTGGATATGCAATGTTTTTGGTGTTTCCATTTAGCATATATACAAACGAATCCCTTGGTTTTCCTACACGGGATCATGCAACGTTGTCCATCAGGAAAGCATGGATTCTCCAAATTCAATCCACATACTTACAATGTCCACCTTGTGATTTGTTTATCGTTATTCCAAAAGCCAGTTTAATTGGAAATTGCAATCATTTGAATTGGAATTGCATATCTGTTGGTATCATTGATATACGTGGTATTAGCACATCCCCTCCTTTGAATTTACCTCTTAAAATTGTTGCTTTAATTACATTGTTTAATAATCCTTGACTGCCAATCTGGTACCATTGCAAAGACGGGTGTGTAAATGTTTCTAAGAAGAATGATAGGAACACAAACCTTCAGATTAATGTTGTGTGGTAACAATACAGATAAATCAAGTGAATTTAAGAATTCAGTTGGATAATTTACTGCAGTGGCACACCCAGGATTTAATCTTGGAAGGCGAGTTGAACGGATAAAAAGATTTCTAATGCAAATTCAATATTCATAATGCAATTTCTATTTCTTTCGGAGGGGGGGGGGCAGGTTCCCTTGGCCCACCCCCTGGGTGCACAACTGATTTACTGCTTCATCTTGATCTATAACAGTATATATTGATTTGTAAGTAGCTGTTTCTCCTGGTAACATACAGAGCTTACAGACAGCACGTCTTCTTACGTGAGGTATCACAAAACACTCTCCCTCCTTCAAGACTCGGGGTTCGTGACCTTACCTCTCGCTTCCCTCACAGGAATGTTAAACATCTACATGAGAGGGGTGGCTATCAGGGGTTGTTAGGTGCTGCCATCCGTTTGAAAGTAGTTGCCATTGTTTTAAAGTAGAAGGTTCATAGATAATATCTGAACAGACATCGAACGAAAAATATTTTTTACTTTCTTTGTGCTGGTCAGATCAAGGATTTCAATAGCTTTAAACCTTCTTGGGACAACACGGACCATTTTGCAAAAAACCGCATCAAATCGGTTCAATTGTTTTTTAGTCTATAGAGGACACACATTGCCTTATATATATATATATATATGTGTGTGTGTTTATTTACATATACTCACGGGATGTAAGATGTCCAGCATGTCGTTGAGGATTCCCCGCTTCATCTCATCTAGTTCCATCTCGGGCGGGTAAGAGGAGATAATCTGCAGTGCCATGTCCAAGACGTTCCGCACGACGGTGTGGCTGCCAGACACCACGTTCCTGGGCGTCATATCTTCCACGACCAGGGCCTCCACTCTGGCTGGCTAAGTGCGGGTAGAAAACAATATTGTTACGTGGGCGTGACGAAATTTAATTTCATTCATAATCCATAGAGCTAATGTTATTTCCCCCCCTTTTCCACTGCCACCCCTCCAAACGGCCCTCTTTTTTTTGAAACCATGACTGGCCGTCATACAGAAGTTTCACTGTATGTGTTTGCGTGTATATATATGTAATAAATTAAATATTATGCCCTCCATTCTATCATTTAAATTCCCTTTCCTAAATCCAATCCTCAGTAACATTACTTTATCACTTTGAAGCCTATAGCAACAGAACTTCCCATAAAAAGCATGCGTTGCATTCCTACACGTGTATACGTCTGGAGAAAGGCGTGGGTTCACATCATGAGCCCCGATATTTTTGCTGACCCTTCAAAAATAACAGCCACATGTACCTCGCTTCTCACGCGTAAGGTTGAAAGGTGATATTCTCTTCGCTCCGAGCTGTCGTCTGCAATGGACGTATTTTTTATCGCTCTAATAAAACGATTCGACCCGACTGCTTCAAAATTTTTATTCCTTTCAGGCTGAGTCTAGCTCCAGTCATGTAAATATGAGCTAGTTTTCCTTTCAGGTTGCATTTTAAGAACGAGATGTAATGGATATATTACACACACACACACACAGATATATATATATATATATATATATATATATATATATATATATATACATACACACACACACACACTGGCCAATGAATTAGAAACCTAGGGTTAATATTTTATTGGACCTCCTTTTGCATGGATAACAGCCCGTATTCGTGAAGGCATCGAATATAGAAGCTTTTGGAGTGCATTTACGTCCAGAGAATTCCATGCACTAGCTACACAGACCTTAAGATCCTGTTAATTGGACGGAAGAGATTTCTGTCGGATGCGCCTTTCTAACATGTCCCAAACATTTTCTATTGGTTTAAGATCAGAGCTTTGCAGCGGCCAGAGAAGCTGTTGGAAGTGTGATTGAGGTTCAGTGAACCAATCTCGAACAATTATGGCACGATGTAAAGTTGCATTATCGTCCATGAAGTATCCGTCACCTGCGGAGTAAAAATGTAACATTGCAGGATGCACTTGATCTGTCAATATGTCCCGATATTGCATGGCTGCGTGTTTACCCTCAACGAACACCAGGGGACCATTTCCATACCAGCAGAATATTCTCCACACTATGATACTCCCACCAGACTCTTGCACAGTGCGAACAAAGCAAGATTGGTTCATGGCTTCATGGGGTTCTCGCCAAAATCAACGTCTTCCATCAGTGCAAGACAAGGTATAACGTGATTCATCTGACCACATAAACTTTTTCCAGTCTTATTTTGTCCAGTTTCGTCTTTCCAGATTCCACTGCAAACGAATTCTGGTATTATAGGCAGAAATGAGAGGTTTCCTCACAGGCATCCGACTACGAAATTCCATCCTCTGCAATTCTCTGTGCACGGTTCGTACCGAGATCGGTTGGGACAAACCTTGGTTGAATATTTCTATGAGTTGCTGTACAGTAGAGTTCCTTTTCTGCTGTACAATCTGTCGGAGACGACGCCGACCACAGTCTTGGTTGATTGTATTCAAACCACAGTTACGTCTTTTCGACAAGGACTGTGGGTTCTGCTTCCAACTGTTGAACACCTTCGAAATAGCTGCTTTTGAGAACCCATTGAGTTCTGCTGTCTTCACAATCAAGGCTCCTTCTAAACGGGACCCAACAATAAGCCCGTTTATACAAATGGGGAAAGATCTGTCGTTTTTCCCATTCTACTGCGTTTATCGTGAAA
>OU015495.1:31626209-31773709 GCA_907164885.2 Dolomedes plantarius | reverse complement strand
TATGACTCAATGCCCGATCGTATCGCATCGTGCATTCGCGCTAGAGGGGGTCCAACGGAGTATTAACTCCTCCGTTCTTTTGCCTTTTTCTCTGAAATAAATTATCCTTTTTCTTTGATTTTCTTATCATTTACTTATATCAAAGTAGTCATTACGTATGTAAAATTTCGTTTCATTTTGACGACTCCTTTTTGGTGCGCTAATTTTTTTGTCCATGAGTGTATATATGAAATAAACATCATCGTCTCATTTTAAATTTAAACTTATTTAGTATTAGGTCTATGATTATGTAATTTTAGGCTATGAAAAAAATACACCGGGCTTTTTTTTTTGCGGGGGGGGAGGGCAATTGCCCCTACTGCCCCCCGCTTTGAGCCGCCATTGCTTTCCGGTCTACAGATTAAACGTGCCCCTATCTGGTTGAGACGTTTTTGGGACGTTTCTGGTTGGGAAGTTTTGAATAAAGTGCATCGGGATTTGAACCGAGTACCAAACTCAACGCGCTACACTAGGCTGCCTATGGCCAATTTTAAAAATTGCTTTGCTGCCACCTCTTTGAGGTGAAATTTTCTAATTGAGCGATAACTCACTTCCACTCAAGCCACCTACCGATATCTCATAGAGCAGCCTTTCTTAGTCTTTTGTTGATGAGGGACCATTTTTCAAAAAAAGAAAAAGAAATTCGTCAGGGACACTCTCCCAACTAACGCTTTAAGTGGTAAAAGTGGGTTCAATTTTCTGACTAAATGAAACTGCTTCCGATAAACAATTTGAATAAAATGCTGCAAAAATGCTTTTAATTTCTTATTGTTATTAAAGTAACTCAAAGCAAACATAAAAAGGCCTTGAAAACCTGAAACTGAATGAGATGAGCTCGCATTCTCTTTGTCAGCTGTAAAAGGGCTCCGAAATTGCAGTGATGCTACTTTTCCGCGTCACAAAAAATATATTAAGGATTTTTAATCAGATCAAGAATTTTTTTTTTCGATCTCCAAGGAAACGGAAGAAATAACAGGAACACTTAGAATCTGAACAGAAAATTCGGACTCAAAAAATTTTTTTCTTTCCAAAACTTATAAAATCGTTAAATCCGTAGTCTTTTTGAAAATGTGAAACTAATTTCAATTTAATTACTTCTAACTTCGCGGACCTTTTCTCGGGTTCTTACGGTCTACCTGTGGTCCGTGGACCACCGGATAAGAACCAATGTCGGAGAGTCTTGCTAAAGAGAATCTAAGAGGTAGTGAGAGCAAAATGTGGAACAAAGCTTTACTGAGTAGATGGTCATAAAAAATTGGCCACTCAGTGCATGTTCTTCAAACCAAAATTTTGAAGCAACATAAACGATAAAAGTATATTAAAATTATTTAATGATCTTTTATTTGATAAAATAAAACGAGTGCATAACAAAGTGCAGTTATCCAGACACCAGTAAAAAAGTTAGAGACATTCCGTATTTTTGAATTCCATTCCCACCAGCTTACTCATTGGTAAAGCCTCGCTGGCATCGATCTAAGCATACCTGATACATTAAGAGATGTATATTTTTACAATGGGGTCCACTCTGCTGGCCGTGCTCTAGTCATTTTGTTTTGAACAAACAAGTCACTGTTGATCTAATTCAAAACTTTTCTCTAATGAAACTACCTTAATGTCGATATCGGCCGGGTTGAATCAGAGTAGAATCTATGATGGCATCAGCTGTTCGAAAGAGAAACGCACACCCCTTTTTCTAAACAACAAATAATAACTGAACATGTAACAACAAGTTAAAAATTTACAGGAAATATTTTCGATATTCTACAGGCGGAGTGATTATGCACCAGTTTGGACTTTGAAAATAAACTCCAGATCAGTTCGAGATATATTGAATGCAAGCAAATCTGGCACTCGTAAACGCCTACTTACAGCAAAATCCCGTGATTTATTTTATTCCTGCTACTAATCTTGTGACGTCACAAGACTGATGTGGAGTTCTGACCTTCCGCCTTACAGCTACTCTTATCGGCAGATCAGCGCCTGATCTATTGTTAAGCTAGGAGGAAGTGATTCCGCAGCTCGGGGTTCGGTATCTCCTTAAGCATATCATTTCTGTCTCCATGGAAGGAAGTTCTTGAGGTGTGTATTCTTTTGAAGAGAATCGATTGAAAACTGTATTGGGGCTGTTCAGGTATTACCTAAGCAATCAAGGGGGATGGGTCAAACTTTGCAATGCTCACGTAAGACAGAAAAGATGTACGCATGAGAGTGCTCCTGACTACACCACTTCCCCCTACCATCCAGTGCTGAGTTGTTCTGTTTTGACTGTTCATGATTTATATTTATGAGCTTAATTATGAATGTACAATAAATTTTTTTATTGGAAAGATCGTTTGGCTACGAAATAGCAACAAGAAATTTCCCTCATGTTAATAAGCAGAACTGGGGGGGGGGGAGCGTTGGACAACTTATTTTTGCTTACAAGGGGAGGTAGGGGGCCTAAAATGACGGAGAATGTATGAGAATGTGCTTACGTAATACTTGAACGGCCCCATTTTAATGTTTACACTAAAAAAAAGATTCTGTTCAACTGAGTTTCAGATGGAGAAAGAGGTTGAATAAAATTTAGGCACTCCTTTTGTTGTAACATGCCTCTTTTATTTAAAAATGTACTCTTCAATGTCATATACCAATCGAAAAGGGGGGGAGAGGATTCACTTCCAAGGATTACGTTTTTTTTCTTTTTTTTCCCCGGATGTCGAAATGTTCTTTTGAGAAGTTCAGACATTTGAGAAGAATCGAAGAAACCAATAAGAGATTCAAAATCACTTTTAAAAGAAGAAAATGGACTTTTCACATCAGTTCAAAATTAAAAAAAAAATACTCAAAAATTGTACTGAAATCGATTTGAACCCTGTAAAACAAAGGGTGAAAAGCATGTTGGTAAAATCTTTATTGCAGAGACTTGGCAAAAGGACGTCACAGAGGAACGCCCGTAAAAGAGGGTGGCAACTAGTCACGAAATAATTAGCATGAGGGCTGTCTGATAAGTCCATGCAAAGTATAAGAGATGACGCCACTATCACGTATCGAGGTTATTTTTAGTTGCCGATGGAGTATAGCACACTTGTGTTTCAGTCAGATAAGATATAATAGCCTGTATTTGTCGTTCATTTGAATGTACCGTGATTCTTTTTCACACTTCTGTAATTGTGACCGCAAAATGGCTCAAGTGATGCTACCGAGTTCTTCCAGATTCCAACCCTCGATTACTATCTGATCCTATGAAAAAAAACGAAAGAGGTTTTCACTAAACTATGAGGTTATTGCCGAAACAACTGCCAATTTCGAAAAGATGAATAAATCTTACTATATATGGACGGAATAAAAAAAATAATTAGAACATCGTTCGACAAATCATATAGATCTCAAAGGAAAGTACGTTGAAAAATTAAAATATGTTTGTCCCGTAAAATTTATGATCGCTTAATTTTTGAATGGACTTATCGAACAGCTCTCGTATGTCATTTTCAAGCCGAGAAGCATTAGGTGTGGTTTTCTCGATGGAAAATTCACAAATGCGAGGTTCATCAAACACTTAGATATGAATAGGGGGTGGGCAACAGTAAAATTTTAGAATAACGTCAGTGGAGACAACCGAAGAAGCGGGAACATGAAAATAGGGGAAGTACGGAAGAGTCAGCCCACACACCGGACACATACATCAACGAAGCTAACAAAGGAAGCAGGGAATTTGTGAGAAACGCAAGAAAATGGGACAAAGATGAAAACATTGCTGCGATTTTTTTGGATTCCCTCTTTAGAACGGGAAATTTCATACCGCCTTTGAAAGAACGGCCATTAAGGGGGTTATATATATACATATGTATGTATATATATATATATATATATATATGTATGTATATATGTATATATATGTATATATATATATATGTATTTATATATATATATATATATATATATATATATATATATATATATATATATATATATATATATATATATATATATATATATATATATATATATATATATATATATATATATATATATATATATATATATATATATATATGGGCCCGTGTTTTTGGGATACATGCTATCCCACCCCGTAAGGAAAAGGTTAAGGGTCAAGCAGTGTCTCTCTTCAGAAACATTTTGAAACGTAGACAGAAGCAACTTTCGTCAGATAGGTTTGTTATGAAACTCCCTAAAACTGAGTCTACAACAGGAATTGGGGGTGTTAAGAGACATAAAAGAGAAATAATCCCTGGGAAAGAGCTTGATGTTTTATTAGAAGGAGACTCCCCGTCCCAGCAATCACCCCTCTCCTCCTCGACTTCGCCACTATCCCAATAGGCCATCAACTACTTTCACTACAGTTTGAATGAAGATAAATCTTATTTTAGCAAACTATTGTTTTAAATTACGTCTGTCAAATTTGAAGGTTTCGTATAAAAAAACAACCCCATCCAATTTGAAATTATCCGATAAAATGTGATATTTCTGGTTTACAGGAACGAATTAATTCAAATTACGTCACTTCTTATGGGAAAAGTTCGTTCGATACTCGTCGAGACTTCAGAAACCAATTAACGGCAAATACCGAGGTACCACTATATCTAATATACACCCGCCCCCAACACACAACCATATTATATATATATAAGAAAAAGATGAAAGAGAAAACCAGTAATAGCTCTAAAGCTACTTGCAGCCAGGAACAAATAACATGAAAAGAAAAGTATGAAAGAGGTTTTAGACAGCATTTCTTCATCAGCGGTGTCAATGCTGTCTAAAAACCAATGGATTGTTTCCGATGAGTAATTCCTATACAATAAACACACTCAGACACCGTACAATCCATGAAAAACAGAAGAATTGATTAATAATTGAATAAAGATTGAATTATAGTACTTAACCAAAGAACACCAAGCCTGGCGCTAGACAGAGTGGAAGTTAGGAACTTGTAACCGCAAGATGACTGACGTCACAAAACTTGCAACCATGGATGTAGTGGATTCTCAATTACAGACTTACTTAGGTTACCGTATTTTAGGAATATTATACCCTTTATTATTTAGTTTTTTATTATTATTACTACTAAGAGCTATTTCTATTATTTTTATTTTTACTTATGATTTTTATTTTAATTTTTATTTTTAGTAGTTATTTTTCTATTTTATCTTATTGTTATGTTTAACATATTTAATGCAACAGAACAAACTATTCATTAAAACAAAAACAACCAATTATGTTTTTGGAAAGACTTTCAGGGTAATTATTCCGTGTTAGCACAGCTTTCAAGTCTAAAATATGCTTAATCCTATTGTCTTTAGAACATAGCCTATATATATATATATATATATATAAATAATATGCATGTGTCTGTGATGCAACTACGTAGACATACAAAAACAAACATTATGTATATATATATATGTGGGTGCATGTGCATAAATGCATATACTGTGAAACTTCTCTAGCCTATTCCCCCCCCCCTCCTTCCCCATTTGATGACCACCCTTCTAAATGACCCTTTTCTGTTTAGAATCGATTATAGAGTTCATACAACCAATGCTACAGAAGAATTTTTCGGCACCATTACCGGCGCCATAGAGAAGTTTTACTATATATATATATACATATATATATACATATATATATATATATATATTACTATATATATATATATATATATATATATATATATATATATATATATATATATATATATATATATATATATATATATATATATATATATATATATATAATGTAGTGGAATCTCGATCGATCGTCCTCCAAATCATCGTTTTCCCGCATGTGTCGTTTATTTCACTCAGTCCCGACGATCATATTGCTTTAATATGTTTCCGCATCTACCGTTTTCCCGCATTTATCATTCAGTTCAATCGGTCTCTTGATAAACGCTAAATTGAGATTTCACTGTATATATATTATGACACGCAGCAGTTCTTCCGCACAGTGAATCAAGTGAAAGTGACACAATGCGAATAAAATCGTAACGGTGGAACAATTACCTTTCGTCCTGTTTTCTTGGCTATCGGTGGAGCCACTTTGTTCCACACTTTTCGACACATCATAATTCCGTGCAAGAAGATGACCGGCGGCCGACGGCCTTCGTCTTCTGAATGAGACGAGATTTCTTCGAAGTAAGTTTTCATTTTCCAGTCTTCACGGATGGAGCTAAAAGGTAAAGGTTTTGTACAGAGGCTGTTGAGTATTAATCCATCACTGTACTATAATCTTGGGACATACACACACACACACACACACACACACACATATATATATATATATATATATATATATATATATATGTCAGAACTTAGTTGGGAAGGGAATAATTAATGTAAATTTAATGGGGCTTCGAGATTAAATTATTTTCATAGCGCGAGAGAAACCAAAGTAATTCAGATTTCCAGACGCGCGAAATAAATAGTGATTTCCGCTTATAAGAATCACGTTTGTTATTACTGTTTTTGATTCTTATAAGCGGTTGATTCTTATAGCCGAAATTTAAATTTTTGGACAGGCACTCACACCCCTATATATACATATATGAGATAATTTACCATAAAATACTCTTTAATTTACGTTAATTATCTTTTATTAAAAATATTTTTTTATAAATTTTAAAAATACAACTTAATTTCTAGACCTATAAGTAGATACACATGATTATATAGTAAGAGAAGAAAAAAAATCCAATATTTGTTACAACATACCTGCTTAACAGTTTTAACATTTCAACTACAGGAAGGGAGCAAGCAAAAGTTTTCTATGGTAGTTTGACGTCATGAAGTTTTCAGGGGCCTGTTAATACCTCTTTCAATACTAATAGTCTCAGACGAAGGTTCACCTTCTAGATTACGTTTCACGAATTGATAACGTGCTGAATCTACTAATGTCTCGTTTGCCTAAGTGATAGTGGACACTTCGCCGAAGATATATGTGTTTCAGGGTCAAGGAAGCCGCGACCAGAATGTGAGAGGTGGGAAAAAAGAGTCCCTATTTTTGTTTGTCAGTGGAGAAAAGTGAAAACGGACCCAGACGGATAAAGATGTCTCCGGGTCAAGCTAATAGGATAGTGTTGTGCTAAAGCGTTTAAGGGGAAACTATTATGTTATGTCTAACAAAGAAAGGGATGAAATTTACGACTATATCCCAACCCATCTTATCAATCTTTCTTTAAATAAGAAAGAAAGAAAGAAAGAACTTCGTGCCTTTTGAGGGTTTAAGTGGCTTTTTTTGGAAAAATGAAAGGAAAGCGAAGAGTGTAAACTGATTCCTAAAACCGGTGGATTTATTCTTTAAAGCAAAAATTTTAACATGGAAATTATACATTTGTTTTTGTTTTCGCAATATTGATTCTTATAAACGGTTGATTCTTATAACCACTGATCACTATAAGCGGTGGTTACTGTAGTTGGTTTTTTCCCCGGCTTTGAGAGTGACTTTCGGTTCGCAATGAAAGAAAATCGCGTAAAGAGAATTATTTTTAGAATCAGGTACAGGAGTTAGGCACGAGGAAGACCTTCGGGAGTCTTTTTTGGGGCTCTGCGCATGTGCCGAGAGAGTACACGTGCAGAGTTTGACAGTGAGATGGTCAGAGTGCGGGATAAATTTGTTGAGGCGGGCGTGTGTGTCGCCGCGTCTATATGGCGAGCTCTCAGATATATGATATTTTGTAGCAATGGTTGCTGGAAGAAAATAAACGTGGTTTATGTCAAACTATGTGTGTATCCTGATGTTGGACTACCTTCTTTTACGCCACCGGACCACCACTGACTAGGGCCTGGCTTTACGGGGCCTGGGGCAAACTTCTGTTTGGGGGCCCCAAGAAATCTGATTAATCGAATAATTTTTTAAAATTTTTTTGAGGGTCTCCTTTTATCAGGAGATTATTTGAATTTTGAAGTACGGTACAAGTTTCAGAATTTTCTTTCGGAGGAAATCTAATAAATAAATTTAAAAAAATTTTTTTGGGGCCCCTCCAGCAGTTGGGGGCCTGGGGCAAAGTGGCCCAGTTGCCCCCCCCCCTCTGGGCGGCCCTGCCACTGACTGCAACAACATTTAATATAGTGAGCGTAGTCTTACGCTCGACAATAACCGACAGTATAGCTACCTTTGTGGGTCGAAACCCCAGGATTTCCAATAAATTAATCAAAAACGAAGAAAAAAAATACCAGAAGATTGTTTCCCAAGATTGTTATTTTCAACATGGCCGCGGTTTGGAAAATTTACAAGATCGAGAGGTTTGTTCTTTGGTGTTTCTGCAGAAAATCTGTTTGCGTCTCATCAAGAAAAAATTGTCAGTAAACAAGAAAATTATGTATGTTCGAGCTTCAACGTCAGCGATTGGAATCAAAATTAACAATCCGGTAAAACTTAAAATGAATGTTCCAGGAAAATCAGAGGTTTGTGAACAGGGAAAATTTTTTGTGGGTATGGACATTGTCTCTCCGGAACTGCTTGGTGACTGCACGGAAATCAACGAACTTTCAAGAAGAAAAATTTTTGTGTCTACAAAAAATTAAAATAAAATAGGTAAAAAATTTAAAATAAATTAAAATTGGGATAAAATGATGAAGGTAAGCGTTTTGATCCAAATTTACAAAATAAATTGATAACAAATTGTTTTGAAGAGTTGTTGTTTAAAATAATCAGTATAGTGAAAGTAATTGATGTAGTTGAAATTGAAAATGTTGAAATATTTTTCGTGTTTGAACATTTTGAAAATTTGGTGACTATTGAAAATTAAATAATAAAATTTTCTGATAATTTTAAATTAGTTGTAATAAGAAATGTAAATTTTAATGTTGTTTAATTGATTGAGTCAACATGTTTTGTTTGTCTTTCAAAGTCAGGGGGGGGGAGAAACTAGGTAACAGAGTTACTGATAAACAGTTGTAAAATTTCGGAAATTTTAATTTCATTAATTATTAGAAAGTTATGAGTTTTGGTAAAGATTTCGGGAGATTTTAGAACATATAAAAATTAAACTATGCATTTTGGTGTTTTGTTGCTGTGGCAGTCTTTTGCTGTGGCAGTTATTTTGTAAATATTTTTTAAAGTTTATTGATTTAATAATGTGTGTTTGATTTTCTGTACATTGAAAATGGGTACTCAAGACTGTATAATAATTGATAATTTAGATAGAGTTTTATAAGTGTATTTTTTGTTGTATTAATATAAATTTATTTGATATATGATATTTTGTGAGGTATGGAATTTGCAGGTTATTTTTCATTGATAAGATGTGAAGGTTTATGGAATATTCTAATTTTGGAAATGATAAAATTGTGTTAGCAGAATTGAAAAGTGTGAATCATTTTAACATATTTTGTCAATTAATGATTTAAAGTTTTGAACAGAGCATGAGTAATTATGACATGTTTTCTTCATATAGTCAAGAGTTTTTAAGATTATCGCTGAAGGGTTGTGAGAAGCATATGAAAATAAAAACGAAGTTGTTTTGAATTTTATAATACAAAGTTGAAAGTTGATTCCATACCTTTAAGATTTAGTTGCTTTATATTTTAATAATCATTGTGTATTTTTAATTTGATTGATTTAATATTTCTTTTTGTTTTTATGCACTTAAAAATCACCTGGGTTGGTACCCTTTTTTTCATTTTTGTTTATTGTGCATTTAATAAGTATTCCATGGGATCCATTTTTGCAATGTTTTGTTTGTATAATGTGCTGAACTGTGTTTACATTTTCCCGAATATGATCAAACTTCCTATCTCAGAGATCCATTTCTTAATTGATTTTACTTGTTGGGTGCCTAACACCTTTTTGAAACTTTGTGTGTTGCCTTAAATTAAAATTAATTAATAAAATACTTAAAAAAAAGATAATTTGGTTAAACTTTCTACTAGAAAACTTTTGTATGCGATTTTCTGGATCTTGCCAAAAACCGAATGTGACGCCCCTAATTCTTTCATCTTTCAGTAAATTTTCTCTTTCTTGAATACACTAACCTATCACCCACCTCTAACCGCGCGTTGGAAGTCATCCCAACCTCATTGTATCCTTCTAAATAAATTGTTCTTCACATACTCAGTCATAATGTGCTGAAAAATATTACTTAAACGAAATGACTAAAGACAGGCCATGGGATGACCGCTCCAATTGCCCTCCCGATTCTTATTTAATACTTCCTCAGGCATGACAAGCGCCTACATTTCCAGTTTCTCCATATAAGTTCTTGACAAGGTGTTGTTTTGGCAGTCATGTCCTGTAGGAGAATTACGTTTGATCCACTGTACGGCCACAAACACTAAACGCAAACAACTACACACACCCTACACTCCTTAGTAGTAAAGTTATTAAGAATTTGAACCCAGGGCAGTGTGGGAAACACACATTCCAACACATGAACACTCTCCACATATATTTCCAAAGCCATTGTTGTGGTTAAGACTGGGGGAAAATTCTGAACCTGCTCTCCTCTGACCCAACTATGCACAACTAATCAGAAATTATAAGGTGTTTTAACATAATTAATCTATCATTGTGAAATATTAACTTGAATGAAGTGTAACTTATAAAATGTTTTGATAATTTTAAATTGTTGATTATGTTATAAAAGAAAAAATATTGTGAACTATAAATATGTAGAAATATTTTGAATTTCATATGTAAAATAAGTCGAAGGTATAACAGAACTCTAAAAGGATAAATTGTATTGGAATTGATGTTAAAATAAATTTATGTTGTTCGGTGATTAAAAGAAATGAGAAAAATAATCCCATGGAAAAAAAGATAAAATGTTTATATTCTTTTTCAACTACTAATATGTTTTTGTCTTTGAGTCTTACAGGGACAAATGATTCCAGGAGGCCTCCAAGCAAGACGGTCGACCGCATTATTTTTGTCTTTCATATAGTTAATTGTTCTTTTCATTTACGTTCATTTTCATATTACCATAATCTGTGTAAAAAAATTAAATATTTGTAGACATTTAAACTGGAACTGATGTAAAATAGAAGGTAAGTGGACAGCTTATAGAACTGTCAACAATAAACCACTCAAGAAAAATGGTAAGACCTGATTAAGCCTGGACTTATTGCAAAATATTTACTGACAGTCCATGTTAACGGCTTGCAATTATTCTGTTAATTTCATTTAATAAATTAAAAAAAAAGTTCCTAAATGAGACTTAAAGTGATACTATTTCAGGTGATGTTTTATCCATGTGATAGATAGCAAATATGGTTGTAGAGATATAATATAGTAACTTTTAAGTGATATTTTTATTTTTGTAATGATATATTTTGAGATAGTGTGTTAATATCTTCCTAATTTGTTTCAAGTCATCAGTGATATAATATAATATACTGTACAACTCAAGAATATTTTTAATGTAACTTGTGAAAAAATTGTAAACTGTGTATTTTTAAAACCACTGCTCCAAGTCTTACAGAATAGAGAGAGATTATCCAGGGGTTGTAACGGGGACATTTGATTTTAATAATGGGGTTCACTGGGATCTTTGTTTTGTGGGGAGACGTCCCTACTCAGCATGTTTTCCAGTTGGCTGATTTGAGGATTTTGCTCTTCTGAAGTCTTGCCACATGGAATTAGCTACTCCTTGTGTGCACGCCTTCAGGAGGACGGGGGGGGAATGTTGTCAGGACTTACTTGGGAAGGGAATAATTAATGTAAATTTAAGGGGGCTTCGAGATTAAATTATTTTCATGGCGCGAGAGAAACCAAAGTAATTCAGATTTCCAGACGCACAAAATAAATAGCGCGAAATAATCCAGACGCGCGAAATATATATATATATATATATATATATATATATATATATATATATATATATATATATATATATATATATATATATCAGTGATTCTCAACCACTGTGTGTCACGGCACTTTAGTGTGCCGCCACTGCGAATTATTTTATATGCTATTTTCACAAAATATATTATAGGTACATGAATCAATTATCCAAGAAAAATTCTTTTAAATTTTTCTTATCAACAATAAAATAAAAAGAAAAGATCTGTGCTGCCAAATTTTTAAATTATTAAAACTGTAACCGTGACGAAATAAAGGTTGAGAATAAATGGTCTAGAGAGTCGAGATTGCCTCATGCAGGACTTATAGGCGAGTACTGAGCAAAGGTCGAGTGCCGAAGCATTTTTTTTCGGGTTGAAATGTTTCGAGTACCGAGAATATATATATATATATATATATATATATATATATATATATATACATATATATATATATATATATATATATATATATATATATATATATATATATATATATACATATATATATATATATATATATATATATATATATATATATATATATATATATATATATATAATATACAGGGTGTCCCATGAATACCGCCCAAACTCTGCACAGTCAGTTTCCTCGTTGGGAGTACATAAAAATGCCCAAAGAACTGTACCTGTACAACCAATAGTTTTCGAGAAAAGTACGAAAAACAAAGCATGGCGTCACTTCCGGTGGAAGGAAAAACACTTTACTTGACACATCAACAGCAGTACTTGCAGATCTTTTCCGACGATAATGTTCAAAATGTTCACCGCGCATATCGAGGCAGGCTTGAGCTCGCCGTGGAAGGGATGACTGCACACGTCGCAGCATCGCGGCGTCCACCGAAGTACAAGCAGCATTGCAGACGAGTAACTAAGTCCGTTTTTGTAGTCACTACGTCTCGATACACCAATTCCTTCAGATGGCCCCATAGGAAAAAATCGAACGGTGTGAGATCTGGCGATCATGGCGGCCATAGAACCGCACCCCCACTTCCTATCCAGCGGCCGGGGTATTCCATATCCAGCCAATCACCTGCAGGAGCACAGAAATGCGCCTGAGCCCCATTATGCTGGAACCAAAGGCCATGTATTGCCACTAAGGGTATGTCGTTGAGGAAATCGGGTAACACATCACGGAGAAATACCAAGTAGGAATGTCCCGAGAGCCGTTCAAGCAACATATATGGTCCAAGCAGGTGATCCCCGAGTATGCCGGCCCACACATTTACAGACCAGTGGTCCTTTCTGCGGGCGGATTGAATGAGGATTGAACTGGGACCACATATGGCTGTTGTGATAGTTGAATACCCCATCACAAGTGAAACATGATTCATCAGTCCACAAGATATGTGCAATGAAACCATTATCTGTATTATGTTGCTGCAACGGACATTAACAAAAGTCCATGCGTTTCTGATAGTCATCTGGTTTTAGACCTTGCACAGTTTTGTACCGAAATGGGTATAGCCCCTCTGACCGTAAGAGCCCGTGCACAGTACTTCTATTTGAATTCAGCTCACTGGTTAGTACGCGCGTGCTTACAAGGTCGTTTCTTCTACCCTCCGCAGTATTGCATCCTCGCGTGTTATCGTCAGGGCGCTATGCGGTTCTCCAACATCGTGGCGACTCTGTGTCGGGCAGACGCTTCCCGTATTTCGCAGTCTGTCGTCCAGCCTTCGAATCACTTTGGCATCTGGAGGACGGCGTGACGGATATCGACGGGCATGCTCCCTAGCAGTGCGTAAGGCATTTCTATTACACTGGTCGTAGATCAAATGCATGTCGCAATATTCGAGAACAGAATACATGATCACCATGCGAAGAATACAGGTAGCTGTAAGATGCAACCTTTTAAATACGAGTTAAACGACTGCTTAACGTCATTCCACGGCGCGCGCATGTATGACGCGATATGCGCGGCGAACATTTTGAACATTATCGTCGGAAAAGATATGCAAATACTGCTGTTGATGTGTCAAATAAAGTGTTTTTTCCTTCCGCCGGAAGTGACGTCATACTTTGTTCGTATTTTTCTCGAAAACTATGCGTCTACAAGTACAGGTCTTTGGGCATTTTTTATCTTCTCCTAACGAGGAATCTGGCTGTGCAGAGTTTGGGCGGTATTTATGGGACACCCTGTTTATAATATATAATATATGTATATATATATATACACTATATGATATATATATATATATATATATATATATATATATATATATATTTATGTATGTGTGCGTGTGTGTGTGTTATGTCCATGCACCCGCTGATGGGGACATCAATCTCTATCAACGGATGGGATCCTCAATCGGACGCCTGTGAATCACCATACGTATATATACACTCAAGAGCCAAAACATTATGACCACCTGTCAATAACGAGTTGGCCCACCTTTGGCGCGCAACACAGCTTCAACCCGCCTTGGCATGGATGCCACAAGTCCTTGGTAGATGGCCGGAGACAGATTGTACCAGATGTTTAAGCAACGGTCACGCAAATCCGAGATATTGCGAATTGGTGGTCTTTGAACTCTGAGCTGCCGTCCCATGACATCCCAAATGTGTTCTATCGGATTGAGATCCGGTGAGTTAGGCGGCCAGGATATTAACTGGAATTCAGCATCATGTTCCTGGAACCACTCCAACACAATTTTAGCCTTGTAACACGGGGCGTTGTCCTGTTGGAACATTCCATTTCCAGCTGGAAAAACAGAGGCCATGTAAGGGTGCAACTGGTCCGCAATGATGTTCAGATACCCTGTAGCATTCATGGTCTGCTCTACCACAACCACGGGTCCCAGAGACGCCCAAGAGAACGTCCCCCAAAGCATAATACCGCCACCACGGGCCTGTGTATGACCTACTGTACATTGAGGGAGCAACAGTTCGCCTGGAAGACGGCGTATCCTGACACGGCCATCGGCGTGATGAATGACAAACCGTGATTCATGTGACCAGGCAACTCTCTCCCACTGATCCATGGACCAGTCGCGATGTTCCCGGGCCCAGCGCAGGCGCAGTTGGCGATGACGCTTGGTCAGCAAAGGCACACTAGTGGGACGTTTGCTGCGCAGTCCCATATCCAACAGTGTCCACTGAACAGTGTGCTGCGATACTATTCTACTTGGCCCTGCATTGTATTGGGCTGTCAGCTGAGCCACTGTCTAGTTCCGGTTTTGCTTCACCATGCGAGGCACTCTCCGACTACCTTTTTCTTTGATAGCGTGTGGACGTCCAACACCATGTCTTCTACTGCTAGTTTCACCGTCATTCATCCACTTTGCATAAGTACTAACAACTGTAGGTCGCGAACAACCCACGAGTCGTGCAGTTTCGGAAATACTTGTTCCGAGCCTTCGAGCCATTACAATCTGCCCTCTATCAAAGTTGCTTAGATCCGCAGACTTTTCCATCACACACAGAAGTAAGTCAAAGAATGATTCTTCAGACTCTCCAGCAGCAGTTAAATACCACTTCCACCTGATCACGTGCCTTCCACGTCATCCAGGCTAATTCATTGCAAAATGTAGGGGTGGTCATAATGTTTTGGCTCTTGAGTGTACATACACACATAGATAGATATAAGGGGAGAAAAACACTGATGACCATCGCAAATGTAATCGGGGTGCCCACAGAGGCGGTTTTTCGTGAAAATAACACAGTCTTGAGACGTACAAGTTCTAATTTCAACGCTCCTTGTCTTTTTCGCCAGTTTTAATTCGTGGCGTAGCTGATAACCTGTGCTACAGCACCAAGTTTCTCTACGAATCCGCCACCAGTGTATATTTTACAACCTCAAATGTACATCACGTTAATTCAAACCGTGACCCTAACATTCGAGGATAATTGCAACGGATTATTTATGCTTCCTATTCTCGCATTCCAATACACTGAAACTGTTCCTAAAACCACAAATGAATCTTCCCCACGTCCTTGAAGGTTCGTACATGTGCGTTCTCAAGATAGTCTCTTTGTGGGAAGATATAAATTAAAAAACGGCTGAATTGCACCATTAAAAAGGGGTGATTTAGAGGCCATAAATGTTAATTATGATAGAAAATTAAAATATTTTTGTCATAACATATATTATATATTTCGTAAGATGATGGACGTTTTGACGGATTTTAAGATTTCTTCTTGTACCTGCTGCTCTGTTTTAAAAGTAACCCAAAACAAAAAATTGCAAAACACTGGTACACCCTTTCCCTACGTAGTAATGTGTTGTGATAACCCGGATCTTTAATTACCATTGAGAAATTAAGGTTAAAATGTGTCACAAAGTTGTCCCGACGAATGGGGCCTACTTTGGGATTTCGCCTTGAAATGCAAGAGGAAAAAATACTTAACCCAAAGTTAAAAGCTTGATGCACAATTATATATACCTATTACAAATACTGGATAGCTTTATCTATATCTCTCAGATCAAGGAACCCCCGGGTGTCCACTGACCTAGGGGATCGATGCTATATACAGGGTGGTCATAAAGAAACTTTGCCGATATATGGACCTCTAGCGGGTGTTCCGTTCAACATATCGAGATGAGATTTCAGATATAGTTATTCAGAGGTATAAGCTCGGGATTCTGTGAATGGCAACAAAGTGGCACTCACGGTTACGGTTATAGGTACAGAAACTCGAAATTTTCAAATGGCAACACCCACTTTTTTCCCTCGCAAAATGCTCAGCGCATGCGAAAACCTTAAAGAGCGTTGGAACGGTACGTGTATCACAAAAAACGGATGCATTATGCACGCACATAAAATATCTCTGCGAATGGCTAACAAAAACACGATCAGAGAGGTTTTTATCGGTTTTCTACGTTGAATATCTGGCGAACGACATTCTGTGATTAGTTTCTAGCCTCTGTCATATGCAAATTTCCTCCGTGTGCCCCGATCGTGTCTTTGTTGGCCGCTCGCAGAGCTGTTTTTGTGCGTGCATAAAGCGTCTGTTTTTTGTGATACACGTACCATTCCAACGCTCTCTAGGGTTTTCGTATGCGCTGAGCATTTTGCGACGGAAAAAAGTGGGTGTTGCCATTTGAATATTTCGAGTTTCTGTACCTATAACCGTAACTGTAAGCTCCACTTCGTTGCAATTCATAGAATCTCGAGCTCATACCTCTGAATAGCTATATCTGAAATCTCATCTCGATCAGTTGAACGGAACAGCCGCTAGAGGTCCATATATCGGCAAAGTTTCTTTATGACCACCCGGTAGATTCTTGTTCCATGAGTATAAAATTTCATCCGGTCGGGCCGGCCATTTCCAGTATATTTTCGATCGTTCCATAATGCTCACCATGTATCCTTCGTCTTTAACATCAGTCACTTTTTCGTGGAAAATCTGGTTCTCGAAGTTTACCAGCACAAAATCACCCGTTTTGAAAGCATCGGTATTGCTGGTACCGTTTAGATCAAAGACATTGCTGGTATTGTTTGGGATCACCAACAACTGAGCACTGTCAACGCCATTCCTCTTCGAACAATTCCATGCTATCGTCGTACTCTCGAAGAGACAAAGTCTTACTGCTGTCGTCGGTCTTTTCCTCTGTCGTTTCTAAGAGTGAGGATTTCTTACGTGAAGACTTTGAAGCCTTTCTCTATCTTTTTCCTTCCGGCGGATTTCATCGCCTATTCGCTCTTTCTGGCCTCTTGGACGTCGACAAAGCAGATACATTTTCCCTGCGGGACATTCAACTTAGTCTCTTGGTGGCCCGGACTATTTGTCACCTCTTCCCTTCACTTATTTGAATTTTCAGTGAAGACTTCGTCCACATATTCTGTCCTCGATTCCAGACTTTCTTCAAGAACTGCTTTGGAAACCGCTGAAAAACTTACTTCTTATCCAGTGGAAAAAATTCTGTCTTCCGAAATCCCGACTTCAGATTAGATTAATTAATTTATAGTAATAGATTAAATATATAATACCACCGAGTAAACAAGCCAAGTATTCAGTTACAATTAATATTCTTACAATTAACATTAACTAATTACTTTCAATAGTTATGTAAAAAAGTAAACGCATTCAATTATAGCTCAAAAACATTAACAATTTCAGTAAACATCTGAAAGTCATATGCAAAGATGCGTGCGTTCATTTAAAAAATCATACAAATTACTCACGTGCAAAAAAATTTTGCACGTGTATTTCAATTTAATGTACATATATTTTATATTATGCTACATATATATATGTATAAATAGGCTATGTATACAGTGGCGTAGCTAGGGGGGTGCGGTGGGTGCGGTCCGCACCAGACGGCACATATTTTGGGGCGGCATATTTTTATTTAGTACTAGCTGAATACCCGTGCTTCGCTACGGATTACATTCAAATTAAACACAACTGTCAAAGTATGCAATTAATGCCAAAAAACAAAATAAAAATATATTTATAAAAAATTCGTATAGACAAAATAATGTAAAAGATAATATTCAAATTAAATCTAATAGACCATACTAAAGAATATAGCACGGTTAACATAGTACAGTTTGAGGAACATTTCTTTTACTGTATTTTAATATTTTTTGGGATAATATCCAATCGTCTGCCGCATTAGAAAGAAAAAAAAATTATATCAATTTATTTCGTTGTTATGTACGTGACGTAAAATTAATTTAAAGTACCAAAAAAAAAAGAAATTAAGTGATCAACATTTAATAAATTAAATTCTAAAAATTAATCTTTAAAAATTCACCAAAAATCAGAAAATGGAGGTAAAGATTCGAAAGAGATTTTATTTTAAAGGAATTTTTATGATCTTTCAATGTATTATTTTATGTATTATTCAATGTATTATTCAATGTATTATTTTAAATGCAAACGTAAAAAAAGTTACTAAAACAGCTTAAAAGTTTAATTTAAAAAAATCTAAGAAGAATTTTTCAAAAATCTTTCTTAGTGCACCCCTACACTACAAAAAGAATCGCCATGCAAAATTTCAGCCCTTTAGGTCCAGCGGTTTGGTCTGTGCGTTATCTGTCAGTCAGTCAGTCAGTCAGTCAGTCACTGAATCGTGTCTGGGGCCACGATCAGACACTGACACCGATCAGTGATAGGAGTGCCGATTTTGGTACCATTCGGCCCCATAGTCTCCCTGTCAGCGAGGACAGCCGCGGAAGCTATCGAAATAAGCAACATTTAGGGGCAAAATCATTAAAACATTAATTAAAAAACTCCGGAGCCCGATTTTCAAAAAATAATATGCCTATGTTTTAATCTGAACTATCAATTATATCTATACAAAATTTCAGCTCAATGGAAGCAATACCTTTTCACTTATAAAGGAACAAACATAGGTCTATTCGAAATAATCAATAAATTTCACAGTTTCTATGAAACACACTGATTTTTGAATAAAGTTCAATCATTCAAGTTCGATTTACGCAAATTGTGCATAAAATTGTACATAAATTCAAAAACATAAAGTTTATAAGTTAAATAAAATTCTGTAATATTATACCAATAAATTTCCAGTTGATAGCTAAAATATCATAAATCTTTTTTTACCTTAAATGTCCAATAAAAAGAATAGTCCCAAATGTAATTTTCTTCAAGAAACCCTTAAACATTACCAATTTCAAAGATTCTTTTTCTATTTATCAATACCTCCTCCCGTTCTAAAGAGCGATTTCGAAAAACGGACCCCGTAAGCTACATGGTGTTGCTATGGTTACTTGACTGCTGTTGACAAAGGAAAAGTTGTAAGGTACATTGTAATGTATAAAAGTTGTACATTACCCTCCACATATAAAATCTGCTCTCTCTCTATATATATTATTATAGAAGTATAGATACACATTGGTATTCCAAAATTAGAATAAGAGATGAAATAAAAATGCAAAAATAAAAAAAGGATTTTAAGTAAAGAATGTTTTTTTAATTATTTTAAGCACCTAAAATAATATTCAAATTAATATTACGTTAGCTATTAATTAAAGTTAATTTTTTAAAAGAAAGAGGTGTGCTTGAGACCGTAGTTTTATTCAAAAATAAAAAAAGGATTTTAAGTAAAGAATGTTTTTTAATTATTTTAAGCAGTATTCAAATTAATATTACGTTAGTTATTAATTAAAGTTAATTTTTTAAAAGAAAGAGGTTAAGAGACAAAAAGAAAAAAAAAAGAAAAAAAGAAAAAAAGAATTTTAAGTAAAGAATTTTTTTTAAAAAATAATATTTAAATTTTTTAAAAATAATATTCCTAAAATAATATTCAAATTAATATTACGTTAGTTAATAATTAAAGTTAATTTTTTAAAAGAAAAAGGCGTGCCGGAGAACGACTAGGTTCGATCCACTAACGTCAAAACAGAAGCCCACCGCGATAGCACCACGCTAAGGATCGTTGAAGTCTTCGGCACAAAAAGCGGTAGAGGACAGTAGCGGAAACAATGGAGATTGTTAGGATTAAGCCCCTAACTTTATTTCTACTGATCAGATAAATATAATATATAGCCTATGTCCATCTGGAATAATGTACCTTTCAAACAGTGAAAGAATTTTTCAAATAGGTGCAGTGGTTCTGGGGATTACCCTCCACATACAAAATCCGCTCCCTCTTTATATATAAGTATAGATATAGATTAGTTGTAAAAAACTACTTGTTCAATTCACAAGTTTACTATTCGATTTCTACGAATTATGAATTACTATATGATTTCGAATATTTTTCCTCATCGTCAAGCCAATGTAGGACACAATCAACCCTTTTTATCTACACATTATTTTAGAATTAATAGCATAATGAACCCAATTCTTTCCTCTTCACGAAAATACGAATATCACGTAAAAGACGTCGTCGAATCTTCTTGACATACATTGTTCATTTAAGGTGATGTTCATTTTACGGCAGATATTAAAGCTCCAGTGGCGTAACTAGGGGGTGCGGTGGGTGCGGTCCGCACCGAGCGGCACATATTTTGGGGCGGCATATTTTTATTTAGTATTAGTTGTAAAAAACCACTTCTTCAATTCATAAGTTTACTATTCGATTTCTACGAATTATGAATTACTATATATTTCGAATATTTTTCCTCATCGTCAAGTCAATGTAGGGTTGAAAATATTATCTCTAAAAATTTTGCTCGGATACAGACATCAACGGTGCCGACGTCGAGTAGAAGTTCTATGTACTACTCCGTGCTCGATGTTTATTGAATGCTTAGTACCACCGTTAGCATGGAGATGACGCGGCCTAATTTATTACTGCCTAATTTAAATATGGCTTCCAATGGTAAAAAAGTTCCCCACCTATAGTTTGTCTCAATTACAATTATTTATTTATGTTTATTAATTTATAAAAACCATCAATTAATTGACTTAGAAAGGGCGGCAAATTGGAGACCGCCCCGGGCGGCAAAAGTTCTAGCTACGCCACTATATGTATAAATATATTAAGCAAAAATAAAATACACAAATTAACAATTTCATCTGTTAGTTCAACCATTCTGTTACAATGAAATTAACAATTTCAGCCTATATTAATTTTATCAATTTGATCCGATAGAAAATGTTTTTTAATTAATTTATTTATTTATGTATTGTTGTTGATCTTTGGTTAGTTTAGGTACACAATTGGATCCGGTAGGCAGCGCTGCAATCGCGCTTCAGAATTTTTTTATTTTTATGAATTTTAATGATGTATACACGTGCATTCAATAATTGGATCCGGTAGGCGTGCTGAAATCGCATTTCAGAATATTTTTTTTTATTTCCATGAATTTTATAGCTGTATGCATGTGCATTGAATAACAATTAACTTAACCTACAAATTTGTTAAACAAGCGATTTTGGTGTTTTTAATTTATGTTTATTATTGTATTTTTGCACGTGAGATTAATATAGGCTGATATATTTATGAAGCGGTCGCTCTGTAAGTGTTACTTGACAGATCGTTACACAGAACAAGGCAACTATTAGATTAATTATATTACATTGCATAACAATATCACATCACATTATATTATATTATATTTTATATATATATATATATATATATATATATATATATATATATATATATATATATATATATATATATATATACACATACTCATGTCCATAAATTTAGGATAATGCCGCCTCCGGTATATAAAGGTTCAGAAACAAAACAGACGTGATTTATTCATAAAGCCCCTTTATTAAGCAAAAGATAAAGAACCAAAAAGATGTTGTATGTCTGATACCATTCATAAAAACTACGATTTTTACTCCTTGGAGCAATTGTAAAAAATATCTCCTTTACAAAAACTTAATATTACATGGTTGGTATGATGATTAATACATTATATGTCTCCTATGCGATGAAATACAGTACGTACAACGCCAAGGCATGCTGAGTATCAAATTATCAAGCTGATCTTGGGGAAGATTACTACACTCAGCAGGCGATGTTGTTCCAAGGTCCGGTACACATGTAGGAGGTGGTTGACGGGTTGCAACTCGTCGGCCAAGCATGTCCGACACATGCTCTATCGGATTCAAGTAAAGTGAGAATGCTGGCCATTCGATGCGGGTGATATCCTCAAACTGAAGGCATATGTTTACGATGTTTGCTCGGTGAGGACGGGAATTACCATCCATGAACACAAATTCTGCGCCCATGGCACACCTAAACAAACATACATGTTGTTCCAGAATGATGTCCCGATAAATGTGGCCGTTCAAGGTTCCGATTTGAACATGCAGATCTGTTCTGGAGCGCAGTATAATTCCACCCCAAACGAGCAATCCTGCACCACCGTAACGGTGTCGTTTAATGATGTTGTCTTGGTGGTAATGGGTACCTGGCGTTCTCCATATGAAAGTCCAACGTGAATCAGACTGCAAGCTAAACCTGGACTTGTCGGAAAACATGACACAAGCCCACTGTGACAATGTTCACATTGCATGATCTGTACTCCAGGCTAATCGCTGCCGACAGTAAGTTGCCGTGAGCGGAACACATCTGACAGGCCTGTGAGCATATATTTCCCAAACGTCTGTACACGGTTTGCTTTGAAACTGTGGTATCTGTGGCTGCAGATAGCTGACGAGACAGGTCGGATGCCGTGCTCCGTCTGCTTCTTTTGGCAGTTACTGCCAAATACCGGTCTTCATTCGGCGTTGTAACTTGGGGGCGAACTGTACTGTAACGTCTACCGACATTTCCATCATCTTGGAATCGTTGCCAAAGCCTAGAGATGACACTTTGGGCAATTCCAAGTTCCCCGGATACTTCCATCTGAGTACGCCCACATTCCAGGCTTCCAATAATTCTACCACGTAAAAAATCATCCACATGCGTGCTCTGTGTCATAACTATTCGGTTATGGCACTGAGCGGCCATACCAACAATGCAATATTAAGATTTTGTAAAGGAGATATTTTTTACAATTGCTCCAGTGAGCTAAAATCGTAGTTTTTATGAATGATATCATACATACATCATCTTTTTTGTTCTTTATCTTTTGTTTAATAAATGGGCTTTATGAATAAGTCACGTTTGTTTTGTTTCTGAACCTTTATTTGCCGGAGGTGGCATTATCCTTAATTTATGGACATGAGTGCATATATATATATATATATATATATATATATATATATATATATATATATATGGTGATTCGAAATTCACGGTACACACTTTAAGGGTTGGTACAAGGGTTTTCGATTTTGAGCAATTTTTTTAAAACCCGGGTTTCGGGTTTGACCGGGTTTTTTATTTAAAACCCGGGAAAACCCGGGTTTACTTAGTTGGTTCCAGGGGGTCAATAGGAAAGAACTAAAATAATAAATAGTTTAATAGAGGCATTTAATTTATTTCGGAATTTCAAATATAAAAAATAACAGTAAATAAATTTAATGTTAATTAACATATACATATATGTATAACATAAATAAAAGTGGTACAAATACCTCATTTTTTATAAAACTGCCTTAAAACAATCATTGCACTCAACGTATCATCATTGAGTCGGCTTCTTAGTTTATTAGCAAAGAGACCCATTACAGAAAATGCTCGTTACAGACAATGCTTCCACCGAAGTTGGTAGAATTGTTGTTAAAGACCTGTAAAGTTTATCTAGCATTTCGGGTCGGCTTTTTGTTGCCCGAAACAACTCAATTTCTTTTCTTATGATATATGCACCAGATTTTGATTTTTTATGATTTTCCTTATTATCATTCTCCTGCAGAAACATACTAAGCTCATCAGATAGGGACATCTGTTTAGTACAAGCACCATTACTCGTAGCATCACCTTCAATTCCATCTTTTAACTCTCACCTCAACTGCTACTTCTGATTCAGACTCTGAGCCATTATCATTTACGTTGAATAGGAATTTAACTGGTATTCTATTGTATCAGATAAATAACTAATTCCCCGGGTTTACATTAAAAATTCCCCGGGTTTTGGGTTTGTAAAATCTTTGAAAAACACGGGTTTTCGGGTTCGGGGAAACCCGGGTCAAAAACCTTAGTTGGTACAGCACGCAGTGTAATAATCATTTATTGTATGGGAATGTATGGGTGCAAGTGTAATGCTAAAACGGCTATATTTTGTCCATAAATCTCCTTAGGATAAGTGACCTAAATCCTAAGGTGTATTAAATTTACAGCATGATCCGTTATGCCTTCATTTAAGTTAAGCTTTGGATGATAATGATTTGCATTAAAACACAAACTGATGGGTTTTAGACTATCACCTGTCATCATCATTATTACTATATCATCATTATTACTATCATCTATCATCATCATCATTACATTACTGTATGATCATCATTACATAACTGTGTCATCATCCTTACAATACTGTATCATCATCATTACATAACTGTGTCATCATTAACATCATTAATATTTACGTCCTAGAGTATCAATTGTTTTATATCTAAATAGTTCTTTGGATTTGCAATAATAACATAAATACGAGTAATTTACAAATACACTGAACTCCCGATTATCCGTGACGGGATTTCATTAAACATTGAGTTGATAACCGATCGTGTAATCTTGTCAAAATTAGACAAAAACAAGCCATTTAAATACAAAGTTCGTAGGTTTGTACTTTCTAAAGTATCATTTCTTACTTATACATTAGAAAATCATAAACTGTTAAATCTCTAAATGGTAATTTGTGTTTGTAGTAATAACATAACGAGTAATTTACTGACGTAATAGGCTGAGTAATACGCGTAATAGATTAACTACGTGCAAGAGATTGAAATTACGATAGTCCGTGGGAAATTTCGTTTGGCGGATTCTTTCAGAATTGAATAGATTTTCCTCGTGTAATCTTGCTTGAGAAAGTCGTTTAAAACACAAACGTACATATCAGAATATCATTTGTTACAAAAACTTTCGGTAATTTGTTGCGGAAAAGATCGTTTCACAGATTATAAAAGCATTACTGAAGAAAAGAAACTTTATAAATAATATCCAAGGCCAGCATAGTTCGTAAAGAAGGGTTGGTTAATTTCAAAGTTCTTTGGTAACGTTTTACTACAGGAAGAAAGTCAACTATTTCCGTATGCTTAGAAACTCCGAACCCAACTTGCAAACTTTTCTAAAAAGGCCAGCTTCTTTAGCAATTTGTCATCGTCTAGCTATAACAGAATAACGTTATTTACTTTTCCTCGAGAATAAAAAAACTGTTGCTGTATAAATAATGTAACGAAAACCCCGTTACATCATATTCAGTGCCCTCGATACTGACCAGGCACGAGATATATGGGATCTTTAAAAACTGTATAACCTCTGTTTAAGAGTGAATGCTGGGGAAACATCATGTTCCCGAACAAACTGAGAAATTATTTAAAAATGAAGAAAAACAACGTAATGTTCAAAGAGAGATGAAAAGAAGTCAAAATTTAAAAGTTAATAAATTTAAGAGAAATTCCGAAAAAAAAAATTAAATTTAAGAAATTAAAAGCTGAAAACACTATGGGAGTCACAAGTAAAAGGAAATGCGAGACAAGATCCTATTAAGACACTAGAAGTAGTACATTTTAGATACCCGAAGTGTTTATTTTTTTTATGGTATTCATTTTTAAGCCCATTTTTTAAAATAATTGTTGCTCTCCGGTTTTCGGTACGCATCAGTTGCTTAATTAGTTTGGATAATCCGGAGGACATTGCAACAGAATTATGTTACATAACAATATAATGTACAAAAACTGCTCTAGTTAGGCTTACAGTCCCTTTGAGGCGATTCTGAAGTTGAAACCAACAGTGGTGTAGCAAGCATAACTTGTGCCCGGGGTACGATACCTTTTTGGCGCCCCTCCCCATTCCTTGGTCTAGGGGACTAAATGGTCCAATTGTTTTGGGGACCATTTGGCACCACTCTGTGAGTGGTACCTGGGGCATGATAAACCCCCTTGCCCCCCCTCGCTACACCACTGGAAACCAACTTGGACCAATTTAACTGATGAAAAAATCCTATTCCTAACACCCCTGCCGTAAAATTAAAGGAAATAAAATTGCAACATACCTTTTAGTCGGAGCCAGAATCTAAAGAAAGAAAAAAAAGAAAAGAAAAAGAAAAGAAAACTTGAGAAATATTTTCCTCTAAATATCCAGATAACATGAAATATCCTTTGGGGTGAGCAAAAATATGAACAGATACATTACTGCTCACACAAGAATGCAAGCTGACGAATACAGGGATATTGTAATCCAAGCATGCTCTTCAACAGCAGACATCGTTTCGTGACACCACGCATTCGAGAAATTAGGTAGTAAAATTAATCTAGGATACCAAGGAAAAGTATTATGGTCTGTATAAAGACACTTTGTGGGTAGCTGGGTGACTGCTGACTGAAATAGGGAAGCTGCTCGGAAGTTTTTAGCTATGGAGAAAAACACACACAGAAAAAGACAAACTGCAGATAATTGAGGAAAGCGTTTCTCTGTGAAACGCCCTGTTGTTATTAGCATGCACTAAAATGGTGGGCCCTTACGTACTGGCATCTGTTTATAGACATTTCATAAAATTCGAGTGGACAGTTTTTCCTTTAAATTTTAATCTGAGAGTATTTCATACCCTGCGTCTGGCATAAAGGAGGAAATAATTATTCCACTGAGCAGCTAAGTTACGAAACGTAAGTGGAATGAGAATACCAGGTGATCATAATTAAACTTGGCTTATTCAGAGCCCTCTGTAGCTGTAACTAAAAGGTGGATTGAGCTGAAATTCAAAGGATGCGCTGAAAGTGTTCGCAAAAAATGTCCGCTAGGAGACGCATTAGATGGAAATAATTTAAACAAGCTACAAATTCCAATTCAAGTATAATTTATTTGTTACACACTGTCTAGCGATGTAACGAAAGTTGTTCAATGTGGGCTCCCTCATTAGTATGTAAAATGTGCAAGCGATGGACAGCGTGTTCAACAGCGGACCGCAGCTGGTCGCCAGTAATCTGTCGAACTTACAATGTTATGCGGTCCTGCAGGTCAGCCAAAGTTGCATCATTCCCCCTATAAACAACGTTCTTTCAATGGCCCCATAAGAAATACTCACACGGAGTGAAATCGGGAGTAGAAAACGATCGGATAATCACCCCCCATCATCCGTAAATTGTTGTACAAACCCCCCCCCCCCCCCACACACACAGAGTCCATTATGTGGAGGGGCACCATCCTGCATAAAAGTAATAGACTCAAGGCACTGTCTCTGCTGAAGTTGTGGTAAAACGAAACTGCTGAGCATGTCATGATATCTGAAGGCTGTTACAGAACGTATGACAGGGCCATTATCTTCAAGTTCTTCGAAAAAGAATGGTCCAAGGATAAATTGGGAAGTGAATCCACACCAGACGGTAACTTTAGGCGAGTGTTGCGGAATTGTGTAGAAGGCACGTGAATTTTCCAAGGCCCAAAATCGACAATTCTGGGTATTCACTGTTTCGTTCAGATAAAAATGAGCCTCGTCACTCCAGAGAATGTTCCACGGCCTGGAGTCATCGACTTCCATTCGGGCAAGAAATGTCAGGGCAAAACATAATCGACGGTCATTGTAGGTAAGAAGCAGTTGTTGGTTGTGGCTGATCTAATACGGAAAAAATTTCGCTATTTTTCTCTGGATCTTCTGCACTGTGCTATACGGTAAGTCTAATTGTCGTGACACTGCACGTGCACTGCTGACTCCATGATAATTTCTCAGTGACCTGCTCGACAACAGCTGTTGCTACTTCTGAAGCGACTTCTTCGCTGATTGGCTTTAGTCCTCTGCCACGTTGAACGCTGAAAAACCCAGTGTTTTCAAATCCAGATATCATGTCTCACACCTTGTGGAGACATTGGACCCCGACGCAATTTCTTTTGATGTCGAAATTCGCGAAGAGCTGCAACAGCATTTCCCTGGTTTTGACAAAAAAAGTTTTATGATTAACTCACATTCTTGTAATTTAATTGCCATCGTTACTCAAAGAATGATACTCACTCGATCTCATCCTTTTTTATACCCAGCATTCACTTTGAATTCTTATGCTTATGAAAATTAGATTGTTTTCTTCTTCATTTGTAGTGCCCCATTTATCAACTTTTGTACCGTCATAATGCTTCAAAACGTAAAAATAACTTTTAAACATCATAATGCTTGAGAAGGTAAAATTAAAAGTATTAAATGACTCTTTTACTGTGTACAGTTATTTATTGCATGATTTTTCAAGTATTTTAGGCTGTAATGTGATTCCTAGCGGACATTTTTTTAACTAATTTTTTTTTTGCGGAATCTTTCAGTGCATCCTTTGAATTGTCTATCTGCAAAATGTCAGCTCAATCCGCCTTTTAGTTACAGCTACAGAAGGTTCTGAATAGGCCAAGTTTAATTATGATCACTTAGTATATAACAGTCGATAAAATGGTTCAGTGTACTTGTAAATGGAGTAATTTACAAGTACACTGAACTCCCGATTATCCTTGAGGGAATTCATTAAAATTTAAGTGGATCATCCTCATGTAATCTTGTCAAAATTAGACAAAACCAAGCCTTTCATATATTGCCGCACATGCACACTTTTGAGGGTTCCGATAACTGCATTAACATCCTTTAAATGTTTCTTTGAATAACTGAGGTATGGATGACAGTGGCATATTTACTTACGTTTTCCCGTTATTTCTAGCCTTATCACTTCATGTTATGCAGAATCGGTGATAATTATTTGGCTTTATGAAGACTATTCTCACTTCTGTTTTAATATTTTTCCCCCTGACGTACGTTTTTTTTAATTTTTGTTATTTTAACATCTTATTACATCTCATCTACATATTTTACTTAGTAATAACTTTTTTACTACACGCAATTCTTTTGTTTTTGTTTCAATTAATTTTTTTCTTTTTCTCCTACAGTACAAACGAAATGTTGCATGCGAGAAATGCGCGTCACAGTGTAAAATCGTGCGTCATCATTTAAAGTATATATATATATATATATATAAATAAGGAAAGAAGGGAAGCTTCCCGACTACTCCATAAATTCGCTGAGATTGGAAGCATAAAATTATAACAACTCATGGGCTTTGAATCTCATCTATCTATATAAAATAGTTCCGTAAATGACTGACAGATAACGCACAGACCAAACCGCTAGACCTAAAGGGCTGAAATTTTGCATGGCGATTCTTCTTATAGTGCAGGGGTGCACTAAGAAAGATTTTTGAAAAATTCTTCCTAGATTTTTATGAATTTAATTTTTAAGCTGTTTTTGTAACATTCTTTTAGGTTTGCATTTAAAATGGTAATTTGAGGATTATAAAATTTATATCACGAGAAAGATTAGAAAAATTCCTTTAAAGTGAAAGCTTTTTCGAATCTTTACTTCCATTTTCTGATTTTTGGTGAATTTTTAAAGATTCATTTTTAGAATTTAATTTATTAAATGCTGATCACGTGGTTTCTTTTCTTTTTGTGATACTTTAAACTAATTTTGCGTCACGTGCAAAACAACGGGATAAATTGGCAAAAAAAATATTTTTTTTCCTTTCTAATGCGGCAGACGATTGGACATTATCCAAAAAAATATTAAAACACAGTAAAAGAAATGTTCCTCAAACTGTACTATATTCTTTAGTATGTTCTATTAGATTTAATTTGAATATTTTCTTCTACATTATTTTGTCTATAAAAATATCCGTTACGATTTTTTTATAAATATATATATATATTTGGGGGGGGGGAAGCATTAATTGCATACATTTACCGTTGTATTTAATTTGAATGTACTCCGTAGGGAAGCACGGGTATTCAGCTAGTTCTTAGATATAAATCAAAACTCAAACGTAGACGACTTTAGTAGAAACTACGATAAAAGTGACTGAAATTCATAAATTTCAGTGGCACACTTTAAGGATATTTTGGATATTTTGTGAGAAAATAGGTGTCTAAATGCTGATTTTGTGCGCCTGTAGATAAAATCACCTTAAATTTCTACTGTATAGAACATTTAAAACTCCACTGCTTTTTTTCCCTTGCCCAAAACAAGAACAATATTTCTCAGCCACTTTTCCTAAAGTCATCAAGGAAAACACCTTACTTTTCAAAATCTCCTTTGAATATCGTTTTGCATCATACATCCCACTCTCCCAAGAAAAAAATAGTTATCTATTCTATATCGTTTTATCATACATTGCAAAATAAACTATTTTAACCAAGCCTTATTGATTTATTAATTTTGACAAAAATTGACTAGCTTGATGTTTCCATATTGCTTTACCATGCATTAGGAAATTAAATTTACTTTACATCCCTGTAAAGTTTTAACATATTTGCCAATTTAATATTCCTATATCGTTTACCATGCATGAAGAGTATACTAATTTAACCTTTGTATTTCGCTTCCATGTGTGATAAAAATAAACTGATCCTTTCTAAATTGTACATATTTTTCTCACAAGCAGCTTTGCTGATAGAGTACTATTGGGGATATGGACAGTTAAAAATATTATTCAGCATTTGGCAGATTAATGTAAATAATTGCTAGCTATTGCACCACTATTATTTAATAATGGATAAATGGTGAATATATATTATTACTGGTGAATTTAAAAAAATTAATTGGGATATGAGGAAAAAGATTAAAGTTATGTATGCCAATTATGTGGTCCTTCTAGTTTGTCTACCACTTTGTGAGCAGTCTAAGTTAAGTTTGTCAATGGCTGGCACTTTGAACTAAGAAATCCTCTCTAAAAATCAAGTCGGTTAGGGAGATACAGTTAACCTTTAGCTTAAGGGGCCTTAGCTTATTATATATATATATATATATATATATACAGGTAGCCCTCCTACAGCACGGTATCTTACAACACGGTTTTGCTCTAACACGATAGGATAAATTGCGGGAACCCTCGTATAACACTGCAATCTGTAATACGGCTTCGCTCTAACACGATAAAAAAATTGCGAAAACATTTTTACAACATTGTACTTATACAGCACTAGATAACATGATTTTTGTTTAACACATTAAAAACTAAATTGCCTTAAAATAATGACAGGAAGGAATAATGAACTGTAGTGGCTTTACATGAAAATGTATAAACAAATTTTAATTAATTCATTTATAACTCTATTCCGATGTGATAGCGGAAAGCGTCATGAACAAACTTATTACATAAGAAGAGCATTACAGTGAATTTTACACGTAACCGATTCGAAATCAATTAATGTAAATCAATTGGAGGGTAAGGTTTTGTGGATATGACTATTGAGGACGTTCAAGATTTATTAGTGGAAGAAGTTGACGAAGCGAATTTGATGGAAATAGCATCCGAAGATGTAAATCATATCGATTCTGAGGACAATAGCACTGATGAAGATTGTGAAATTAATAATTTAGCACTAAAAAATTACAAGAAGGCCTAAACTTAGCTGAAAATATTGAATCTTTCTTCAAGATTTTCAGCTAAGCTTAGGCCTTCTTGTAATTATTTTAGTGCTAAATTATTAACTTTACAATCTTCATCAGTGCTGTTGTCCTCAGAATGCAGACCCTTCCGCTGAAAGAAGCCGAAAATTCAAAAGGGAGCTGCAAAATTGTCTATCTCCATACCGTGAAATCTACAATGATCTTGTAAGAAGCAGAAAACAAACCAAAATTACAGATTTTTTAAAGAGGATAGAAGATGCAAAAAAATCTAAATGAAGAAAAAGGTTATGAAAGTGAAGGTGATATCGTTCAACCGAAAAAACGTTCTTGTTTGATTGTACTGAGCAGTGATGAGGAAGAAATTTGTTAAATTAAGGTCGCATTAAGTGAAAATAATATTTTTTGTTTCTTTTCGTTTTGTATTATATATACATTTATATTTTTAATAAAAATTAATTTGCTTATATGAAATTTATAAAAAAAATGTTTGTTTTTAATAAGTTTTCGGAACGTAACCCGCCCTTTTTGTACTGGCTCTGGGTCTCATATAACACGGTTTCACACAACACGGTATTTTCTAGGAACCTATCTACCGTGTTATAGGAGGGTTACTTGTATATATATATATTCATTCTTGGGCCCGTATTCTTGGGATACATGCCATCCCTCCCCGTAACGTTAAGAAACCCTCTTTGGGTCATGATGTGAAGAAATGTGTTTGGCAAGAAATTAGAAAAAAAATGATCATGCTGTCCCATTAATGTGTTCCCAGCATTTAGGTTATGAAGAATGAAGCCATCTGTCCCAATTGATTTCAGTGTTTAAGTTTTCTATGATCTACTGTTTGAGTAACCGGGGTGAGTCGTAAAGTGAGGTGAATACTTTTTATGATTGACCAAACGTAGATGATAAATGCTGTGACATATATAATTTCAAGAGTGAGCGTAAAATGTTTCTTTAATAAACGTAACTGAATTCAGGGGTAGAGTTTATATTATGAATCAAAATCATACATTGTTTGAAAGTAAGTATTGCTCAGGAGTAAGTATTGCTCAGGAGTATAATAAATTCTCAATAAATTTCGGATACAGTCGAACCCCGTTGTAGCGAACCCGGTATATAACGAACTCACGTATATAACGAACGAAAATTTTGGTGTTTCAGTTTAATTTAATCGATATTAGTCGATTTAATTCCTTAATTATCATTTTTAATAGATTTTATCATTTTTTAATACATCATTATAGAATACACATTGCAACTAATGAGTTATACATTTTGTGAACTCTAGCATTTTTCTTAACGGTTCGGATATAGCGAACAAAACCTTTGGTCCGTTGAAGTTCGTTATAACGGGGTTCGACTGTATATTCTTACATTCTTGTGCAGTTAAATTGCTAGTTAAATTTTATCTTCGGTCATAAGCAGATAATTTTTGAGTAGAAGTGTGTGGAATATACAATTGTAGATTAAGGGAAGTAATAACTCGCATAATACATGAAAATAGTTTTACTGAACAAATGTTATACAGTCGGACCCCGTTATAACGAACTTCAAGGGACCAAAGGTTCGCTATATCCGAACCTTTAAGAAAAATGTTAGCGTTCACAAAATGTATAATTCATTAGTTGCTATGTGTATTCAATAATGATGTATTTAAAAATTATCATTAATGAATTAAATTGAATAAAATCGATTACATTAAACTGACACAATACTAATTAAATTAACTAAAAATGAAAACAAATGGAAATAAATTCATTTTACCTTTAATTGTTGCTCACTGTTTTGATACAGAAATAATCGGTATTCTTCTGTTGACGTGGTGCCGATTTCAAAAACATTTGATGAATTTCCTTGTCCAAATACATCAAATGTCTCCAACGCTCTTTCTTCCACTGTTTGTGTAGACAGAAACTTATTAATGACAGGTATTGGTGATGTAGCATCTGAGATGGTGGGGATTTCGTCATTTATGTGCTCCTCTTCATCAGCATCAGATGCAGAATCTTCGATATCAGAATGATTAATTTTAATTTCTTCCACAATATCTTCATGAGTCTGATTTTCACACGTAATGACTTCATCATCACAAGTTTCGAACAATTGCATGTCACAATTTGAGAATGATGAAATTTTGAGCTTTTCTATCCACATCGCGATAGGTAAATCTCCATCATCATCTTCTTCTTCATTCGTTGTATCTTCGACATTCTTAAACAGTTAAAAAAAATTCAGTAGTCGACAGAAAAAAAGGTTCGTTATAGCCGATTTTTAAGATTTCGGAGGTTCACTGTATGAGGTTAAATTAGCATTAAATACAATAGGAAAACGGCGGGACCAAAATTTTCGTTCGCTATACCCGGGAGTTCGTTATATACCGGGTTCGCTATAACGGGGTTCTAGTGTATTGGTTTCAAGAAAGACTGGACAGAAATTTTTTCAAGAAGAAATATCGAAATAAGCCCGAAACCTTCATAACGTGTGAATTGTAGATGACCGGGAATGGTAAAATAGAGGTCAAGTACGTGTTCACTAAAATTACTACTCACCTCTTTCCAGAGGGTTAAGGATCCTTTGGTCAGTGTTACCTGGACGATGGGGCAATAAAAGACGATGACTGAAAAGGAAAACGTGCACTTGGCATTAAAATTACGTCTTTTCCCTGCGCTTCTTATAAGCTATCTCAAGATTGAAGGACGATTGAGGAGGAAAAGAGTCGTAACTCATTATAGAAATTTGTCGGTTTCGCCGTTTAGATGATTTTGCTCTACACGACAAACCACGACTAAAATAATACATAGTGTGCATTTGACTAGAAAAAAAAACGCAACTCAGGATATATAATTGTCTTTCAGGATGATTTAGTGACAGAGAGAAATTTCATTTGACCTTGTCGTGACTGAGTTGCCCAGGAGCATCTTCGCACCCCGGGCAAAGCTGTAAGGAATTTTCCTGGAGGTATTAATGAGATGATGCATTTTTGAAAATGTGTATCTTGTATTAGCATAAAAGTAGGTGTTTAGAAAAGCAAAAAAACAAAATTATGACATCATACATTTACCCGGATCTATTCCAGAAAATATTCTTTCTTCGTAAACATATTTTCCTAAAATACACAATTGTTATGTTTCAATTAAATAATGTTTATTTCAAAAAGGTTTTATTTCCTTTCTGTGACGTATGGATACATGTACAATATATATACAACCGAAACAGTATTGTTTTTCAGCAATCAATAAATCTCATTCATTGGGATAATTACATAATTATGTTTGTCGAGGCCTGTTTAAGTGGTTTCAATGGTAATCAACGTTTCACCGAATATCCATTTTCAAAAAAAATTTTCTCTTCATGACCTTGTTCATAAATTATTCTGTGCGAATAATACGTGATAGATACTCTGTTTCTATTCCCTAACGACTAATGATTCCAGAGAACTTTTTTAAACAACTATATTTAGCTACATAAACAGACAAAACTGATACTAGTTCTGTTTTAAACAATCCTAAACAATAGTACCTGGAAAACGGTCAGATTAGGGACTTAACTCAAGCGGGGACAAGTGCGCTTATTTCTCCGGTGCTCGATCTTAAAAACGAACCAAGAAAGAAATTTTCTTATCTGGTCCAGTTTCATTTTTTGATGCATGATTTTTAGGTTTGAAAAATCGTAATTAATAAAAAACTTGCAGTTCAATATTCAAAAATAAATTGAACATTATTTTTCTGTTTCCTAGATTTCAAATTATGATGCAAAATATAATAAAATTTCGAAAATTCCTGTTCATAAATCACCCATGAATAATATATTCCATCCCAGCCCTTTAACCAAAATATTTTTCGTCTATTTCCATTTTTTTCCTTAGTCTTGTGAGTAAAATCTTTCAAAATAAACAAATACTAATTAAAAAATACAGAGGGTGTTCGCACATTTTTTAGACGATTTTGGTAAGCGGTAATAAAAAATCGTTTTTCTGCAAAAGAAATAATTGCAATTGTACTATGTTTTTAAAAGTCAAAATTATCATCTGCGGCTTGAAAGTTTTGTTTTTATTCAAAATGGCGTTTTTAGCAAAGCAGTGGTTCGAAGGCTACATTTATGCTCTTTCCGAAGATAAATATGCATACTCCGTTATCCAAAAATAATGTGAGAGTCATGGTTTTGAGATATCTAAAGCCTCGATAGGTAATATCGTCAACATAAAAACTAGCCTTGTTATGAAAGTTGTCAGGAGGACAGTTCAGAAAAGAAAGCGCAAGACAGCTTGTCAAATGAGTAAACGCCATAAGAGCGCATGAAGAACACAGGATACAGTCAGGGCTATCTACCACGCCAATACGGCACAGATGATACTGTAAAAAGTCATGGCCAGTTAAAAGTCTAAATTCGCAGTAAAGACCGATCGAGAAAGGTTCATGGGAAGAGGAGAACACAGCAATGAAGTCCAGGCCTCACCCACCACAGCTTCAGCATAGTGATTTCGGAGGGACCTTCTTCCCCTTCGAAACACGCGTCCTTCATCCCATCTTTCGAAGGGATCTTCAAGGAGAAACTGCACCAATTCCTAGAGATATGCAGGAAGAGGATAACGGGATCTCATTCTGTTTTCCAATACAGACCAGAGAGGCTCGATGATGTTAAAATACGATGACTTTTAAGGCCAGGGAAGGTGACCAACTTCATTATCATGTTCGACAAACCATGATTTAATAGTTAAAGGTATGTGAATAGGGGCACTATCATCTTGAAAGATGTAATCTCCTGCAAGTAACAGTGTCTGCGTTACTGAATGGGAATTGCCACCCAAAATGGTTAAATAGCCACTGCTATTTATCATTTTTCTTAAGGTGATAATGAGACCTGCTGAAAACTACGATTTGACAGCCCAAGGATTGACGGAACCTCGACTATACTGTACTGTTGGAAAGAGAGAGTTTGGGTTGTAATCTTCTGCTAGTGTTCTCAACATGTACTGACGTGGGGATTAGTGTAAAGGTGGATTAACCCTAAATCAATGAGTGTTTCCAATGACCAACATTCCATGTCTTATGTTCCTGGCACCACTCTAGCCTACGTTTTGCATTCATCTGTGACGCAAGGAGTTTATATATATATATATATATATATATATATATATAAACTAAACTCATGGCAAATTTGAAAAGCAGATCTGGTGTAACTGTTTCGTTTATACAGCTCCCATCTCATTCTATGAGTCCAGACTCGACATGCATATTAAGCACAGAACTCACCTTTGTCTCAATGAACTTTCTGTTCAAGGTAAAAATTGACTTTAATGTCCCCCTATCTCTGTCACCGAGTTTCCTTTTCCTTCCGCAATTGTGCGCCGGGTTGCCCAAATTGGTCGGCAGATCTGTACTGTCCGTCCGGCGCCCAAGCTCATATTAATCATGACTCATGTTGTGCCATGAGTTTAGTTTATATATATATATATATATATATATATATATATATATATATATATATATATACAGTGGCTCCCAAAAATGTTCGTACACTTACAATTTTCAATGAAATAGGGGTCTATCCATTAATTAAAATGAATATTTCAGAATGGGTATTTAATATTAAGATCTATAATCTATTCTTAACAAAACTACATGAAATATTTTGAAAACATAGTAAAACTTTATTTTTAAGAAACCAGTAGTCAAAAAGTAACAAAAACTTTATCTCACAAAAGTCATCATACACTTGCTAAAAATACCTACATATTAATAAATATTCGAATTTTTCGTTAAATTAATATTTAGATGGATATCCCTTGGCATCCACAACAGCATTTGAACGTCTTGGAATAGATTGCACTAGTTCTTTTGTAATTTTTGCATCAATGCTCATCCATTCTTCTATCATAATTGTTTTTAGTTCGCTTTTTGTGTGAATATCGTGTTTTCGTACTCGAACCTCTAGTTTTCTCCAAATATGTTCTATTGAGTTTAAATCTGGCGATTGAGGTGGTGTTTTCAAAACTTGTGGACAATTATAGAGACAATAGAGGCGAACGTTGAGAGCCGTGTGCTTAGGATCGTTATCTTGATAAAAAACAAAGTTGTTTCCAATACCCAAATTTTGGTCTGATGATTTTAAATTGTCTCTTAAAATATTTATATAAACAGCATGATTCATTTTGCCATCAGTAAATACCAAATTACCTAGTCCTGATGCTGACATGCTCCCCCACATAAGGACACCTCCACCGCCATGCTTAACTGTTCCTACTAAGTTCTTGGGATTAAGTTCCTTATTTTTCCTTATCCATACAATTATACACCCATCGGAGCCAAAAATGTTAAACTTGCTTTCATCGGCAAATAAGACATTATTCCAATACGTTTGGGGCTTATTTATCATTGATAGTGCGAAGGAAAGCCTAAGCTTTCTGTTTTTCTCACAAAAAATTTTCTACTGGCAGCACGCCAATGTAATCCAGCTGCTCTGAGAACTCGTGGAACAGTTTCAGGTGAAATTAAAGTAGAAAATGTTTCATTAAATTCTGCAGAAACTTTTACAGCACTCAAACGTCGATTTTTCCCAAATTATCTAATTATAAATCTCTGATCACGTTTTTTTAACTTTGCCGGATGACCTTTTCTTCCCTTGTTTTCGATTTGATTTTCTTCCTTAAAGCGTTTTATCACATACTGCATAGTAGAATGGGATAAATTAAATAATTTAGCAATATTCCGAACTGATTTACCACTACTATGATGAAAAATAATCAATTTTCGAATGCTGTTTGTTGTTTCTTTAGGACTACGAGCCATTTTTAAATAATAAATAGAATATTACGGAGTAGGCAAGCAAAAATTAAAGCCAAACGATATTTTAAATGCCACCACAATTCAAAAATAAAAATAAAGCGCCAGACGATAATTTTAATTATGAATTTATCCGAAATTGTTTCAGTGTACGATGACTTTTGTGAGATAAAGTTTTTGTTACTTTTTGATTACTGGTTTCTTAAAAATAAAGTTTTACTATGTTTTCAAAATATTTCATGTAGTTTTGTTAAAAATAGACTATAGATCTTATTATTAAATACCCATTCTAAAATATTCATTTTAATTAACGGATAGACCTCTATTTCATTGAAAATTGCACATGTACGAATACTTTTGGGAGCCACTGTGTATATATATATATATATATATATATATATATGTCAAATTTAAGGTCAAATAAATACTTACCCTATTGCTGATTTTATTTATTTATTGAGAGACATAAGTAACAAACACAAGAATAGAATACATGAATACAATTTCAAAAATAGCAATGTTATGCCATATAGTACTACACTAGTGGACTACGATGGAAATCACCAAAAGGGGTTTTGTTTTATTAATGTGAGACTTACAATTGAGACTTAGGACACACATGTTTGATGTCAACTTAATATTTATTTTAAATAGTCTTTGCTTATATTTTTATTGTTAATGACCCAAAAAATCTTGGGGCACCCCCAAGTTATTATTTGAAGGATTCTTCAAACGGCTGGTGTTTCACAAATTAGCCTTTCCTTGCATAGGACTTTCCTCAACCGCCTGATGTTTTTCTATACTTTTAATTACCATAGTTTATGTAGAGCACCCACAACTCCGAGTACCAGATGTTTTTCAATGTTTATTTAAGAGATCACTTTTAATTTTTGCGTACTGTATTTTGGCCGAAGATGGCATTGATTTTTAGGGCATAAAACAAACATTATCGATTCGACACGTTACACAAAGGAATGTTTTTTAAACACTTATTTCGATAAGCAGAATATTGATTGCACTATATCCGATAGTTTCCTTTCTCGCCTAAGAATGTTCCCTTTGTGGCGTAATTCATATAGTATTCCAGAAATATTACCGGTTTCGGCTCCCTTTTCAACAATTGAAATTGACTGAAAAAGCTTCCGTTAGAAACTTAATGACTTACGGTCGTAGGAAAGCCATAATGATAAAAAGATAACTGCAATAAGAACAAATTACAGTTAATAATACCGAAGGGTTATTTTATGCAACAGTGACAATGGTTCTTTTGCTATCCAACTATCGAATTTCAAGCAAAAGGAAAGGTCAATTCTTTCGCAATTTTCGGTTTGTTTTGAAGGATAAAAAAGCAGCTATGTAAGAGTTACGGCAAAATAGAGTGAAGTACAGTTTGTTACAGAAAAAAACTGAGACCAATTCGTAAACGTATATTTTAAATTTATACTTAAAAAATAAGGAACAAAAGATTTATAAATTCTAAAGAACGTTTATAAATTATTCAATAACTCTCTGGTTTTTCGAGAACCTCGGATGTTTGTGGCCATTTGGAATCAACTTTAAACTCTAGACCTCGGTCTGTGTTTCAAAAGATGACCGTGACCAAAAGTAGCACACCAATCAAACTAGTCCCTTCTAACAGTCAATCACTTTATTTGAAGATGATTTGTGTTGTGTTGTGGCTTATGCCCCTTGACCGACAGTATATCGGATCAAGTCCATATAGGCTATTGGACAGAATGGTGCGGTTCCGGTTTTGAACAGCACCCACAATGGGGAGTCCTACTTAGCTGAAGCACCCGTCCCGCAATTTTGAACAGAGTCAAGTGACGGGACCGGTACACTTGACCCCGTATCTCCAGAGGTAAATTTTGAGAACTTTAAGGACAATGCAACCCCGGCAGATTTTTCGCGCACCAGCCCCCATTACCGTACAGATAATGTGGATTTATCAGAGACCGGCATCGAATCAGTGACGTTCAGATCCCTAGCTCGCTGCCTCTGCCAACTGGGCCACAGCACCCTTAGACGATTTGTTATTAGGTGTAGTCTTATTACTAAAAGACAATTCATTTTTATAACTAAAGACATTTTACTGTGAAACAGCTTAATATGTAAACAGAAATGGTAGAAAACAGGAATAATTGCATCCTTTTCAACGTAAAGATTTGAAGATTAAGTCTAAACTTTGAAACAAGGATGTCTTAAACATAACAATGTGCAGAAAGGATAATCTGTCACGCAAGAGTCATGCCTTTCGGTGCAGATACTTCAGGAACATCGGCACGTCATCTTAACTCAGGTGACATCAAAGAGATCCAAATGTTTGCTGGAAATCACACCCTGATCGCGAATGTAAACATCGATGCTGAAACATCACACCAATAGTCTTCAGAAGGTGATAGCGTCTCAGTAAGGGCCTGTTCACATAGGAGTCCGTTGCGTAGCGTTAAGGAAAAGATGACGTTGAGGCGAAAATAAACCAATCATAGGCGTTAAAAATTGCATTGCTAATCGTTTGGAGGCCTATGATTGGTTTATTTTCGTCTCAACGTCATCTTTTCCTTAACGCAACACAACGGACTCCTATGTGAACAGGCCCTTAGTGTTTGGCTCAATGCAATTTCAATTAGTGTTCAAATTCAAGATGAGCAATCCGTATGTAAGAAGAGTGCCAAGTACCGACGGAACGGTACTGCCAGTGAACTCTATCATTTCCCAAGCAGACAGAGTTATGGGCAACGATTGCTTCAGAGTCATCAGGATATTAAAATTGTCTGTGTTCGCAGAGCAGTGAGGATTGAAAGACATATGCTCATGAAGTCTCTGGAATGCAGCTGTGATTCTCTCCATCTCCCTGTTGACTTGGGCAGCACAAGCTGGAATCAGAAACGCAAAAACTCCAGACGGAAGGTGCAGACAGAAATGCTCGATCAGGAAGAAATAGGATAGCTCTCTAACGGGATCTAATATGAACCTTGCGAGCAAAATGAACGCGTGCATGAAAGAAATCAGGAAGAAGAGGAGAGAAGGGAGAGAAAACACTCCCTGGATAAGATCGATAACTGTCTTCAGATCCATGTAATCCTTGCCAAGCTTTGGTCGTAGCATGTGGTACGCTCCCGAGGACGTGATCTTCTCTACACGCCTTCGGTACTTGCGGAGAAGGGCAGAGCAGCGATAGCAAAGACAACAGTACAAGAAAGCGTTCATGTTGCTAAATAGTGAAGAAATGATGTTCATAGACAGGGATTTCACTAAAGTATATATTGAAGCTGTGAGGTTCTTTTTACAAGCGTTCCAAGTTTGGTAGGAAAATATTCTGCAGTAGTAATCGGTATCCGCCGAGCCCGTCAGGTATGTAGACGTGCACACTACTATTAAAATAACGTGAACTATCAAGGATGTTTTAATGAGATAAGACCTGGGTAAGTCAGAGATCAGATAGTCTCTCGAAAGCTTCTGTAGACTTTGGAAAATATCCACCAGAGATTCTCCCTTTCTGTGCAACGTGTGCCACACGACAAGGGTCAATATGCAAAGTATTATATGTGTAATATTTGTTTTCAGCTTTGTAGGAGAGGCTGCCATATTGAAGATGAACATAACAGTGACATCCAGTACGGTTAAATGAGCAAATAAAGGATAAAGGTGGCGCATTACTTTCTTTGCAAAAGAACAAGTGCTTGGACTGTCGTCTCCACCAATGTCTAGCCCAGCGAAAACCGTAGACAACGTCTGAAAACTGTCCTTGGTAAATTTCCTCCCATGTTTCCTTTTGGAATCTTTAGAGGGAGCTTGCTCGGAAATATCTGCAAGCTTTCCGCTGAACAAAGATTGCATTGTGAACTACAACAGAATTCCTTTCGCAATACTAAGTAAATTTCGGATAACTAAACATATAAATATATAGGGTTCATGTTTTCTACGAGTACCCCACAACAAAACCAGGCATTATTTTCAATTTAAAAAATTTAAACACCATCATAGACTGGTACTTTTAGGACTAAATATATTGTAGGAATGATACAAGATTGAGTAGAACTTCTGATGAAACCACAGCTACAAATCAACTGAAAACAGATCTTCCTCCTTGCATGCAGGTAGAGACGTAACTGACAGCTTAAATATCGGGGACGCCAGTATTTTCCAACTCTTTTCAAGTGTGACACTACTTATCACTTTTCCAATTTTTTTTCCTGCCGATTCTGTCTTTTGATTGCGTGTCGTAATATCGCAACCCAAATTACGAATGATTTTGTTTACCAACCTATCGCGTTTAAGCTAACGAAATCGATATCTTCAGGTATCATCGCCTTGCCAAACCATGGAGGAGACAATTTGTCAATAAAGTATCCTTTAAAGACCAAAAATATGAATGCCAAGCCTTTAAATGATAGCAAAACAGTGTTTAAAAGAGAACTGAATATATAATTGAGAATTAAAGTTATTTAATATACATTTGTATTTCCTATTTAATACTAATTTATAAGGATATGCAACCTTTCGTTTATTCAGAATTATAGACCTAGAAATGGTCAGAACCATAAGAATATTCGTAAAAGAAAATTATAAAATGAATAAATAATGAATAAAAAATATTTTTGTTTTCTCTGCTTAAAACATGCTATAAAGAATCAAATGCCCCAAACCACATGTGTCTACGATGATGTTATATATATATATATATATATATATATATATATATGTATATATATATATATATATATATATATATGTGTGTGTGTGTGTGTGTCTGTGTGTGTGTGTGTGTGTGTGTGTAAGTAAGTAAGTAAGTAAGTAAGTAACGAAAAATGGCTGTTCCCAAAGCGTATTCAAAATTATTTTAACAAAATACAGCCACTCTTCTAAAACGCAACCTAGAACTAACTAATTAATGTTTTATATTTTCCCTTAATGCACAGGCCGATAGACCCTCTCAGACAGCAGAAATTCCAATCCCGCAAGCGATACTTAAAATCCAAACAACATGACCAAATATCGTAGGAATCGCATTCCCTTATTTATATATATATATATATATATGTGTGTGTGTGTGTGAGTGAGTGTTAGTTATGCCAAAAAATATTACTCAGCTCCTAACGTTACAAAACTCACACCCTAACTTAATTTATCAAATAATTTCTAATTTACTCTACCAGCTATGCGTTTTCCCTCTAGATCGATACTTAAGGTCTGTAATGGAGTTTCTCAGAATTTGTCATCACTCAAAGGCTATGTTTCTTGCAAGGTGGCTTTTTTTTAGTTAAGGACAACGTTCTTTCCATCTGTATATAAAATAAAGCTGTAAAAAAACAATATAAAAATTGTTTTCAATGACGTCAAAGTCAACTGAGTACTAGAGGACATCTTACTAAAATACGAACGAACTTTTGAGCCAACCTAACATTCGAACCATTCACGTATGAGTTGAGGAAATCATCAATGTTAGCTATCTCACAAATTCAACCAAAATGTTTTATTCATCATTAATCTATCTGAGGATGAGAAAAACATTTTGGTTGTTCTATATATCTATCAATCTATATTTGTGTTTTCTTTCTCTCTCTGTATATATATATATATATATATATATATATATATATAAGATGATTTTGGTAAGCGGTAATAAAAAATCGTTTGCTGAAAAAGAAATAGTTGCAATTGTACTATGTTTTTAAAAAGTCAAAATTATCGTCTGCGGCTTGAAAGTTTTGTCTTTATTCAAATTGGCGTTTTTAACAAAGCAGTGGTTCGAAGGCTACATTTATGCTCTTTCCGAAGAGAAATATGCATACTCCGTTATCCAAAAACGATGTGAGAGTCATGGTTTTGGGATATCTAAAGCGTCGATAGGTAATATCGTCAACAAGAAAGGAAAAAAAACGTCAAATTGGAGCCTCAAGTGGGACAAAAATTCCAAACAAGTATCCAAGGAAAAAACGGACATCTTCGACTATTGCAAAGGTGCGTTGTTTAATGTTAAAAGAAAATCCCCCTAGTCAAAAGACAGTTGCAAAATCATTAAAATGCTCGGTGTCCACTGTAAACAAAATGATAAACGTTGATTTAAATCTTAAGAAAGCGAAAAAACGCAATGTACATCGTCTTCTTCCAAATCATATCGCTGAACGCAGGACACGCTGCAGAATTCTATATGAGAAACACTTATCCAAAGAAAAATGGAAAACAATTGTCACAATAGATGAATCATGGGTGTATTTAAATGATTGCAACAAAAAAAAGAGCCATTTATTATCATAAAAGGGGAGAAAAATATTTAAGTACATGGATCAAAGAATCGAAAGAAAGTTTTTCTAAGTGATTCATGATTGTTGCTGGTTTTTCTTATAATGGCAAGTTAAAAATAAAGAGAGTAGAAAAAAATGTCAAGATTAACTCCAAATACTATCAGAAACATATTTTATCGCCAATTTTTCTGAATGAAATACCATCGCTTTACCCACAGTGCCATCAATCTGTGAGACTCCATCAGGACAAAGCTAGCAGTCACACATCAAAATCCACTGTAAATTTCCTAAAGGAAATGGAACAAAAAACTGGTATCAAGGCGATACCCTTCACTGATATCCCTACTAAATCTTCCGATGTATCACCTATGGATTTTTGTGCTTTCGGACTTTTAAAATCTGCATTATCCAAACGTCGTCCCAAAACCCTTACAGGACTCTGGAAAGCTGTTCAGGAGGAATGTGATAGAATACCTCTTCTGACAATTCAAAAGGCATTATTATAATGGAAATTGCGGTGTCGAAAGATAGTTCAGAATAAGGGATGTCAAATAGAACATTTAAAACACAAGAATTTTATGTAATTTAGTGTTGTGAATACAATATACATCGTCTAAAAATGTGTGAACAGCCTCTGTATAATCATATATATATATATATATATATAATCAACTCGTTTAATTTAACAAGTTCATTAATCCCATTAACTGCAACATAACCATGTTGGTTTAGAGAACAGCACGTATCACCAACACACACCAGGTTTCTTGTAGTACAGAGCAAATCTGAAATCACTCATCTCTCTAGTCGTTGCCAACCCAGGACAGCAAAACATGCCCAGCTGGTCATTCGGCGAGAAACCGGTTCCCCTACAAACTCCTGACTCTGATTTGTCGGGGGCCGTACTCAAAGTGAGGGACGAGTCATTAAAAATAATAATTACTGGATCTATTTCATACTTACTTACACACACACACACACACACACACACACACACACACACACACACATATATATATATATATATATATATATATATATATATATATATATATATATATATATATATATATATACTAGCTGAATACCTGTGTTTCGCTACGGGGTACATTTTAGGATAATTACAGTGAAAAAGTAGTGAAATTGCTTTTTAGAGGATTTTCTTATAAACAATATATTTTGTTTCTTCATTGGGCGGAACTAACATTACCAGGCTCCTCTGCGAACTTGTGCGTGAGCAAGCTACGTAAAACTGACCGTGCGAGAAACAATTTTCTCGTAAATGTACGCCAGCATATTTTAAAGTTTGGCCTTGGGACTTATTTATCGTCATGGCGAAGCATATTTTGAGAGGAAATTACAGTTTTATATATAGATTTGATTTAATATCCATAAAACATACTAATTTGAATTAAATTTTTAAAAATTTCCATCTTAATTTGTTTAGTGGTTAAATTTTATCTTTTACTGTATTTTAATATTTTCTTTGCCAATTAATTTCGTTGTTATGCACATGACGCAAAATTAATTTAAAGTATCACAAATAGAAAAGAAATCTCGTGGTCAGCATTTAATAAATTAAATTCGAAACTTTCCAAACGATTACTGTTTTGGAAGCTAATGTTCTGCTAATTTCCAGTAAAAGCTAAAATTATTTGAAAACCACACACCAGTGTTCCACTCACACGCAACACTATAAACCCCTAAAAGAATGCAAGAATAAAACGTATAAAAAATATAAATATATTAATTTAAATAATTAAACACACACAAATCTATAAATTACACAAAAGTTTACTTAAATTCTTTAATCTGTCTACATCTCCAGTATAGAAATATTTTCGGGGCATTTACAGAACATGGTATATATCACTTTTGAAAACACGCATTAAATGAGCATCATCTCAATGAGAAATTTCTGAAATGGGCATGGCAATGAAGATCGTGTGTTTACAAACAACAGCAGTAACCGAAATGCGTTAAAATATAAATTTTAAGAGTATTATGGTAGTGAGTTGTGTATATAAATAAAAACTTTCCAAACGATTACTGTTTTGGATGCTAATGTTCTGCTAATTTCCAGTAAAAGCTAAAATCATTTGAAAACCACACACCAGTGTTCCACTCACACGCAACACTATACAACTGAATTACAGTACTCTACGTTTATATGGGCATTGAAAATTGTGGTTAGTAGAGGGCAATACGGGACAATCTACGCATTGTCTATAGACACTTGCTATCTTTGGCTATTATTTGATCCGTAATATCTGCCTCATATGCCGTATGTTTCTAAACGCCATTCCCGAATGAAGAAATCATGTAGAGGAGGCTTCTGCAACATGTGGACAGAGACAGTTGTTTTGTGACAACTGACTGAAGTGGTGTCATCTTTAGCTATTATTTGATCCGTAATATCTGCCTCATATGCCGTATGTTTCTAAACGCCATTCCCATATGAACCACAGCCTAATTCCTTTAAAATGGAACAAAATGAGTAACTCCAGTTAACCATGTAATCCACTACTGCTACAGGGGCATCAAAATGTGAGAATACAGAGTTTAAATCAGCCAAAACTGCAATTATGGTGTACATATGACACCTAAATTCTCCAAAAATCTTTGCCTTTGTGATGAGACTTATAAGTGATTTTTATTTTTGATGAAACACTCTTGCTAACAAATCATGACGATCCTGTGGTTTTTGTCCAACTATTCTTTGCTGTTGTTGTCAGATTTCTTCCAGTCTCGCTTCTCTTTCCGGGGTAAAGATTCGGAAAATCATTCGGGAAAAGCTGAAAAGTAAACAATACCAAATCAATTTAAAAACTAAATACAGTATAAATAACTTAGAAAAAATAACAGTATGAATAACACAGTATGAATAACACAGTATGAATAAAAAAGTACAGGCTGCGGGCAGATATGCTCAGGCCAAGAATACAAAAAAAATTTTTAAATGGTAGTAAGCAATGAAAAATATTTTACACACTTCAATAATAGCAAAACAAAACATGATGCTAAAATAGAAAGGAAAGTTAAAACAGAAGTAAGAAGTTAAATTCTAAAAATATAAATGAGGTATAAATCAGCTATCGATTCTAATTTATGAATCAGAACATGAAAACATTACTGCATGTAAAAAAAAATTAACCTTACCTCCATTAATTTCAACACTTCTTGACCTGTGGCTTGTCCAATCATGTGAAATATAATTCTTGACAATAATTCTTGTTAACCTAAACTGTTATTTGTGTTTTTTTTAATTTAAAAAAGTTATGTTCTCGAAATATGACAATTAAGAAAAAGATATCATCGAGAAAAAATAAATCATGCTACTTAAGAAAGTCATACCACAAATTTCTATAAAATTACTGTGCAACTATATTTGACGTACAAAATAATGCATATGTAATAAATTGTTAACATGTTTTAACATCAAAAATTTCCACAATCAAAAGCTAAAATTAGTTTAAAATATTAGCTTTAGGATTTGTGCAGAATGATAGGTGTTTTAGCTAAATTTCATTAAAAATTACTTCAAATTGATCAATTTATAAAAAAGGTATGCTATTTACAGGTAAGTTTTTGTTTCTTTTTTTGATTTGTAAGTGCAATTTTATCATAAAAGACCAAAAAAAATCTTTACAAAATTATTTTTTCTCAAAGCTTGACACAAACATAATTAACAGTTGTTTTAAAACACCCCTGGTAAACATTGTTAAGTTTCGAAGTATTAGAATGATAATAATAAATATTCCAGAGTTTCAGACAGAAGCATAAAAAGAAAGAATATGCAAAAAGTAACTAAATTAAACAAAAATTGACAGAATACAGAAAAAGTGAACACCGGCAAAAGTAAATAAAACGTTTCCTTGTACGCATGCGCATTTCTTATGAATGATTGATTCCAACAAAAGAATACCGCGTTGAAAGAACCACATAAAATTTGTGTTGAAATATCGTTCTTTAAAATTCAATTAAAAATCGAAATTTTAAGATAGAGACTTGAAATGAGGTTTATATGAATGAGAAAGCTTTCATCTTCCAGATGATGCAAATATTTTCTTTGTAAGATAAAAACACGAAGATCATCGACCGTAGATGCTAAAAAGTGCATAAATTTATCAAAAAAGTGGATTTAATATTTTGATGAAAATATTAGTCTGTTTTAAATTATTTTTAAACAAATGAGGTCTTGTTTGAAGGAGAAATGTCTGTAGTCTTAGATTGTAAAAAGATCAAAATTCTAAGATCATTTTTTGCTGAGAATTCGTAATCTGAAGTTAAAAAAAACATAAAATATCCGACAAAACATAAAATAAAAAATTTTCTAGAATAAAATTTAAAATTCGGGCTTCGAGGTGCACTTTTCCATAGTCTGCACTACCCGTGTGCCAAATTTCACGGCTGTAAGTTTCACAGATTCGCCTGGGGGCCGCCCACACACACGCAAACATTCCTTTTATTAATAAGAAAACATACGCTTTTATTAATAAGATGTAATGCTTATTACTGTAATGTTAAAGATGGGAATACGCTTCAAAGTTTAATTGTTTACTTAAAATACCTTTTTAGATGCCACAACAGAAATTACTCGTTTTACCTTCAATGAAACATCCGAAATGAGTTTTGTTCTGTAAGAAAGGAAAAGCAGGAGGTATTTCTAATTACAGATCGCGTTGCCCGGGATTTTAAGAATGTTTGTTAACCAAAATCAATTTAAAAATTGATTAAAGTATAAATAACATAGAAAAAATTGACATTTTCTATGTTATTTATACTGTGACATAACCCATGACATGGGCTTCGCCCTTCTAGCCGGTCGGTTTAGGGACCCGCTCCCATCAGCAATCATTGTCAGAGAATGGAAACACTAAAAAACAACGAATCAAGGTATCTAAATTTTGTGGCTACGTATTCCACTTCCTGCTAACAGTCACAGCCAGAAGAAAAATTCTCGCCCCCCTCGGCGAGAAATTTCGTTCGGTCCAACCCTCCACGAATGGGCGAAAAATTCTTTCTTCGAGCCTTCCCCCTCCCCCTCACCTATGGGTGAAAAAATGGTTCTTCATCCAAACCGCGTTTGAAGAATCAAGCGGGGAATTTGCGTTGACGTATTGTTCTTTAAAATGCAATTAAAAATCGGAATTTAAGATAGAGACTTGAAATGAGGTTTATATGAATGCGAAAGCTTTCATCTTCCAGATGATGTAAATATTTTCTTTCTAAGATAAAAACACGAAGAGCATCGACCGTAGATGATAAAAAGTGAGTAAATTTCTCGAAAAAGTGGGTTTATTATTTTGATGAAAATAGTAGTCCGTTTTAAATTATTTTTAAACAAATGAGGTCTTGTTTGAAGGAAAAATGTCTGTAGTCTTAGATTGTAAAAAGATCAAAATTCTACGATCATTTCTTGCCGAGATATCGTAATCTGAAGTTAAAAAAACATAAAATATCGCACAAAACATAAAATAAAAAATTTTCTAGAATAAAATTTAAAATTCGGGCTTCGAGGTGCACCTTCTCATAGTCTGCACTACCCGTGTGCCAAATTTCACGGCTGTAAGTTTCACAGATTCGCCTGGCTGGCCGCATACACACACACACACACGCACGCATACACTCTCTTTTATTAATAATATATGTATATATATATATATATTGTGACGTTGTCTCCATTACTATACGAAAATTGTAATTATATAAGTCTGTGATGCTCGTTCCTACCTCTCAACATCAACATGTCATCTATCGGCGAAATGTTAAACTGAGCGATCTCATAAACTGTAGGATAAGAGGCCATAAATTTCGTGTAATATGCGGTTCTGAAGTTATAAAAGCCATAAATCCCAGAGCGGTTCGAGGGCTCTCCAGAATTTTGACACTATAGCGACATGTGGAATCCCATAAACTTTGGACACTTACGAGCACTTAAAGCGCCGGAGAAAGCTTTTGAATTCGCCGACCGTATAAAAGAAGACCCCCAATACTCCACGAGGAAGAGATCTGTTTTTTGAGTGCCAGAGAGAGACGCAGCTCTCTTGGTCCGGCCTTATAGGCTGCGTTGTCGGTGAACCCGAAGCCGTCCTGACATATCTAACTGTAAATTCTAACTCGCTGTACATACTTGCTTTTTGTAGTTGTAGTGTTTAAGGTAGCGTAGTAAAGAAATTGAAGCGAAACGCTTGTCGTATTTTTGACTACGTTACAATATATTTATTCATTCTTGTGCCCGCATTCTTGGGATACATGCTATCCCCCCCCCCCCCCCCCTAAGGAAAAGGTTAAGGTCTGCATCACTAAATAGGGTTCTAAAATTACAATTCCGTAGTCCAAACGCATATACTCATATACTTTTCTTTCCTCAGAGGAAAAGTAAAAATTTAACTATAAAAAAAAATTAAACTATCAAAAAAGGGAAAAAATTTAACTATCAAAGAGGAAAAAATTTAACTATCAAAAAAGACATTGCAGTTGGAAAACTTCTTTTAAAAGTAAATTATTATCATTATCAACATTGAGGAAAACAATGTTTCAACGTTACTCCGTCTAGACAGTTTCTTTAGTTTTAAAAAAGCACAATTTTTATTTTTTTGTAATCGGTAGATGGTTCACTTTCAAATCCTTTTAAATTTATATTTTATTATTATAAAGAAAACAAAAACGTGCGGTTCTCCGGAAATCTTCTCGAATAGAGCGAGATATATTTATTCCTGCGAAACAAATAAATTTAATTTTTGTTTGTTAAATAAAAGTTTAAAAAAATAACAAGATTGAAATGAGGCCCGAGTTAGCATAGTGGTAACGCGTAGGTCGTTGTTCAGTTGGAATCCCGACGGACGCAATTCAATAATTTCGTGTACAGGCCGGAGACACGGTCCACCGGAAGGTCGGAAAATCCCTCTATGAGGTCAAAGAGTGTGGGAGAAGGTACGAGCCCACCAGATGTCGGCGCTCGGTCGAAATGGAGTTGGTACAAGGGATCGGTGGTAGTTCACCTCTATGGTGTCCCCATTGAAAGCACCCCCACGATCCTCGCCAAAGTGCGGATCTCTTCAGTGACAAGTGTTTCGCTTTCGCAAACAACAAAGAACAGCATGATTGAAACGTTTATTAGAAAGAGATATTTCACCTTTTATTTATACACTGATGCATAACATTTGATAACATTTTATGGCTCAAGGGATGATACTTCGACACCAGAGCTGATTCTGCGAGTATCACCAAAGATGAAGAAAAAATGGTGTTGTTGTTGCTAAAGCCCATGGTCTGGAAAATACTAGACCAGGTCCTTGAGGCTAGGGGAAGCAGTAACATACTGATCCTCTGCAAGCGTGTTGTCGGGGACGGGATACCCAAACAGGATGCATTCGCAGGAGCAGAAGAACAGTGACAAAGGTGATAGACCTTTGCTGAATTTTCGAAGCATATACTATTTGTATAGCCCCGTAAAAGAGCTAAGGCAGCCTGAATGGGTCTCTGTTAGCTATTAAGTATTAAATTACACTGAAAAGGTATCACATTATGCAAACAGCCATCTTACTTTATTTACTCAACAAACTCTTTTAAACAGGTGTTGCAAAACTGGGCAACTAAAGTATTAGATGTAATCTCGTCCCCAAGTCCTTTCTATTTAATCTTGTTCCCAATATCCTTCCCACGCTGGTCAACCTCGAGGGGGATGACCAGAGATACCGGGCGGGATACTTTTCGACCATTAACTCTCAGCTCGCAGGATCTTATCTTCCCGTCGCTCCCCTGATGTAGGTTCATCACTCTGGCCTTCTTCCACATGTGCCGTGGCCAGACGTCTTCTTGCAGGAGCACGATATCGCCAACAGGTGTTGCCAAACTGGGCACCTAAAGTATTAGATGTTATCTCGTCCCCAAGTTCGTTCTACATAATCTCGTTCCCAACAGTCTCGGACCACTAAAGATCGAGGCCAGACCAGAAAAAATGTGGTTGATGTGAGGAATACCGAGTTGAGTGTCCTTTTTTTATCAATCTAGAACCATCTCTTTTAAACACATATATTTTATTCCAAAATATAGCATAGCACGGACAAGTACAGGAGACTATATTACAGGTAGAAGAATATTATTTACATGAAAAAATTATTAACATAATCCCAAAGTTCCGAAGAACATATCAGACACGTTCGGAGTCTACAATAACTTCCGAACTTTCTATCTAAGAATATATCAGACACGACCGGAGTCTGGTATCATCTCCGACGTTCTGCGTAAGAGCGTATCAGACACGTCTGGAGTCTACAATCACCCCCAGCGTTCTTCCTAGTACCACTTACCTTGCGATAGGTGGCGTTATTGCCTGTGATGGTAACTCGCCTGTCTCTACAGTTGATTATATACAGATTTTTTAGCTTTTATGGTCAAATGCGTGAGACATTCTCAAAGAAAAATATACTGACAGTGTTTAACCTTTTCAAAAAGATTTTTCAGAAATATAATTCAGGTCAAAAATAAATATGAGTACGTTTTTTAATTGTGACTTTTGACACGCCTTTCTTTGGTCTATCAAACCTATATCAAGATTTTTTTTTGTGTGTGGGAAAAGCTTTTAACTATCTATCCTTAGTTTTAGGCCTCGTCTAAAAAAGGTCTTATTTTACAACCACCTGTACCTTCGAGAAAGTCCATTTCCGACTCATCAGGAAAGAATGATGAAATTTTTATCAAAATATAGGGAGCTGAATGTCATGTTTTCAAATAAATTTCGCAGTAGACTTGAATGCATGGGTGTTCTATTCATACTGACTTAGTTTGTGCCCTTGCATCGGGAATAAATTAAGGCACGAGATGGCATCCATTATACTCTTCTGTCCCAGGAAAGATTATCAATGTGTTTTTAAACAGATTCCAGAAATATTCCTAATGTACATAACGCTTATCTTTCAAATGCATTATACATCTTTTTATATATTACATAAATCATTCAAATTCATACAACATCGGTTCTTAACCAGTGGTCATGGACAACGCTAGAAATGGTTCGCGAAGTCAAGAGTGATAAGTAGAAAAAAATTTGGTTCTATCGTTTCAAAACGACCTCAAATTTAACAAATTCATAAAACTGAGAATTTAAAAAAATTTACTTCCGAATTTTTTGTTCAAATTAGGGAAAAAAAATTCCTGTATTTTTTCCGCTTCCCGACGTTTCGAGTATAATATCTGTGCTCAGATGGCAAATTGTTATAAGAACGTGACAGCATTTCTGAACTTCAAGATGTCATGAAAAATCAGTAATTTGTTTTACATGAGCAAACGTGGTACCAATTTTTCAGAAAAATAGTTGGCTCTTACTTACAGTAGTTACAGTAAATAGAAAATATCGGCGGACGAGAATCCGGAATGTGAAAAACCTAATTTTTTAAAGAAAAGTTTCTTATAACATTTTTCCATATGAGCACAGATATAATCCCTTCCCTGCTTAAAAATCCCTAATATATTGTCTATACGCAACTAAACAGCCATTTTGAAGCTAGTACAGCAAAACTGAAAAATTTCATTCATTTTTAAATTTTCATAGGCTTAAATTTTTTGCTAGTATATATATATACAGTGGAATCTCGATCTATCGTTTTCGAAGGGACTGACTGAACTAAACGATGGATGTTGGAAAACGATAGATGCGGGAACATACAAAAAAGTATTAACATACCTTAAAGTTTGATATCCCTAAAATATATTTACTCACATACATAAATGTATACATACCTGTAGTGTAACTGAAGATAAAATTATAAAGTTGTACTGAAATCCAAGATAATAATAATAAAAAAAGTAATACACGTAGATACACAGGAATTTTGATTCAAATAAAAGTACTTCGTTTGTTTTTTGGTGGTTTTCTCTCCACAAGTAAACAATATTTTTTTCTGTGTTGCAAATTGCATTCTTTTCGGTATCGGTTATTGTGTGAGAGTATAAAGAAGCGGCAGCCGTGAATCGTTTGTAACTAGAACCATTCCATTGCACTGGATGGGGTCCGACATAAGACCACCAGGAAGTTCTGCTTCCGGGTGAAACCCTCATCGGCCAGTGTAGAACTGCAGCAATCAGAAACTACTCACCCTAGACCAAACACCAGGGCGCCTCCATCCCAAGGCCAATAGAAAAGCCAGAGGGCAGCAGGAACCGGTCAGGTCGACTGACAGTAAGCCATTGCTGATAACAACAGAAATGTTGAATAGTCGGAGAGTTTGGAATGAGTTGCCGAAAATAGGAGACTCCAGGGCTAAAGAATTAAGGAACACCAACGACGAACAAATAATGGGAGTGGCACGATAAAGCGAAACCAAGCTAAACAGGAGAGAACAAAAATACGAGACCGTGCATCTCAAATGTTCTGCTCATTGTTTAATTGGAGCGTCATTCTAGCTCAACCCAGTCATTTATATTTGAGGTTCAGTTATTATGAAAAAACGATCGATCCGATAAATTAATATAAAGTTGGAATATTCTGAACGAATATTGCGGGAAAACGATTGATCGAGGAACGATTGATCCATGCGGTCTGTTTTTGCTTGTTTTCTATGGAATTTATTCGGGACTGGGTGAAATTAACGATACATACGGGAAAACGATCGTTCGGTGAACGATCGATCGAGATTCCACTGTATGTATATATATATATATATATATATATATATATATATATATATATATATATATATATATATATATATATATATATATATATATATATATATATTGAGAGAGAAAGAGGTTGTTTCGCGAAGGATCCCAAACTTTCAAAATAAATAACTCGGAAACGATGGTAGATAGAAGCCTGAAACCAGTGATATGTTAATTAAACAAACCCGTAAGAATCTGATACAGAAACCTAAAAATTTTAGTTACAAATTGTGCCGATAGATGGTGCTGCAGTCGTCATTACCATAATTACATAGTGGGTAATGCAAGTCCTCGTTGCATACACATCAAAAGCGATTCAAAATGTGCACCTTCCCATAACGCACATGTCGAAAACGAAGAAATTGTCGGCGACTCTCTGTTGTGTGTCACCGGAAATCGACACATAATCTTGACAAATAGCCTCCTCCAGCTCGTCGAGTGTTAAAAAAGGATTGTTGCGGTAAACAATGTCTCCTTCAGTGTGCCCCACAGGAAGTAGTCGCAGGGGTGAGGTCGGGTGAATAGGGTGGCCAATCGATGCCTTTTCCCTTAACTGTCGAATAGTTCAACGCAATAACTCTATCATCGAAGTATTCGTCCAGAAAGTCAAAAACGTCTTGTGTATGGCGTGGGCGAGCCCCATCTTGCATGAACCCCGCCGTGCCTGGTCGGATGTCCAACGCTTGTTGAGTGGTGACAAATTGTTTCAAAAATGCAATATATCGGTCAGTCGTCACCATTTCTTGCAAGCAAAAGGGCCCAATGATGCCTTTGCACGAGATTGCAAAGGTCCGATCAGCCCCAAACGGTCAGGCTGATCGTTCTCGGCGTCTGAGCTCTCTTTCAAGGAATCTATAATACCGCCTCCAGCGCCATCTATTGGCAAAATTTGTAGCTAAAATTTAGAGGTTTCTGTAGCAGATGCTTACTTCTTTTTTAACAAATATACCACTGGTTTCATGCTTCTATCTATCACCGTTTCCGAGTTATTCATTTTGAAAGTTAGGGGTCCTTCGTGAAACACCCTATATATATATATATATATATATATATATATATATATATATATATATATATATATAGAAGGTCGTTCGCACTTTATGGAAACGATTTTATAATTTATTTTTGTTGTTTCCATTTTGAGATAAAAAATTGGCAATTTCAGAAAAATCGTCTGCAATTGTTTTGTTTTGATTGGAATGTAATATAAAAGATTTATTTTGACAATGACTCCTAAAATTGATAGATCGCTCGAAGGTTACGTAACTGCATTTTCCGAGGAGAAATATTCGTATCAACAAATTATGAAGCGGTGTAAAAATCGTGGTTATGGCATTTCAAATAAAGGTATTTATAATATATTAAAGTTGACAGAAAAAAAAGTCTAACTGAAAGTAAAAAGGAAAACTTGATCGCAAAATCTCATCCTAAGACTGTTCGAACACACGTAAATATCAAGAAAGTGAAGTCTCTGATCCTAAAAAAAAATCCGCCCACTCAAAGATCTATTGCATCGAAACTAGGAATGTCTTATGGCACTGTACGTAAAATCATTCATAAAGATTTGACGTTAGGAAAGATGTTTAAACCTAAAGTTCATCTGCTCTTGCCAAAGCATATTGCTGAAAGAAAAACAAATTGTAGAAAATTATATTAAGAACATCTAGCTGCTGAAAAATGGAAATTTGTGGTAGCACTCGATGAGGCATGTGTGTATTTAAGTGACTGTAATAAAAAAAGACCAATTTTCTATTGCTCAACTGACGGGATGACCACACGAAATGGCTCCGTCAGTGTAGAGAAAAGTTCCTAGAGGGATTCAGGATAGTTGCCGGATTTTCTTACAACGGCAGATTAAAAATCAAAAAAGTCTCAAGTAAAGTCAAAATTAATTCACTCTACTATCAGAAGAATATTTTAGAATCAATTTTTGAAGAAACAAAATCCAGGGTTATACGGAAAGAATATTGATAAAGTTGAGCTTTATATGGACAAAGCCTCTAGTCACACGTCTAAATCAACTGCCGCTTATTTTGCAAAGAAGGAATCAAAAGACAGAAATAAAGGGTATCCCATTTAATGAAATACCTGTAAAATCACCTGACGCTTCTCCAATTGACTTTTGCTTTATCGGTTTATTAAAACGAGCCTTAAGAAAACGGCATCCAAGATCACTGAACGGACTTTGGAAAACGATCCAAGAGGAATGGGGTAAAATTGACATGACACTACTAAGTCAAAGTTTACTTTCGTGGAAAATTCGAGTTAGAGCTATTGCCAAGAACCATGGCTATCAGACAGAAGCAAATCGCCGCAAAAAATACGGCATTTATGCATAAAACTTAACTATCAAAATTGTTTCCATAAAGTGCGAACGACCTTCTGTATATATATATATATATATATATATATATATATATATATATATATATAATAGTATGTTTTTTTATTTGTAAAGTTAAATCTATTTTTGTCTCTTAAATTGTAGAAGGACCCCGACACATTATTTTTCTTTGACAGGTGATCCCTGATCGACAAAAGGTTAAGAAACACCAGTGGAGAGCCAAGGGGCCCTGGCAACCCCCTCCCCCCGCCTCCTACCAAAGAAAAGGAAAAAAAATAAACATTAGAAAATTTTATGCCCGTGATATGCCGTCTACCAATCCTGAAATTTTGAACTCCGAAGTCAAGTTGTGGTATAAAAAAAATTGAAAAACCGTTTGCAGAAGCTCCCCGCAAAAATGAAATAGATGCAATTCCAAAGTGTCTCAATATGATATATCCTTGTATCTATAACTTATTAAAACATAGTTGTAAAGCCTCGGGAACAACAGGCGTCGGTGAAATGTCATTTTCTACCTTGCGCATTTTGAAACCCTATTTAAGTTCCAGCAGCGTACGCAGAAATTTTCAAAGGGGGAGGTGTTACTATGAAAGAGTAGTTTTGAGCAATCAGCGCAAAGAGTAAACCTAATTAAATAATATATGTAATCAGAACCAATGGAGGGTTATAACTCCCATCAACCCCCCCCCCCCCCCTCCAGCGTACGCTACTGTTAAGATCTACCATGACATAACCATCATCGAACGGACTGGCTTTGCTATGTATACACACAGAGAGATTAACGTAACCGCGGCTGAAGACAGTAAAAGAAAAGAAAAGAAAACAGGATATTATTCTTTAAATATTTATATACTAGTTTTACAATCACCTCATGAATTGTATCGAATTAGCATTAAAAATGTTTTTATCCACTCAGCTGCCCCTCAAGTTGAAATCCCGAGTGCGCCGCTGAGAATCACTGATGTGTCAAAGAATGACATCATTCTCGTTTTTTTGTGACCAGTTAAACTCACGACGAGAGGCAACCGCGCAGTAAACTTGTTCGAAAATCCAGCCTGCGGGAAAAAGAGCGTTTAGATCACATTGTAACCCTATACAGGCTGGGAGGAGAATCTGATACGAAGAGTCATACGGGTTAAGGTTCTTCACGTTGGCGCCGATTTCCTCGTGAAAAGGGAAGCAATATTTTCCTGTCTTTGGTAAGTAAGCTCCACTTTTTTGTTACTTCTTCCGCAATTGCGTGAAGTAATGATATCGGGATACCAAACTTCATTACAAATGGCATAGTTTTGCCAAAGGAGGAAGAAAATGTCGCCGACGTACGCGTCATAATGTCGATAAGGTGATCGCGTGAAGCTATCTGTAAATAGCTGTGCATTATTTGGCTACTTATTCCTCTTTTGGCGCTTTGAGAGCAAAATTTAATTTAAATTTGGGCATCTTGTATCGGAACAACTCTGCGGGTTGCCTATATTTACTCTTGGATTTAATTTCGAAGAACCATGAGAGAAATCTTTATAGTAGACTTACAATAAAATAAGGAATTTATCAATGAAGGACAAAAGGGCATTATGGGGTATTTAGCAAGAAATATCAAGCGAGGGATATAATTAGTGTAGTACTTCACAGTTAATATACGATTATTTAATAAAAAAACACAAGACCAAAAAGATAAAGAAAAATATTTTAATTAAAAAAATACTTGAAGTATTTCCAAAATTTATCTTTACGTATGATCAGAACCAGATATAAGCCAGTTAAACCAATTATTCCTAAACGGGTTTTCCCCCCGTCATAATCGTCATTTACAAACAATAACACATTTCAATATATAGTTAACACGACATTAAGAGTTTTTAAGAGTTTTATAGACCAGCCACTATATTTTGATTTTCGTGTGAATCCAACAACGAATCCGCGGGATTCTTCAATAAGAAAATCCTATAGGATCACAATATTTAAGTAAAAGAAAAATGATCCCAAAACGCACTAATGTTCTAATTTTCTAATCATAAGAAAGTAAGAGTTTTATATACACTATATTTTTACTGAATCATTTTACAGTCACCAAAATACTTAAATTTGTAATTTAAAAGAAAAAAAAAACTTTTGAAAGATGCACACCACGTTGTACGGTGGCAAACTCCCTTCCACAGATGGGGTCTCGGATTTGAAGCTACGCAGGCTTCGACTATCTTGTGTGGACCTCTCGTAGGGTTCAGTGTTGGTTCACTCACAGACTGTCCTCATTATAAAGTATCCATATAGTAGTATATATATAGTTTATAGTATATATATATATATATATATATATATATATATATATATATATATATATATATATATATATATATATATAAATAAATAAGAATAAGATGAAACAGAAAACCAGTAATAGCTCTAAAGCTACTTGTAGCCAGTAAAAATAGGCTATGTTCGTATAAATAGGCTATGTTCTAAAGACAATAGGATTAAGCATATTATAGACTTGAAAGCTGTGATAACTCGGAATAATTACCCAGTAAGTCTATCCAAAAACATAATTGGTTGTTATTGTTTTAATGAATAGTTTGTTCTGTTGCATTAATATGTTAAACATAACAATAGGTTAAAATAGAAAAAATAACTACTAAAAATAAAAATAAAAATCATAAGTAAAATAAAATAAAAATAAAATTAACTCATAGTAGTAATAATAATAAAAACTAAATAATTAAGGGAATAATAGTCCTAAAATACGGTAACCTAAGTAAGTCTGTAACTGAGAATCCACTACCTCAATGGTTGCAAGTTTTATGACGTCAGTCATCTTGCGGTTACAAGTTCTTAACTTCCACTCTGACTAGAGCCAGGCTTGGTGTTCTTTGGTTAAGTACTTTTATTCAAACTTAATTCATTTATTAATCAATTCTTCTGTTAATAATGGATTGTACGGTGTCTGAGTGTGTTTATTTTATAGATCATACTCATCAGAAACAATCCATTGGTTTTTAGACAGTATTGACACCGCTGATGAAGAAATGCTGTCAAAAACCTTATTCATACTTTTCTTTACATGTTGTTTGTTCCTGGCTACAAGTAGCTTCAGAGCTATTACTAGTTTTCTCTTTCATCTTATTCTTATTTATTTATTTTCTTTCCTTAAAAGAGCAGCATTCAGCGCCTTACTTGAAAGTAATTTGTTTTAATGTCCAATACTAATTGATTTAAGTTCATCTATGTTTTGGCTTTTAAGCCTATACTCTAATGTGTGGTCAATCTCAAAGCCTTGTTAATTTATATATATATATATATATATATATATATATATATATTTGTAGAAAGCAGAACTGAACTCTTAACTATGAACTTTAAACTTCATGAAATATTATTTGTAAACGCATATTATGTTTGACGCAAGAGGGCGCCGCTGGCACGAACATTATCACGACCCCTCTACTCTGTTTTGGGGAGAACTTGAGGACTCCCGCTTTAGATTCCGTCGTGGACGGACTACGTTTTTCTTTCAATTCTTTCTAAATAAATGTAATTGTTTTTTGTTATTTACGATGGTTTCTAGTTAGTTTATGTTGTGGATCTTTTACTCCAACCCCGCGCCGACAGAAGATGGTGTCAGAAGTGGGATTAGATATGAATTAGAAAGAAATCTACAAGAACACGACGCGAATCTCCATCAACGCATTACGATGCAACGGACTCCGAACTAAAGTAAGACTATTTTTATGAATTACGATAGTGACTGTTTTGTTTCTTCGAATTACGGCTAATTACGATAATTCTATTTATACGATTTACGAGCTTATGTTACGAATAACGATTCTAAATAACGATTGCTACGATTAACGACTCTAAATGGAAAAAATGAAATTAGCTTATATTCCCCGAATCAAAGCAAACTTGAAGTCTGCTTCTGTTAAATCTATAAAATGTTTGCATAATTTTGTTTATGAAACTGAAGGTGACCGATTAAACCGGAAACGGTTACGAGAATTTTCTGGCTTTGACTACCAGAAAAACGACGAACATTATGAGAAGAAATTAACTTTTGCTGTGAAAAACGTTAGACTTGCTAATTTAATTACAATTTGCAATATTTTATGTATTGATTGTGACGGAAATGAAACTGTTCTCGCTACTCGAATTCTAGATAGCCTATTAGATATTGAAACGCTTAAAAATGATAATTTTGAATCTGATAGCGACGATGAACACGTGAACGAAGAAATTCGTAGCGAAGTTAGCGAATTAACCCGTGTAGAACCATCAGTAGATAAATTTTCTAAATTTACTATTTCCTATCATGATATCGAAGACAGTTTGAGAAAGTTTGACGGGAAAGATAATTATTCCATCGAAAAGTGGATAACTGATTTGAAGAAACGGCGAGTATTTGCGCATGGAATGATCTTCAAAAATTAATATTCGCGAAACGATCATTAACTGGATTAGCGAAACTCTTTATTCAAGGTGAATCTGGCTTAACTTCGTGGGCTAAGCTTAAATCAGCTCTTGAACAAGAATTTGCCTCGAAGTGCACAAGCGCCCAACTCCATAAAATGCTGACGAAACGTCATATAAACAACGAAGAATCTCTGCAAGAATATTTTCTGGTCATGAAAGAACTAGCAAGCAGAGGTAACATCGAAACAGAATCCCTAATTCAATATGTTATAGATGGTATTCCCGATAAACCGTCTAACAAAGTAATTCTTTACGGTGCGAAAAATTTAAAAGAGTTTAAGGAAAAATTAGGTATTTACGAAAAAATACGAAATCATAGTACGATTCCAGCTGAACCAGAAACGACAAAAAAGAAAAACCATTCCACCCCTCTTTCAGACGTGTCTCCCCGCTTTCAGCGTTGTAAAAACTCCGGCGATAAAAATCATAGTGTTTGTCCGTTTAAAAACCGCGGAAGAAAATGTTTTAATTGTAACCAATTTACGAATGACCACGTTTCTGCTAACTGTCCGGTGAAAAATAATAAAACCCCTGAAAGTCAAGCCATGAATATCAGTTGCCGTGTTCCCGAAGAGAAAAATTCTCTTGTACAGATAAGCGTCAGGTTAAACGGTAATGAGCTGACGGGTATTTTCGACAGTGGTTCCAGTTTGCATGTAATACGATCCGCTTGCTATGAAAGACTGTGTCTCCCAGCTGTTTCTCCCCCCGCCATAAATCTAGTAGGACTAGGCTCTAAGAATGTGCTTACCAAGGGTTCTTTTATGCATAGCGTGGAAATCAACGGACACTCCTTCGAATTGCTGTTTCATGTTGTCCCGGACGGAGCAATAAAATTCGACATTATTATTGGTACCCCTCTGTTAGATTTAGCTGACGTTATTTTGAAAAAAGATTCCTTAATTATTCAGAAGCCCTCTAACGCGAAAAACTTTCTATTGTTGATAGAAAATTTACCAAACTTTGATTCTAACGAATTAGATTTAAACCCATTAAAGATAAGACACGAAAAAACACTATTTTTAAACCTGTATCTACATATACGCCAAACAAAACTGAAACCGTAGATATTTCTAAGAAGATAATTTTAGACGACGATATAACCGCCAAAATTAAAGCTGCCCAAAAACGAGATGAAAATATTGAAACGATTAAAACCTTGATAGAAAAGGGAAATGATGAAGAAAATTTTGTCAAAAATGGAATTTTATATAAGTATAAAAATGGAAGAGAACTTTTAATGGTGCCTCAAGAAATGGAAAAAGAAATAATCAAACGAATTCATAATAAAAATCATTTTGCATCATCCAAGACCGAAGACGTTTTAAATCAAAATTATTACATACGTAATGCCAGAAAACAAATTGATAACGTCATTGCCAACTGCGTAGAATGTATCCTATGCAACAGAAAACGTGGCAAAGGAGAAGGTTTACTTAATCCTATCCCAAAAGAAAATTCACCGTTGAGCACGTATCACATTGACTTTATAGGTCCTATGCCTTCTACGAACAAGAATTATCAACATATTTTCACTGTTGTGGATGCCTTTACGAAATTTGTATGGTTATACCCAGTAAAATCGACATCGTCACGCGACGCAATAGAAAAGTTAAAGCTACAACAAACTACCTTTGGAAATCCTTCACGAATTATCAGTGACAGAGGAAGCGCATTTACTTCGAATGATTTTGAGACCTATTGCGTAGAAGAAGAAATAGAGAATATTAAAATTACAGCAGGAATTCCCCGTGGTAACGGTCAAGTTGAAAGGATGCATGAAACTTTAATTCCTACACTCTCTAAACTTTCAATTTCCGATCCAACGAAATGGTACAAATACGTGTCTATGGTTCAACGGATAATGAACAGTACCGCTTCTCGAAGTACTAAATTCACACCATTCGAACTGTTGACAGGCGTGAAACTAAAAGGCATAACAGACACACGAGTGAAAGAAGTCTTAGAAGAAGAGTACCTTAACGCGACGATGAAAAAGAGAGTAAAAATGAAGGAAGAAGACAGAAAGAATATCCTTAAGATTCAAGACGAAAACCAGAAATCCTTTAAGAAAAGGAAAAAATCATGCAAGTACAAGACAAGAAAATCCCGTGCAATCAAGCCTACGCGGTACGGAACAAGAATGAAATTACGACTGAAATTCCTAGGTCCCTACAAAGTGACCAATGTCAAGTCCCACGACCAGTGCGGTGTCATCAAATTCGAACAACATGAACGTCCTAACATCACGTCTTCTGCTGCCGACTACACGAAGCCAGGGCATCCCTACTATCCTGATTTAGACGACTGGCATGACATCCCCGGTACCCCGATTCAGATGACTGACAAGGTATCCCGCCATCCGAGGTCCGCACCAGAGTATCCCCTGCATGGTCCTGTGTACTCGATGTCAGCACAAGAGCATCCCCTGCATGGTTCCATGTACCCGATGTCAGCACAAGAGCACCCCCTGCATGGTCCCGTGTACTCGATGTCAGCACCAGCGCATCCCCTGCATGGTCCCGTGTATTGTAAGTGTGTTCCATTTTATTTCTTTTTCAGAGACTATCAGTGCCTATTGCTTAATGTCATCCGAGGCCGCATGACAGCTAGGATGGCCGATTTGTAGAAAGCAGAACTGAACTCTTAACTATGAACTTTAAACTTCATGAAATGTTATTTGTAAACGCATATTATGTTTGACGCAAGAGGGCGCCGCTGGCACGAACATTATCACGACCCCTCTACTCTGTTTTGGGGAGAACTTGAGGACTCCCGCTTTAGATTTCGTCGTGGACGGACTACGTTTTTCTTTCAATTCTTTCTAAATAAATGTAATTGTTTTTTGTTATTTACGATGGTTTCTAGTTAGTTTATGTTGTGGATCTTTTACTCCAACCCCGCGCCGACATATATATATATATATATATATATATATGTGTGATAATAACTGCCCACCGTTAGATATCTAAAGCGTATTTAAAATTATCCTGTTAATAAAGCACGACCACTTTTCTAAAATTGCAACCTAAAAGTAAAATAAGATAATTTATCGTAGCCCTGCAGATCATTATACAGGCATGTGAAGTAGCTGAACTCAATAACATCCCCAGAGATGAGTGTAGGATGTTTATGAGATTCCGAATGCCAGTGTAATGTCAAAATTCTTGAAGAGCCCTCGAACCACTCTGAATTTTTGGAGTCTGTAGCGTCAAACCCACACTTTATAAGAACTTTATGGCCACTTATCCTGCACCCAGGTCAATAGTTCGCGGTTCTAACAAGCGCGGGATCTAGCAGTAAAGTCCCCGGACAAAACTTAAGTGGACACGTGAACTCCACGAATCAAAAGTCGTCCAATTAAAATATTAAGTAGTTTAGGCCCTCTGGCGTCAATATCGCAAAGCACTCATGTATTATTTGCGTGAACAGAAGATTTCTCTCTCTTGGTGTCTAACTCTCGTTGCTGTCGGACCTGTGGTCCGCTTCTGTCTGGTAATGTAATCCGCGCCCCGTCAGGCCAAGTCATGTGGCCACTGCAGCTAATGCCTTCTATAGAGGCTGTTCACACATTTTTTAGACGATGTATATTGTATTCACAAAACTAAATTACATAAAATTCTTGTGTTTTAAATGTTCTATTTGACATCCCTTATTCTGAACTATCTTTCGACACCGCAATTTCCAGGATAATAATGCCTTTTGAAGAGGTTTTCTATCCCATTCCTCTTGAACAGCTTTCCAGAGTCCTGTAAGGGTTTTGGGACGACGTTTGGATAATACAGATTTTAAAAGTCCGAAAGCACAAAAATACATAGGTGATACATCGGGAGATTTAGTAGGGATATCAGTGAAGGGTATGGCCTCGATACCAGTTTTTTGTTCCATTTCTTTTAGGAAATTTACAGTGGATTTTGATGTGTGACTGCTAGCTTTGTCCTGATGGAGTCTCACAGATTGATGGCACTGTGGGTAAAGCGATGGTATTTCATTCAGAAAAATTGGCGATAAAATATGTTTCTGATAGTATTTGGAGTTAATCTTGACATTTTTCCCACTCTCTTTATTTTTAACTAGCCATTATAAGAAAAACCAGCAACAATCATGAATTCCTTAGAAAAACTTTCTTTCGATTCTTTGAACCATGTACTTAAATTTTTTTCTCCTCTTTTATGATAATAAATGGCTCTTTTTTAGTTGCAATCATTTAAATACACCCATGATTCATCTATTGTGACAGTTGTTTTCCATTTTTCTTTGGATAAGTGTTTCTCATATAGAATTCTGCAGCGTGTCCTGCGTTCAGCGATATGATTTGGAAGAAGACGCTGCACATTGCGTTTTTTTCGCTTTCTTAAGATTTAAATCAACGTTTATCATTTCGTTTACAGTGGACACCGAGCATTTTAATGATTTTGCAACTGTCCTTTGACTAGGGGGATTTTCTTTTAACATTAAACAACGTACCTTTGCAATAGTCGAAGATGTCCGTTTTTTCCTTGGATACTTTTGGAATACGTTTGGAATACGTTTGGAATTTTTGTCCCACTTGAGGCTCCAATTTGACGTTTTTTTTCCTTTCTTGTTGACGATATTACCTATCGACGCTTTAGATATCACAAAACCATGACTCTCACATCGTTTTTGGATAGCGGAGTATGCATATTTCTCTTCGGAAAGAGCATAAATGTAGCCTTCGAACCACTGCTTTGTTAAAAACGCCATTTTGAATAAAAACAAAACTTTCAAGCCGCAGACCATAATTTTGACTTTTAAAAACATAGTACAATTGCAATTATTTCTTTTGCAGCAAACGATTTTTATTACCGCTTACCAAAATCATCTAAAAATTGTGCGAACAGCCTCTGTAATAACTAAAGCAAGTCTTCGAAGTTGTGTATTTCATCAATGGCTCCATGTGTGCATTTCTCGCCTAAAGTTCGTAAGTGCTTCCTTGGATCTACACAGCTCCCGTCTGCATCACACCTTCGTGCCGGCTACACCTCCGATTAGTGCTATGCCTCTCCTCCACGGCGTGAGGTACGGGGCATCACATATATATATATATATATATAAATGCGGTGTGAGAGGGCGAATGTCCTCAATGCAAAGTGCTATCCGCATTAGGGGAAAAAAATAAAGACAGATACACATTTTGTTCGTTTACTTGTCGGACCTTGTATTTATGCAATTAAACAAAACCCATTTCACCTGTAAATTTTTCGATAATATATATATATATATATATATGTATATATATATATATATATATATATATATATATATATATATATATATATATATATATATATATATATATATATATCCTTCAGTATTTCTATTCATTCATGTTTTTCGAATTCAACAGCTGGACAATTCTTCCGCGTTATGGTGAGGGAGAAAATTCGTTGCCTTCAATTTAAAATAAATATATTAATTAATTATTTGAAAAACTCTCTTGACGATAGATATATTAGTTGATCCACCGACTTTTGAAGTACTCGAATGTTTGAAATGTACTCCCCGTCCACATGACTGGATTACGGGGCTCGGGATCCTAATGATTTGGTGTCGAGTGAGCTCAGATCCATTCCATTCGTCACTGTGTGCTCTCATGTATACATACAGTGCCGTAATTAGTCATTCTTGTGTCCTTGGCAAGAATTTGAATTTGGGCCCCTTAATTAATTAGGGTTGGGAAAATAATAAAACAAATACAGCATTCTGCCCCCCCCCCCCCTCCAAGTGGGCCCAAGGCGGGTGCCCTTGTTGCACCTGCCTAGTTACGGCACTGTATACACACACACATATACAGATGATTATAAAAATAATGGAAACACTAAGAAACATCATGAAATCCTTTATTAATACGGCGCAGAATCACCTTTGTCATGTAATACCACCTGATTCACCTTGCAATTGGATTATACAAGTCATGAATAGTCGTTAGGAATATATTATACCATTTTTCAGGGAAAAATCATGAAAGTTCCTGTAGAGATGCTGTTGTGGATATCGATACCTAGCTCTGTCCGCTTATACAGATCACGGTGGTTAGATGATATACAGTCGGAGGGATTGTACAGGACAAGATAAGATGTTTGACTTCTTTTTCATGCTCTTCAAACCAATACTTGGTAGATTTAGCTGTATGTATAGGGGGATTATGATCCTGGAGAACGCCATCTCCTGCACGAAAGAATGTTTGCGCCATAGGGTGGACAAGTGAGCTAAAGTTTCGACATAGTCCTTCCCATTCAATCTCCCTTTTAAGGTTTACAATAGGGCCTGAAGAAAACCATGAGATGTCATCCCAAACCCTGATAGATCTACCGCCATGTTTGACAGCTGGCATGAGATAGCCAGAATCTTATGCTTGTGTAGGTGTTCTCCAAACATACGCACGTCCTGTTGCGAGGAACAATGTGAGCAATGGTTTGTCGGACCAAATGCAGTTTTTAGACAGATTACACGACCAGTATTTGCGCTCGTGCCACCACTGGAGACGATATTTTGTATTGGCATCTATTACGAGTGGTTTGGGAATAGCTACTCTTCCGTAAATTATTTGTTTATGAAGTTCTCTTCTACCTCAAATGGTTGATACCGGAACATACAGATGCAGATTGATCTCTTCGATCATTTTGGTTGCAGTTGTTTTCTTTCTTCATGTCACAATCCGCTTCAATACCTCGTCCGTCTCTTTTACCCAGCTCTCCCTTTCGTCCACTATTTTGTTTGGTAAAAGATGTTTTTCAATGCACTCTGTATGCTATCATGACTTTCGTTCCATACCTCGAAAAACAACCATTAGCCTGGGGGTTGCTGTAACAGATACTCCAATTTAAACGCGATCTAACAATTTGCCCTTTTCACAAGGTCAGCAAGGTTTGACATTTTACGCTGTTCCCCCCAAAAGCACGATGCCCTTAGCTTCATCACTGCTACCTGACAGTAGAATAATACATACACTATATTATATAAAAAAATACCGGTGGCCAGACTTGTTTTTTAAGGAATACGAAGCACATTCATAAACACCTTTAATATTGATAGGTGTTTCCATTATTTTGATAACCACCTGTATATATACAGTCGATTCCGGTTAATCGGATCACATCGGGACGTCATCACTTTGGTCCTAATAACCGGATTGTCCGATTGCACGAACATGTTCCATGTTACAAGACAGGATTCGGTCCGATTAACCGGTGGCCCAATTAACCAGAATCGACTGTATACATATATATATATATATATGTGTGTGTGTGTGTGTGTGTAAGTAAGTAAATAAATAATCCAACAGAGATAGATAAAAATAATACTAAAATAGACAAAAAACAAACAGAAATCAAGCACTCTGGGCATCCACTCAATCTTGCCGTTGGTGCGTGGATGCCCAGAGTGCTTGATTTCTGTTTGTTTTTGTCTATTTTAGTATTATTTTTATCTATCTCTGTTGGATTAAATCTCTCCGTTGGTGCGTGGATGCCCAGAGTGCTTGATTTCTGTTTATATTTTGTCTATTTTAGTATTATTTTTATCTATCTCTGTTGGATTATTTATTTGTTTTTTTCATTATGGGGATATGAAGCTTCTGCGCTATCATCCTCTATTGAAAATGTTTTCTTTGCAGGATAAGTTTTATGGTATAGTGATTTAGCAGTCTATGCTTGAATTTTAATTTTGTTTATTTCTATTGTTTACATTTTACTTTGTAAGTAAGTAAGTAGTAGATTTTAATGTGTAACCTAAAATTGTTCAAATCTGTACTTTCCACAAAGGAAAATTGTGTAGCAACAGGTTACGGGCCAAGGTTAAAAAAAAAAATTGAGGCTATCTAAAAATACCATTTTTATTGAACTATCAGCATTTATGTAGCTGCAAATAGTAGACACATTTTCTCCCTAGGTTGATATTGAGGTGAGCGAATCCAATAGGGTTAGTACACATCAGACTTAACAAGAAATCTGGATTACGTTGAGTTTTTGTTAATAACCATGTATCAGAGAATTCATGGAAATTTCCGGTTTCATGACATCTACCACGAATCTAACTATCTGACTATGAACACCGCGGTTTTATGACATCTTAACAAGAGTGCATTTAAATTTCCTTTTCTCGCCGCAGGGTCCGAAGTAAAATGAGACTCGCCTACGACGTGATACACCCTCCCGGGGACAGGCAGCTCAACTTGCCCCCTATTGTCATGCTGCACGGGATGATCGACTCTAGGAAGACGTGGAAACTGATCGCTCCCAACCTCTCCAAGAACACCGGACGAATAGTAAGTCTGCCGGAAAACCGCGATACTTTTAGACGGGAAAGCGCCATCTTAGCATATTCTGATCGATGTTATCCAAATATCGAATTCGTTATCGATATAGGAAGGGGGAGGGTTGCGGAAGGAATGGATACTACATTTGAGTGGCGTTAAGATCAAAAATGGCGATCCATCACACCTTTTTTATCAGTTAGAGGAAAATAAAAATAAAAACTATATCTTATGCATTTTTTTAATATAATTACTTTTAGAAAAATTCTCACATTTTTTATGAGTAGGCCATTTTACAAAATTTTTCGTTTTTAACGGATTGAAAAACTATGACAAAGTATCCTATTTTGAAACTCTATTTTCTTCTTAACTCTATTTTGAAAAATAAAATGGAGATAGCTAGTGTTGATTCTACAACTGTCATTTTGTCTCAACGACGTTGGCAGAAGAGGGTAAGTTTATGCCCATTTTATGAATTATTTCCCCCTTTTAACTACATAAGACCTTTATTAAATGCTCGACAAAATTGCGCCCCTCCCCCAACATAAAATATTTTTGTGTTTTTCCCCGGAAATGTTTCTCCATATTCAGATAGTGTGAGTCGGGCAATGCGTTTTTTCTGCCCGAAGAGATTTACAGAAAAGGGGACAACCAAAAAAGGTAGGGCTAGGTCTCTCTCGTGGTGTATATATATATATATATATATATATATATATATATATATATATATATATATATATATATATATATATACATATACTACTGGTATACCGGCCTAATATTGTGTAGGGCCCTCACGAGCACGCAAAAGTGTCGGAACACGACGTGGCATGGACTCGACTAATGTCTGAAGGTATCCTGGAGGCGATTCCCACCATGAATCCTGCAGGGCAGGCTACAAATCCATAGGAGTGCGAGGGGGTGGAGATCTCTTCTGAACAGCACGTTGCAAGGCATCCAATATATGCTCAATGATATTAATATCGGGGGATTTATATGGAAAATGGAAGTGTCTAAAGTTAGAAGTGTGATCCTGGAGCCACTCGGTAGCAACTCTCGACGTGGGGGGGGGGGGGTGTGGCATTGTCCTGCTCGAATTGTCCCAGTCCGCCGGAGTACAAAATGGACGTGAAAGGGTGTAGAGGATCGGACAGGATGCTTTTGTACCCGTCACCTGTCAGAGTCATCTCTAGACGTATGAGGGGCTCATTTCACGCCAACTGCACACGCCCCATACTAACACAGAGGCTCTACCAGCTTGAACAGTCCCCGGTTGACATGTACGGTCCATGGATTCATGAGGTTGTCTCCATACCCGTACACGTCCATCCGCCCGATACAATTGGAAACGAGACTCGTCAGACTAGGTAATCTGTTTCCAGTTATCAGCAGTCCAATGAAGGTGTTGGCGGGCCTAGGCAAGGCCTAAAGCTTTGTGCCGTTCAGTCAACAACGGTACACAAATGTGCTTGAAGCTCCGAAAGCCCATATCAATGACGGTTCGTGGAACAGTTCAAACACCGACACTTGTTGATGCCCCAGCATTGAAATCCGCAGTAATTTGAGGAAGTTTTGCACGTCTATCTCGTTTGTTGGATACTCGTCAGTTGCCGACGGTTCTTTTCCGGCCGCAGCGCTGTCGGAGATTTGATGATATATATATATATATATATATATATATATATATATATATATATATATATATACAGGGCTAAATTTGAGGTGGAACGTGCCGGAGCGGCGTTCCGGTACCTCTCTTTATCAATAATTTGGAATACCCCCCCCCCACATCGCGGAATGTTACCGTTCCAGCACCTCTATTTCTAGAAATCTAGCACTGTATATATATATATATATATATATATATATATATATATATATATATATATATATATATATATATAGAGAGAGAGAGAGAGAGAGATATATATAGTAGATAGTAAGCAACGCAAGAATCATTTCGGTCTACTACACTCATCTCTTTAGTAATTTCTGGATCCTAAATATTTGTTATCTAATGTCATTTTTTATTAGGTGTACGTTGTCGATGCTAGGAATCACGGATCAAGTCCTAGGAGTCGCCAAATGGACTGGGTTGTCCTGGCAGACGACATCGGAGACTTCCTGAAGCAGCATGCTATTCCCAGGGCTGTACTCGTCGGTCACAGCATGGGAGGAAGGGCGGCATTCACGTTTGCCCTCAAAAAGGTGAGTTTGTTCATTTAGTAGTTTTTCATCATGGGTCCGAGGTATGCTAGGTCGAGATTTGGGTTTCGAACCGAGGGTGCTTGGTTCGGATCCCGATGAATGCCATTCATTGTTTCGTGACTAGGCCGGAGAGGGGCCAGTTCAATCCATAGACCGGAAAGTCCTTCCACGAAGATAGTGGGTGGGTTATGGTGCGAGCCCTCAGATGTCTTCCGTGGGGATGCTCGATCAAAATGGAGGTGGCACCGAGATAGCCTTGTTGACTCACCTGTAGGGTGCTCCAAGATGAAAAGCTGTCAACCATTTCAGCGGTTCTTTCTGAATGTGGCAGACAAAGTGCCTCCATATTACAAAAAAAATGGTTTTTCATTATTTCATTTTTGGCCTACGAAAACTTTTCTGTAGGGGTTATCCAGTCTGCGTGGGCAGCTAAGCTTGAATATTCGATCTTTTTAATACTCGAGTGTGTAAGACCAGGAACCATGGATCTTCTAATATTGGCCCCGTATAGTCCGCTAAATGGATACTCCACTCACGCATTACAGGGACTTCGGAGTATTTCTTGCCGGTCAGACCTGGTATATCTTGTTTTTTATTTGCACCGGGAGCTTACATCGTGAGCTTACATAAAGAGGGAATTACCAATAGAAATAATATTAAAGTTTATAAATTTCATACACAGTAACATATTTTTTGGGGAAAAATTATACTTGAAGACCTTAGAGAAAAGCCAATATGATACAAATGTGAATATATATTTAGTGAATATATATCCAACATATTCAGTTTCTAGACATGGATCTCAGGTTGTGTCTCGTTAATATAGGCAGCTAACATGGTGGGTAGCCAAGGATCTCCCTCTGTGCTTTGATTGGAGAAGAGTGGGGAGATCATATGATGAACAGAATGCATTACATGAAGTTTTTATCACATCTCCTAGAGGGTCGAATGACCAGGACACTGGCTTCGAAATTCTGAATTTCTGGTCTTACATTCTGACTATACAGAGTATTTGATGAATCTTTGGTAACTTTTGTCGACAGGATAAAACTCTATCAAATGAATAAATACCATTTTTCGCGTTTCCAAAAAGCAAATAAAATGGTAATTAATAATTACACCAACACAGCATCAGCTGAAGAATATAGGGTATATTCGAAAGTTTTCATGGCCGTCACAACTTTATCGATTTTTTTCCTAACTGCTTCCAACTACTTCGCTGAAAGCGTTTAATTCCTGATAGTTTACTTACAGTCAGGTTCATCGTTAAGAACCATTAAAATTAACGTCTTACTTTTCAGCATCACCGTTCTTCCATGGCATCGCACAATCCTAATAACTTCACGTTTCCCTCCGTTAGCCGGAAATGGTTGAAAAACTGGTTGTGGAAGACATCGCCGTACGGACTATCCGTCAGAAGGATGGAGGGGTCATTGTCAATCTCATAGAACTCCTGAGGGAATCCCTGGACGCCATCCCATCCGGTGCCGACGAAATGATCGCCAAGAGAGCTGTCGCCGAGTTCATGAAGTCCTTCATTCCCGAAGTAAGGTGCACTTCCTATCGCTAAAAATATCTCACCATAAGGCTGCCCTGCCATAAGGGAGATAGATCCATCAAGGTCAGGGTGCCATTTTCTTGGGAAATGAACTTGTCAAGCTATTCGTGTTAAATACCGCTTTGGCAAACTTGAGTTATATTCTGGGCTAACTTTTATTTTAAGAAAACTCTAGAAATACCTTCTCGACAATATTAATTTATAGCTATCTTACTACTTACTGGGGATTTGACGATAGCCGATTGCCTAATGTATTACAACTGGAAACATATTTTTATGGGGAACTTTAAAATTCTGTTTGAGACCTATGCTCTCACGTAATCGAAACAGCTAACAAAGCCCTAGCGGATTCTTATGAGTTTAACTGCCCATTTGTGGCTTTCGTGTTGGATGCAATACTTAATAAGTAGGTAACAAATGTCGAATTGTATATGGCCGATTGCCATCAACGTACCAGTCATTCGTGCGAAGTATGAGTGAAGTCAATTCAATCTGTTCCCTCCCCCCTCCATATATATATATATATATATATATATATATATATATATATATATATATATATATATATATATATATATATATATATATATATATATATATATATATATATATATATATATATATATATATATATATATATATATATATATATATATATATATATGTGGGCGCGGGGTTGGAGTAAAAGATCCACAACATAAACTAACTAGAAACCATCGTAAATAACAAAAACAATTACATTTATTTAGAAAGAATTGAAAGAAAAACGTAGTCCGTCCACGACGGAATCCAAAGCGGGAGTCTTAATGTTCTCCCCAAAACAGAGTAGAGGGGTCGTGATAATGTTCGTGCTAGCGGCGCCCTCTTGCGCCAGACATAATATGCGTTTACAAATAACATTTCATGAAGTTTAAAGTTCATAGTTAAGAGTTCAGTTCTGCTTTCTACAAATCGGCCATCCTAGCTGTCATGCGGCCTCGGATGACATTAAGCAATAGGCACTGACAGTCTCTGAAAAAGAAATAAAATGGAACACACTTACAATACACGGGACCATGCAGGGGATGCGGTGGTGCTGACATCAAGTACACGGGACCATGCAGGGGGTGCTCTTGTGGTGACATCGGATGGCGGGATAACTCGTCAGTCGTCTGAATCGGGATAGTGGGGATGCCACGGTTTCATGTAGTCGGCAGCGGAGGACGTGACGTTGGGACCTTCGTGTTGTCCGACTTTGACGACATCGTACCGGTCATGGGGCTTGACACTGGTCACTTGGTAGGGACCTAGGAATTTCGGTCGTAACTTCATTCCAGTTCCGTACTGCGTGCGCTTGATTGCACACAGTTCTCCTACTTTGTACTTGTACGATCTTTTCCTCTTCTTATTATAGGATTTCCGATTTTCTTCTTGAATTTTAAGAATATTTTGCCTTGCTTCTTCCTTCATTTTATCTCTCTCTTTCATCATCGCGTTAAGGTAATCTTCTTCTAAGACTTCTTTCACTCGTATGTCTGTTATGCCTCTTAGTTTCACGCCTGTCAACAGTTCGAATGGTGTGAATTTAGTACTTCGAGAAGCGGTACTGTTCATTATACGTTGAACCATAGACACGTATTTGTACCATTTCGTTGGATCGGAAATTGAAAGTTTAGAGAGTATAGGAATTAAAGTTTCATGCATCCTTTCAACCTGACTGTTACCACGGGGAATTCCTGCTGTAATTTTAATATGCTCTATTTCTTCTTCTACGCAATAGGTCTCAAAATCATTCGAAGTAAATGCGCTTCCTCTGTCACTGATAATTCGTGAAGGATTTCCAAAGGTAGTTTGTTGTAGCTTTAACTTTTCTATCGCGTCGCGTGACGATGTCGATTTTACTGGGTATAACCATACAAATTTCGTAAAGGCATCGACAACAGTGAAAATATGTTGATAATTCTTGTTCGTAGAAGGCATAGGACCTATAAAGTCAATGTGATACGTGCTCAACGGTGAATTTTCTTTTGGGATAGGATTACGTAAACCTTCTCCTTTGCCACGTTTTCTGTTACATAGGATACATTCTACGCAGTTGGCAATGACGTTATCAATTTGTTTTCTGGCATTACGTATGTAATAATTTTGATTTAAAACGTCTTCGGTCTTGGATGATGCAAAATGATTTTTATTATGAATTCGTTTGATTATTTCTTTTTCCATTTCTTGAGGCACCATTAAAAGTTCTCTTCCATTTTTATACTTATATAAAATTCCATTTTTGACAAAATGTTCTTCATCATTTCCCTTTTCTATCAAGGTTTTAATCGTTTCAATATTTTCATCTCGTTTTTGGGCAGCTTTAATTTTGGCGGTTATATCGTCGTCTAAAATTATCTTCTTAGAAATATCTACGGTTTCAGTTTTGTTTGGCGTATATGTAGATACAGGTTTAAAAATAGTGTTTCTTCGTGTCTTATCTTTAATGTGGTTTAAATCTAATTCGTTAGAATCAAAGTTTGGTAAATTTTCCATCAACAATAGAAAGTTATTCGCGTTGGAGGGCTTCTGAATAATTAAGGAATCTTTTTTCAAAATAACGTCAGCTAAATCTAACAGAGGGGTACCAATAATAATGTCGAATTTTATTGCTCCGTCCGGGACAACATGAAACAGCAATTCGAAGGAGTGTCCGTTGATTTCCACGCTATGCATAAAAGAACCCTTGGTAAGCACATTCTTAGAGCCTAGTCCTACTAGATTTATGGCGGGGGGAGAAACAGCTGGGAGACACAGTCTTTCATAGCAAGCGGATCGTATTACATGCAAACTGGAACCACTGTCGAAAATACCCGTCAGCTCATTACCGTTCAACCTGACGCTTATCTGTACAAGAGAATTTTTCTCTTCGGGAACACTGCGACTGATACTCATGGCTTGACTTTCAGGGATTTTATTATTTTTCACCGGACAGTTAGCAGAAACGTGGTCATTCGTAAATTGGTTACAATTAAAACATTTTCTTCCGCGGTCTTTAAACGGACAAACACTATGATTTTTATCGCCGCAGTTTTTACAACGCTGAAAGCGGGGAGATACGTCTGAAAGAGGGGTGAAATGTTTTTTCTTTTTTGTTGTTTGTGGTTCATATGGAATCGTAGTATGGTTTCGTATTTTTTCGAAAATACCTAATTTTTCCTTAAACTCTTTTAAATTTTTCGCACCGTAAAGAATTTCTTTGTTAGACGGTTTATCGGGAATACCATCTATAACATATTGAATTAGGGATTCTGTTTCGATGTTACCTCTGCTTGCTAGTTCTTTCATGACTAGAAAATATTCCTGCAGAGATTCTTCGTTGTTTAAATAACGTTTCGTCAACATTTTATGGAGTTGGGCGCTTGTGCACTTCGAGGCAAATTCTTGTTCAAGAGCTGATTTAAGCTTAGCCCATGAAGTTAAGCCAGATTCACCTTGAATAAAGAGTTTCGCTAATCCAGTTAATGATCGTTTCGCGAATATTAATTTTTGAAGATCATTCCATGCGCAAATACTCGCCGTTTCTTCAAAATCAGTTATCCACTTTTCGATGGAATAATTATCTTTCCCGTCAAACTTTCTCAAACTGTCTTCGATATCATGATAGGAAATAGTAAATTTAGAAAATTTATCTACTGATGGTTCTACACGGGTTAATTCACTAACTTCGCTACGAATTTCTTCATTCACGTGTTCATCGTCGCTATCAGATTCAAAATTATCATTTTTAAGCGTTTCAATATCTAATAGGCTATCGAGAATTCGAGTAGCGAGAACAGTTTCATTTCCGTCACAATCAATACATAAAATATTGCAAATTGTAATTAAATTAGCAAGCCTAACGTTTTTCACAGCAAAAGTTAATTTCTTCTCATAATGTTCGTCGTTTTTCTGGTAGTCAAAGCCAGAAAATTCTCGTAACCGTTTCCGGTTTAATCGGTCACCTTCAGTTTCATAAACAAAATTATGCAAACATTTTATAGATTTAACAGAAGCAGACTTCAAGTTTGCTTTGATTCGGGGAATATCAGCTAATTTCATTTTTTCCATTTAGAGTCGTTAATCGTAGCAAAAATCGTAATTAATCGTAAATCGTATAAATAGAATTATCGTAATTAGCCGTAATTCGAAGAAACAAAACAGTCACTATCGTAATTCATAAAAATAGTCTTACTTTAGTTCAGAGTCCGTTGCATCGTAATGCGTTGATGGAGATTCGCGTCGTGTTCTCGTAGATTTCTTTCTAATTCATATCTAATACCTCTTCTGACACCATCTTCTGTGGGCGCGGGGTTGGAGTAAAAGATCCACAACATAAACTAACTAGAAACCATCGTAAATAACAAAAACAATTACATTTATTTAGAAAGAATTGAAAGAAAAACGTAGTCCGTCCACGACGGAATCCAAAGCGGGAGTCTTAATGTTCTCCCCAAAACAGAGTAGAGGGGTCGTGATAATGTTCGTGCTAGCGGCGCCCTCTTGCGCCAGACATAATATGCGTTTACAAATAACATTTCATGAAGTTTAAAGTTCATAGTTAAGAGTTCAGTTCTGCTTTCTACATATATATATATATACATATATGTATGTATATATCTATCTATCTATCTATCTATCTATCTATCTATCTATATATATATATATATATATATATATATATATATATATATATATATATATATATATATATATATATATATATATATATATACTAGCTGTTTGCCCGGCGTTGCCCAGGTATTTATTTATCCCAATTTTTAATTACACTGGAAAAGGAATAAATTCTACCTGTAGTAGTAATTTAAAAGGAAATACAGTACACAAATGTTAAAGTAAAATTACAAATTCACTCTGTTATTAATTTAATTCAAAACTTGATTCTATAGAACATTTTTATCTTCCTATATTCCTTGGAGTGACTCCAAATCTGTGGATTCAACACTACTCTCTGTATTTTGGACATTTTATATTCACCCCTTCTTCCCTCCCCCCTCCCCCAATGCTGATGGGGGGGCTGAGCTTGCACTTAAACGGCGTCAGAAGTGTCACTAATAATCTCAGCGACCCCGAAAACTATGGATTCGACATTAATATTAAGCTCGGTGCACACGAGCGATCCGGTGCCGGTGTGAATTCGCATCGGTGCCGCAGGCTTCAATTCACACGAGAGGCGATCCCGTTGCGGTTTTGGCTGTTCTGTGGAATTCCCGTGACAGACAGGTGGTGTACACGAGCGAACAATTAGAGAACGCGAGCTGTAACATTGAGGACACGAGAGTTGGAAGCGTACTCAAGAAAAAGAGTTGTGTTTTCGTACTTTGTTTATAAGTATTTAAAATACAGAAAAAGAAATTATTGGGTCCACCCACTGGTGAGTTCGAGGTTGTTAAAAGGGACTTTTTCCTTATTATATGAAGACTTGTGTCATGACGAAGCAAAGTTTTTTAATTACTTCCGAATGAGCAAACACTCTTTTGAAGAAGTGGTTCATTATACTTCAACTACAAACATTATTTTTCTGTGGTGTTATTAGCAATTGCTGATTCACAATATAACTTTTTGTACGTAGATATTGGCTCCTATGGCAGAGATTCGGATAGTTTAATTTTCCAAAATAGCTCTTTCAATAAAAAATTAGAAAGCGGAGGCGTGAAAATACTAACAGGTAAACCCCTGCCTGGGATGGATCACCCAGTGTTTGTTGGAGATGAAACATTTTCCTTGTCAAGAAATATTTTGAGACCGTACAGCGGTAAATTTTTGTCCCACAAAAAAATGAAAAAAAAATTAACTATCGACTATCTAGAGCTCGAAGATATGCCAAATGTTCGTTTGGAATTTTGAGCAACAAATGGCGAATACTACATAGGCCTCTAAACGTGAAACCTGATTTTGCTATAAGCATCATCAAAACGTGTTGTGTCCTTCATAATTATGTTCTCAAAAGAGATTGATATAAATTTGAAGATACGTTATGTATTGAAGGATTTTATGACAGCGGCCAAAATCAAGGATCCCATCAAAATCAAGGAGGGATCAATTTAAATCAGATCAGAAATACATGGGCGGACTATTTCATTAGTGATGTCGGAAAACTGCCATGGCAAAATGACTGCATTTAACAATAAATGCGAATGGAAAATGAGATATTTAAAAATAACAAGAAATATTTAAATATTTAATAAATGGAAATTAATAAAAGTTTAATAAATCAAAAAATATTTTTAATTTTTACTTTCTAGCATATTGTTTAGATTTGTGTTTAATTTTTAATTAAGTTATATACTGCTATGCTCTGCTGTTTTTATCTAATTACATTTGAGAAAATATCAAAAATTAATACGAGACTGAAATATGACTAATGTAAATTTATCTGAAATATTGTAAACCTGATCGTCGTGATCCGTTAAATAAATGTCACCTGGCACCTCCAGACATGCGTTCCTTTTTGTCAGCCTGACACCCCGGGCCTTGAATTGTCTCTTTGTGGTCTTTTCCTAAAAATTGACCCCTTTTTCCACTTAGGGAAGTGGCCCACCATTATGTATTTAACGGTCTGCTAGATTCCTTTAACAAAAAGTCACATCTGTACTGAATTTTCCAAAGGTAGGATTGAGTCTGTTTTCAGACTACAGCTCCGATTCAAAAAATTAGAATAATGAAAGAAAATATGGTCAAGGGAATTGCAAATCTAATTTATCAAATAAATAATCAATGATATCAAATATAAATTATCATAATACAAATCTCCATATTTTGTAGATTATAAAAATATGAACATATTACAATGAAATAGAAAATATATTTAAAACAGCAAGTGAAAAAAAATTCAAAATATTAGAATACTTCATAACATGGTTCAAAAAATTAGAATAATGTAAATATATTGTACACAACTTAATATATTGTAAATATATTAAATTGTGTATTTAATTTGTGTAATTAATTTGTGTACAATTTAATATATTGTAAATATATTGTACTTTTCACATTTAATATCCCACAATTCACTAAACTTTTTAACTTCCTCTATTAAAAGTTCTGTGTCTACACTTTCAGCCATTTTGTTTTTGCGGCAAAATGTCGTCCGTGTGAATAGCGCAGTGTTGTCGTTCGTGCGATGAAGCAGTACACGGGGTAGAAAAACCGGTCGTTGCGAGGCCGCAGCGACGCCAACGTCCCTGTGAATCTGTTAGTTCAACTCTATGTACTTCTAATCGCAACTGCGCCGCATCGCTCGTGTGCACCGAGCCTTAGTCGTTTTCGATTATTTTTACATGTCCACCGCTGTCCCCCCCCCCTAGGGGTGCTAGGGGTATCTTACCCCCCTCCCCAGTGTTTCTTTCCTGATTGTAAGTGATATGTGTACTAAGTTTGGTTGAAATTGCTCCAGGAGTTCCAGAGTGATGCTGGAACATACATACTACATATACACACACATCCATTTTTATGTATATAGATACAGTTTACGGGAGGGCGGTCTTCATCGAGAATAAACATATAGATAGGAACTTTTTGACCAGTGCTTATTATTATTGATCGTTATATCACCATTATATTATCACCGTTACATTTATTTTTCTCATTAAGAACGATTAATCAAAGGAGGGCAAAATGTGAACTTTTTCATTTACATTTTCGCAAAACGCGTTTAAAAAGTCGCCGTTATTCCCTTGCAGATTGACTTGTAACGACCCTGTCTCTAACACCGTATTCATTTACATTTCTCTCTTTGGAAAAGATTGAGTCTGCGGGGTTAAGTTAGCATTGTGTTACTCTTGTTTGCAGGGTCAAAGCGCTGGCGCATTCTCTGCCGTCGACATGGATTTCATCCCACTGAAGAAAGAAGGTGACCGGTTCGTGTGGCAAGCGGATCTGGACGTCCTGGAAGACTTCCTCACCACAGAAAAGTTGATGCACGACGTGACAAAACTTGGCACCTACAAAGGAGACGCGATGTTCCTCTACGGCACGAAATCTTTCTTCAGAGTGTGAGTCATGTTTTGGACTTTTATATTCGGCTACATTGTTGATAGGTTCAAACACTCTGCAATCCCTACATTTGGATGAGGGCCCCGATGTAAGCTATTGGTAGCGCGTTGGGCCAGATGTTGCCCCCGGGGTTGCTCGGTCAAAACTGTTGGGAATCACAGTCTGAATCGGAATCCGACCCTTGTGGTGTCCTTAAAAACCGGAATCGCACCCCTCAGTCCGCAGCCTATATGGATCTGATATGGAATTCCTCAGCAAGGCGGATAGGTCACGACAGCACCAAAAAATATCCGGCAGCTGCCATATCACATGGAAATTAGGGATTTACGTTTTAAAAATTCGAATAACGACTGTAAACGTGCAAGCAGCTCTTAGAATAGAGACTTGCATAGGTAACCTTTGTCTCTTCCAAGGTCTCACTAGGGACAAAAAGTCACTATTCTAGTGCGTGTTCAAAGACGCTTGCTAGAGTCTAAGACAAGCAAGATGACGAACTCACTTAGCTAACTACAGAGGATATAAGTGGGATTCCCCAAACAGAAACCTCTCTGGAGATGCAGCATGTTGCGACGTTCGAAAATGGATGAAAACGAAATGAAAGTAGAGCTAAAATGTGTGTGAAACGTCGTGGAAACGCTACCCAAACTTACAGAAACCTGCGTTTTAGCTCATGGTAGTATGAACTGACCCGACACTGGCAACAATGGTTTTATTTTTTGCCGATCTTAAAACGTTACTTTAACCGAATTTTGATAATTTGTTCTAAAATCCAATTTTTACTCAACGAATTCTAAATGACTTTCTTTAACTGTAATACAAACTTAATTTTGTATTCATCAAAGTGACACTTTAAGCAACATATGACAACATTAATAGCAGAGACGAATAGAATATGGAAAAGTTTGAATTGAATCTAGAAACGATCCTTAATTTCTGTGACTGGCTCCATTCTCCTCCTGTCTTTGAAATTTAGTGCTTTGTATTTTTACGTACGAGTACAAAGGCCTGTTGATTTTTTGACACTGTCCATGCAGCCGTACGTTTGAGAAACAAAAAAAAATTTAAAAGATTTAATATACCTGATATACATTTCTTTCTTTTATACCAAGTCTCTTAAATACAACACAAACCAGCTAATTCTTTCGTTTGACTTGATTGAAGCCAAGTCGAACCACTAGCAATCTGCTCAGCAGAGACCCATTGGCTCGGGGGCGAACGACTTACTCAGACACCACCAAGCCGGGATTTTTTTTTCCTTTACAATTCACAAACCTAATCGATCTATTTAACCAATTTGTAATGGCAACCCCGTTTAGGTTCCACACCAGTTCCCTGTTGCTATTTTTGTTTGTTTTTTTACCTTTACTTATTTATACATTTATTATTTATCTTTTCCATACCCTGCAAGCTAATTGCGCTTTGCAATTACAATTTACATTCTATAATTGTCATTTTACATTCAAAATGCAGTTTCAACTATAATTCTCTTGTAAACGCATTACAATTTACAATTACAACTTACATTATATACTTACAATTTTACATTTAAGGTGTAATTTCAAATACTATTACTCTTACTGCTATATTTTGCAATTACATTACCAACATATTACGATTTACAATTTCAGTTTTCATTATATACTATCAATGTTACATTTTTGATGCAATTTCAATTACAATTTCAATTACAATAACCTTTACCATTACATAATGGACAATTTTCAATTACGATTTACATTATAAACTCACAATTTGCATTCAAGGTGCAATTTCGATACAATTACGTTACTCTTACAATTTTACATTTAAAATACAATTTCAAACATAATTACACCTACTAAATAATTGATGAGAAGTGTTGTCTTTGTCTAACATCACTCCAATCCCATGAAAATTTAAAAGAATGATAGTCCAGTAACGTGCAAAAGAGTATTTTTTGAAAAAAAAAAAAAAACAAAAAAAACATGTCTACCGCACAGAGGGGAGATGGATACAAACTCTCCTTTTGTGCCATAGCTCAAAGCTGATATGATACTACAGAATTTCAAGCCGTATTATGCGTAATCCACATATTCAGAGTGCATTTTGACGAAATACTGACGGGAGTAGGGTTATTCTTAAGTCTTGAAAGTTCGTACCACAATCGGCAATGTTAGCAAATCAAATTAAGTACACGGATTTGCAACGATTTGGTGACAATTAAAGTGGAGATCGATGCGAGATGTTACGGAGACAAGCGGTTTTTTCCCTGCATAAATTTTGTAGTAGTCGAAAGATTATGCTGATGGGAGAAATTAGACTCATAGTAGGGACTTTTTTTCCCATTGCCGGGATCAAAAATGGTCACGGTGCTGACTTCACAAGTCCAGAGGCTCGAGTTTCAACGGCCAGACCTTGCAGACAGTCGTTTCATTGTACTATTGAAAAGAGCAATAATTTATCGTTATAACAGAAAAAATCCACAGCATCGGCGGGTGAAAATAAAAAAAAACAATAATTAATTTGTTCAGAATTCATATAACGTGGTTGATATAGAAAGGCCAGAAGAATCACGCACACAGAGGGAATAATAGAGGGAACTATAGAAAGAAAATCCCTAAAAGCATACGAAATTTATGGTGCGAAAATTATTCAAAGCCTAGAAAATCTGTGTCCGGAAAACAATTGAAATCTAGCGTATTTATCTCACCATAGCTTTTAATTTCTGGGATTGTACCTTTAATCTAAGTTAAGTAAGCTAAGCTTATCCAGCAGGCATGGACCAATGTCCCTCCCCTCGTCATGGATTACCCTATCTAAGCATTCAGTAACGAGTACCCGTGAAGTCATGGTTGATCCCTTCTAATAGTCGGCAACATTGTAGTTCTGGGATATCACTGAAGACCATTATAAAATAATATTAAAGAGTGTTAACCGAGTTCAATTAGTGTGTAGTAATATTTAAAAATATTTTTGTCACGAAGTACATCAGCGTACTGACATTTATTCTTTCTAGTGCTGATATTAGTTGAATAAGTTTCGCTAAACTTGGCTAAAGAAGAGTGTTGTGATATTTTAAATTTATAAGATTTGTCCCGAAAGCCATCAGAGTGCTGCTTTCAATTTTTCCACCTTTAGACATGCTAATTTTAATTAAATTACTTTCGCTGAACTTATAAAAAAGAAACTAATCATAAAATCTTTCATCCAATTTACCCTTGGATATACAAAGTTTCGTAAAATAGGCTTTGCTAAACTTAGTTAACTAAGTATGTTGTGACATTTTAAGTTTTATGCTTTGTTACTCAATGTATCAGTATACTCTCATACTTCCTAGTTTTTTATATAAAACAAATAACAGAGACAGAGCGATACTAACGAAACTTAGTTTAAGGGATGGTGGACTCTCAAACTGCTAAAAATCCAACAAAAATTGGAATTTTTTTTTGGTGTATTAATATTTTAAAACTATGTAAATATTGGAATAAAATGCATTTAAAATATGTAGTAAAAAGTAAAATGAAAACTTGCTGGATTTAGAAAAATAATTATTAAAGGTAGGTGTAAAAACATCTTTAAAACGGCTTTTTCTTAAATTGAGTTATTTCCAGATTTGCAAGTCTTTGAAATGCTCCTTGCGTCATAATTTTTGACGAAATTTTATAAAATTTATAATAAAGGCTCCTGTAATGCATCAAAATAAAGTTATGTATCCATTTTAGATTTCGACATTATTCAAATTATCAAAGTTTAACTTAAGTGTAGAAAAGTATGAAAATTTCACGAAAATTCAGAGTACAAGCATGAAAATATTTCCTAAAAATAAACTATTCAACGAAAGCACAAAGTAATACATAACTCTGTTAAAAATGTATTTATTATAAGCAATATAAATGCAAAATTAAAGGAGAAAGTAAAAAATTGGATCGCAAGGAGCATTTAAAAAAATGAATTTCTATTTTTTAAAATATAATTTTTTTAAAAGGTAATTTTATAATATAGTTATACTTTAATGAATATATATTCAAAATTTCATATCTCTCTGAGGTAAAAATCTCGAAAATCACTTTGTAGTGTCCAACATCCCCTTAATCAGTGTGTTGTAATATTTTATATCTCCCGATCTGTGACGAAATGTTATAACTTTCAAAATTTCTACACTTCGATGTACTATATATATATATATATATATATGTTAAGCATTAATTGAGAATTTATAGGGGGCTTCGAAATAACTAATTTCTAACGTTAAAGGCCATGATTATTTAGAGTGAATCAGATTACACGCGTCTACGAATGCATAGACTACAGAAGTTATTAATAGAGTGGGATGGTCTTGGGGAGAATCAAGAAAGGGGAATTCACTGGCATTCATTGCGTGGGGAATTGTTTTGGAGTTCAGACTAGGTTTCGCACGAAAATTATTTGTAAATTCAGCAAAAGATGCTTCTCGAGCATTCAGCAAACGTCAATGAGCATGCGCGATGAGTTTAGACTCCTTGAGGAACAATAGAGTTTTCGGCAGATCGGGATTAGCATTTAGATTGAGTGGGCACGCGTCACGAGGGCGAGATGATTACTTGGAAAACTAAATTATGTGCGGATTGAATTCGAGGGTATTTAAATTAATTGTTGGAATAAACTTGTTGGATGTAATTAATTTGTAATCATTTACCACGGCCTATGTTTACTGACTGCAATATTATTAATATGTATTAGGGAGTAAGAGGCATTTATGATATAAAGAGAACGCTTCGAGCCTATTTACGAGGCTCGTCATATATATATATATATACATACATACATACATATATATATATATATATATATATATATATATATATATATATATATATATATATATATATATATATATATATATGTGTGTGTGTATGTATATATGTGTATATATATGCATATCTGTATATATATATATATATATATATATATATATATATATATATATATATATATATATGTATATATGTATATATATTTTTATAATTCATTTGCAGGAACAAAGATATGGTGATAGAAAACCTCTTTCCACGAGCTGTGAAAGTTGCTTTCGAAGGCGGAACCCACTTACTCCACCACGAGTTCCCGAGGAAATTCGAAAGGGTAGTGACCGATTTCGTAAACAAGGGACTGATACCCACTTCGAAGATCTGATGGCACTTCGTGTGTTGAGTTTCACACTACAATTTTCAAAAGCGAACAGTCTACTGTAAATAGCTACAGACACGAGTTTCTTGTTTGCCTGCGAGTTGACAATGTCTATTTGGAAAAAGGAGACACGTTTATTGTTAATTTTTATACACTGAATCTATTGTAATATTATTTTAGAAAAGGAATAATTAGCAATTAAAATCTCACTCTAACGAAAAAGCCTTCTTAAAAAAAAAGCACGTTAGTATTTCAGTTGCTTAAGGGGGGAGATCACCTTTGCACTCGCAAAAATACACTGATTTTACTACCAAATGTGTTGTTTAACAGTTAATCTGTAATTAATTTGAACCAATTTTTCTTGTGAATTGTACAAAGCTTTATCTATTAGAAAACAAAAGCAGAATTGTTGGGAGATGATTAGAAATTATTTTACGTAAAAAAAATTTAATGTTTTATGAATAATGAATCTTAGGTAAATGCATTGCGCGCAGAAATTTTTTAAAAACTATAAGAGATATATATTAAATTATTTGTATATATTCTGTCCATAGGTTATACTTTAATCTACACTTAAAATAATTACCATATTTCACATAAAAATATTTTTTCAGGCAAATGTATTGTAATGTACAAGAAATATCATATATTTTTTCACAAAAAATTGCTGTAGAAAAATTAGTAATATGTACTTACCTAAATTTAAGTAGAAATCGTATAAACATACTAGATATACATGCATGTATAAAAAATTTTAGCAATTGTGACCATTTGTTTTGAAGAAATAGTGCGCACAAGTTTGAAAATAACAGTTTTTAGAAAAAGCCATTTAAAGTTTAAAGTTTCTATAAATTACTTTACTATTATTAGCTTTATTCATTAAGCCATAAAATCGATTCTAATTGTAGTATCGACTTCATTTTTTTAAGATTCCTTACATTCCCTTCTTCAAAATTGAATTATAATAAAAAATTGAGGTTTTTGAAGGTTTTAAGGTGACCTCTCCCCTCCCCCCCCCCTCCTTGAACCAGTACAGTGGTCCCGGACCGCAGGTTCGGGAAAATCCAAGATGTGTTTCGTGAAATCAGAAGTGCTAAAAAAAAAATTGGTTTCGTTGTTTCGAAGTGACCGCGAATTTAACAGTTTTATAAAATTTTACAAAAATTTTACGATTATGAAGAACGAGAGAGCGAGAAGCTGTGAATCTTATTCATTTTTTAAATAACATAATACCATTTCTTGCAAATATGTACAATGTTCTGTTTACACTCCTCTTGTATTTTTGATCAAATGCGACTTTATAAAAAAAATGTTATTAAACATATAAAAAAAATATTTGAACAACTTAAAATTTTATTCAGAAAATTAAAAGCTTGTTTTGTTGTTTAAATGTGTTCTGAATCAATGGTTCTGTTTGTATCATAAAATTTTTTACTACTTAAGAGGCCAAAAAATCATTTACGGCAATATTTGCTCACATGAAAGTATTTCCTAGACTGTCACTTTAGATAAAAGGAGACAGTTCAATGAAGATACGATAAGTGAAAGGTATACAAACTTTCACAGAGTTAACGTGCAGAGTTAACGTGAATTTTACGTAACCTTTTGAAGATGGCACGTTATGAAAAATTCGACTTCCAGCTCAACAGACTTAAAAAACAGAAGTACCGTGCTATACACGGTACAAGAGTAAAAATTATGTATCTAGCAACATAATCATTGTGGTTTGTGATAATTTATGTTAGAAACTCTGTAAAATCGCCTTTAAAAGTTCAGAAGGTGGCACATCATGAAAAATTCCACTTCGAGTGAAATAGACTTAAAACACAGCAGTACCGCACTGGACACGGTAGAGCTCAAAAATTAAGTATATCTAGCACCATAATCAATGCGGTTTGTGATAATTTGAGCTAGAATCTCTGTAAAATTGCCCTTAAAAATTCAGGTATATAAAAGCAATTTCGAAAAATATAAACAGGCCTTCATTAAAAAAACTGTAGGAAATTACATAGAGATAGATACCTTGGTAGGAATTTTAGATATATCCTTCTAAAGACAGTAAAACTTCCATTCCGATATAAGCAGTACATATGTACAGCAATGTTTCCATTTATAGCATAGAATAAAAATATTTGTTTGCCAATGCAGTTCTTGTCAATGAAAACATTCGCCCTTAAGCCGCAAGAACCATTGATAGATTTCAATGGGGTAACTTGTGGGTTACCCCCATTGGTCAATGGTGTTGACCCCCTGCTGTCACCTCCATTTTGAACAAACACTCCCAGGGGCAACATCTGGGGGGGACTCGTATTTTCTTCCCACCGACATCATAGAAGGACTTACGGGTCTACGGATGGAATGTGCCTATACACGAAGATATTGAAGGGCGTTCGTTGGGAATCGAACCGAGCACTTCCAGTCAAAGACCAGACGTGCTACCACTAGACTACCCCGGGCTTTAGAATAAAAATATTGCATCTAACACCAGAAACACGTGGTTTCGTTATTTAATTCTGGTTCGTTAATAATTTTCGTTATTTAACTCCTTCATTACGGCTCAAGTCATGTCTTTTTTTTTATTATTGGTCACAGACGGTTGTATCAAGCAATTGAGTATTAAAGTTCTTTTCCTTTTTCCTTTTCCTTTTAGTCAATTTTTGAGTCTAAAATTGTTTTTGTGAAGGCAGTAACACTTTTTCTCATTCATTACAATTTTTGTCCTCTATTAATTTCAAAGCGAAATTTACGTGAATAAAAGGGAAAATTTGATGTTCTTTAGTGATTGTCTGAAGCAAAGTCTACATTAATATTCTGAAACTTCATTCCTAAAACACAGCATCAGTCGAACGTGCATAGATACCAGCTTACTGAATCTCTTCTTCAAGATATATTGAGAATAGAAAGTAGCAATTATATACCCAATTTGTATAAAATAATCAAAAGTTCGTCTCAACATCAAAATTCCCACTCAGTTTTAAATAAACGCTTGGATACATTTAAGTTTTGAGTGTTATTTTTTACATTATTATATTATGTAAGCTGATTTCTATATACGCTATTATATTTGTCTAAGGCTTTCTTCTACTTACAGAATTATTAAAAAAATGATAAACAGTAAATGCTTAAAATTAATTATCCTGTGAAAATTAATAATTATGTTTAGGACTTCTTAGAGAATTCATGCATGAACTATGCTTCCACCAAAAGAAAATTTCCCTGACCGTGTAATAAATCCAAAATAAAGTTTTAAATTTGTCAGAAATCTATTTTACAGTATTCCTTTTATCCTGCAATTAAGATATCACTGTTTTCAATGAGTGTGCAGAAATGAAATTAAAAAATATCCTTTATCATAGTCCAGCCAGTTTCCTCATTCTCTTAGATTATCTTAGATACCTCGTTATCGTCAATAAAAATTCATTTATCACTTTCATACCTTAAGACGGCACATTCATGTTATCGCTGATGCAAATTCTCTCAGATAAAACTATTACCACTCTTAATTTGACGTTGTAACAGCGTTGAACAATCCTTTGAAACGCTATTCAAGACTGTTAACTTTAAAACTTTATTTACACTACAAACCATAACATTTTAATAAACTTTATACTCATTATTCATCACATACTTTAAGTACTTTTAATATCAGTTAAATGTAAGTAGTGGCGGATCATCGCACAGTCGCACATAAGCGCATCGCTTGGGGCTTTCCGAAAGTGACCAGTTTTAAAAAGACATACATTCTGCGAACATGATGCACAAATGCCATCTTCATCTGGACAATTTGCTATCTGTATTATTAGGTAGTATAAGCTAGTAAAAAAGAGTATTACTAGCCTTTAATACCTAATAATTGAACAACAAAATTTCCTCTCCGACCGTGAGATAATAAATATGTAACAAATAATATTTATTAATAGTATTTATACCAAGAGGCCTCAAAACTAGATTGTGTTATTTTTTATTTATTTATTTTTTCTTGGGGGGGGGGGGGGCATCTTCATCTCGACAATTTGCTATCCGTATTATTAGGTAGTAAAAGCTAGTACATAAAGAGTAGTACTAGTTTTTACTACCTAATAATTGAACAACAAAATTTCCTCTCCGACCGTGAGATGATAAATATATTATGTAATAAATATTATTTATTAATAGTATTTATACCAAGGTGCCTCATAACTAGATTGTGTTATTTTTACTTATTTATTTATTTATTTTTTCTGGCGGGGTCCAAATGCTTCATCCTCCATTGAATCTCAATAAAATTTGTTCAGTCTGTACTCAATAAGGCATTAAGGTCTCATTTTATTTATGCATTAAGCAACTTTCATTCATGCAATTCATTTATGCTTTAAGGTTCAAATTGTCCCCCTCATCTCACATATGCACATTTTCTAGAGAAATCTTTGTCTTGTCATATTTATACGTGGAGGAAAAAAAATCCCGATCGGCTAAAATGTTTAATCTGTCAGCGGACATAATTCTCCTGACTAATGGTCTTCAAGGCCCGAGGATGGGCTCAAAACAGGGCCCTGCACAAGATTTAATAGTCCGGAATAATTAAAAGGATTCACACGAGAACGCCTGGACTTTTAAACTTACTTCCATGCCAGATCGAGATCATTTTGACCCTAGTCAAAATTAGGATAAAATTATTCAACAATTGTTTTCTTTTATTGTGAACTAGCTGAAGTACCCGGCGTTGCCCGGAATTTTAAGAAGGTTTGTTAACCAAAATCAATTTAAAAAATTAACACAGTATAAATTAGCCAAAAAAAGCATGTGAAATGTTATACATATCTCAGTATTTTGGTAGATGCAGTCTTTCATCATTGTACCACTAAAAGCTATAAAGTAAAAATGTCAAATTGTGGAATGTTTGTAAACCAAAATCAATTTAAAAACTTAACACAGTATAAATTACATAACCAAAAAAAAAAGCATGTGAAATGTTATACATATCTCAGTATTTTGGTAGATGCAGTCTTTCATCATTGTACCACTAAAAGCTGTAAAGTAAAAATGTCAAATTGTGGAATGTTTGATAACCAAAATCAATTTAAAAACTTAACACAGTATAAATTACATAGCCAAAAAAAAAAGCATGTGAAATGTTATACATATCTCAGTATTTTGGTTAGATGCAGTCTTTCATCATTGTACCACTAAAAGCTGTAAAGTAAAAATGTCAAATTGTGGAATGTTTGTTATCCAAAATCAATTTAAAATCTAAACAATTTAGCAAGATTTAACCTTCTATGTTTGGAGCAAAAGAAGCTGATAAGTAAAACATAAAATATACAAACATTTATAATAAACCACTAAAAGCTGAAAAGGAAAAATGTCAAATTGTCTTTTGGAAAGTAAAGCTGAAAAGTAAAAATGTCAATTTGTCGAATGTTTGTTAACCAAAATCAATTTAAAGACTAAACACAGTATAAATAACATAGAAAAATAAGCATGTGAAATGTTATACACCCAAATAATTTTTAAAAAATCCAATATAAAAATATATAAATTTATAATTAACTCCTCAGAATTCATCTAGATTTAACCTTTCATCTTTGGAGCAAAAGAAGCTGAAAAGTAAAACATAAAATATATACATTTATAATAAACCATTAAAAGCTGAAAAGGAAAAAATGTCAAATTGTCTCTTGGAAAGTTAAGAGTTTTAAAAAGTAAAGCTGAAAAGTAAAAATGTCATTTTGTCGAATGTTTGTTAAACAAAATTGATTAAAAAAGTAAACACAGCATAAATAACATTTAAAAAAAACATGTGAAATGTTATACACATCTCAGAATTTTAGTAGATTCAGCCTTTCATTTTTCAAGTTTAAATTAAAAATGTCAAATTGTCTAATGTTTGTTAACAAAAAGTAATTTAAAAACTAAACACAGTATAAATAACATAGATTTAATAACAGTATAAATATCATGAAATATATACATTTATAATAAATCACTAAAAGCTTAAAAGTAAAAATGTCTAATTGTCCATATAAATACCTCCATAAATGCAGGATTCTGTAGCCAAAAAAATATATAAATAAAGTATTAAAGTATTTGTTAAAGGCACTGACTGATGAAAAAATTAACAGAAATCTGCAGTTTGGGCTACACGCACCATAAATGCAAGATTCTGTAGCAATAATAGAAACATTCCGTCCTTATTAAACTCCATATAAATCTCTGTTCAATTAAACTGATCCAAATATCATCTGAAGTACCTTCATAAACTATGTTTCTCGTTTCTTGATTCGGGGTTCAATATGAATGTTTGTTAACCAAAGTCAACTTAAAATCTAAACACAGTATAAATAGCATAGGAAAAAAACATGTGAAATGTTATACACATCTCAGAATTTAGATAGATTCAGCCTTTCATCACTAAAAGCTGAAAAGTAAAATTGTCAAATTGTCTTTTGCCTTGTGAACTCTGCATGAAAAATTAAACATAGTATAAAAAAGGGATGGGAAATGTCATACACATCAATACTAAAAAACAACGAATAAATTTTGGTTCGAATTTGACTCTTAGTGTGCTTCAAAATAGTTGAAACTCTTGAAAATAGTTGTTCTCAGATGTACGTGCTTCCAAACGTTGATGACCAGAATAACGCTTGACTATGCAGTGAAGGATATTTATATCTGGGTAGGTATGATTTATGAGTACAACAAAGAGATTCGATTGAATTTCTCTTTAAGTTAAATGTCAGATTGCAACTCTATGCATTCCATTTGACAATTTGCTAGCATTATATCTATATCGACTGTAAATAGAATAGAAAACATGCAAAAACAAAAATTGTTTATTTTCCCCGAAGTCCTGAAATCAATTTTAAATTCTTGTACTAAATCGGAAAGTAGGGATGCGTATTTTATAACATTTTTAGAATTGTGCTTGGGAAATTAAAATAGTAGCATTAAGATTTTTATGCAGTTATAGGCATTTTAGCTAAATTTCAATAAAAATTACTTCAAATTGACCAATTTATAGAAAAAGTATGCTATTTACAGTTAAGTTTTTGTTTCTTTTTTTTAATTTTTAAGTGCTATTTTACCATAAAGCACCAAAAAACCTTTAAAAAATCATTTTTTAAAACAAACAAATGGAATAGCTAAACACAAACATAGTTAACCGTAAATAAATCGCAAAACTGTGCTTAAGTTTAGACTGATTCTTTTTAGTTAAGATATACTAATTTTTATGCTTTTAAAAGTACATCGTGAATTATAAAATTAAGAACAATATAAAATACAGTAACGGATTATTGCTTCTTTTAGGAAACAACAAAACAATGTTTCAAATTCAAACTTGTGTAACTACTGCCACTCGCTGCTACTGTCGTCTGATGAGCAAAAAAAAAAAATTAAATAATTCAATATTATTCTGATTTTTCACGCTAGTGGAAAAAATGCCACGCCCACTTTAGAGTCACTTGAAATAATTAAACACACACAAATATATAAATTACACAAAAGGTTTTTTTTTTTTAAATTCTGTAATGTGTCTAAATCTCCACTATGGAAATATATCGGAGAATTCCATCATTTTAATAAGAAATTTCTAAAATGAAAATAGCAACAAATAACGTCTGTTTATAATCTGAAGACGATGTTAATTTCACTGAAATGTTTTAAAATATAAATTTTAGATAAGAAATAATTAACGCATTTACTACGCATTACATCGTTTCAATAAGAAATGTCTGAAATGAAAATGGCAACAGAGAACGTTTGTTTACAAAATAACACGGCGAAAATAAACGACGATCGTTAATCGAAATGTCTTAAAGTATAAAATCTGACTTGAAAGATTATTATTTTCATTTATTATTCTGGTTTAATATATAACTTGAAACTTTTTGATTTTATTTATTTTTATCTTTTCGCTCGCTGTCAGCTAACCCTAACGTGGACGCCATATTCAGAGGGATGATGCCACAAAGTGTAACAGCTTACATTTAGTTTCAAAATTGTGTTTTTTTATTAATTAAAAATCAACGGTAATTAATTTCGATTTTTGAAGTTCTTCAGACCCTCGGCTGTTTTTAAAGACGCCTGTATTTAAAATTTCACGATCGTTGCTCCTAAACTGTGGATTTCTATAGAAATACAGAGATACAAACATTCATTTTTATATATTAGATATTTATTTTTAAAACATTTAAACGTATTGTAAATTAAACGTATTGTAATTAAAATTAAATTAAATTGATATAAATATCAAAATTAACCTGTTATGCAGTTCACGTAAATAATTAATATTTATGGGATGACTAGGATTTTGCTAAGGAATAAGTAGACTAAATGCAAAGGAACTTACCGCAATTTGAATATTTGTTTTAAAAAAACCACTCTATTAACTTCTGAAAACATTAGTGGGGGATTATATATAACTATTAACAGCATATTAGAACGTCCGTACCAAATTTTTTCATTTTCTTTTTATTTTTCTATAATATATGAAATGGGTCAATTTGATCCTTCCGTACGTTCTAGGTAAATTAGGTTCTAGCTTTTAAAGACAGTAAAAGCAAACCTAAATATATGTCATTATTCCAAATAAATTAATTAATTAGAAAAGTCGTAGAAATCTAGATTGCCAGCATTTATAAAACTAAAGTTGCTATAAATCAAAATTTCAAAAAGGATAATTTTGACCTTATACGGCATTCTAGTGTATCGATGCTCATAGTGGCTCCAGCATCAATGTTTGCTGCTCCTAATCATCCTGTACCTCTTTATAAATTTCCGCGGTAATGCGATTACTCATTCAACTATCTATGACAATGGTTTTCTTAACCTTTTGTTGTTGAGGGACCAATTGTTAAAAAAAAGCATTCGTGGGGGACCTAAAAACTACAAATAAAGTTAAAGATAACAAACTGAACGCAAAAGTACACATAATAAAAAAAAATAAGCCTACCAAAACCTAAAAATGAATGAAATTATATTTAGCTTGCATCGGTTTAAGTAGCTGTAAAATGGTTGCGACTAGACGTCGCAGAAAATGTATTAGGCATTTTTAAGCAGAAAACGGCGAGTTTCTCGTGCTCAAAACGTCGAGAAATGGTAGACATACAGGAATTTTTAGAACTTGAAAAAAATTTAATCCCAATTTCATCAAATTTTATGACACTTTGAAACAATGAAACTAATGTAGTTTTTTATCACTGTTTTTTAGACTTAGCGGACAACCAGATTATACATACATACATACATACATATATATATATATATATATATATATATATATATATATCCTATATATAATAGCCGTTGTCTCTGTATGACACTTCCGGGCTGTACTCATCTTTCAATTGAAGCCCTCAGTAAACAAACCGCCGGTTAGGCTTTATTTCTATTTCAGATGTGGATCAGAATTTTTTCTTACCTAAAAACAAATATCTTCTCCCTCAAATCACATTTGTTCAGCCTATTTTTCTATCAAACATTCAGAACTAAAAAAAAAATTGGATGTTTTTAGCTGTATATTTAACAGTTTTTAAAAATCTGTTTACTTTTGCGATGGATTCTGAAAGTAAACAAACTTGAATGTGAATGAATCGCGTAGTGAACCGTAAAAAAAAATTTTAACTTTCATATACTTTTCCATTATGACGTCATTTTTAGTATTATGACGTCAAAATGACGGGTTGGATGGCAGTCTACTTCTCCAATCGCATGAAAAACTAAATAAATAATAAATAAAAAATAATGAAAGGGTTTGCTTTTACAAGGTGTGGATTAAATGCAATATTTTAGATAATTCGGGATATTTTTTAACTTTCATATACTTTTTCCATTATGACGTCAAAATGACGGGTTACCTACTAGTATATATATATACATACAGTGTAACAGGCGATCTAAACGGTCATGTTTTGTTTATATTCGATTGAAGACACCATAGAGCCAACGTTATGGAAGAAACCTCTTTAAGACGTCCATCGCTCAAAACGGCCACTTATTTTTGGAACCATGACTGGCCGCCTTAGAGAAGTTTCACTGTATATATATGTAGGATGAAAAATCCACCAGAGGGCGCAGTATGCAACGCCACAGTTTTACGTCTACACATCTGGACATTCCGCGAGTGGGAAGCTGGCGTATGCAGACGCAGCGGACTGCATACAATTGTTAAGACTGAAGGACAATATTAGTATTCACGTGTTTATTTCTGTTACATTGAGTTTTAATGTGATGTGCCGACATTTCTAACTTTAAATAAATTATTGTCGGTAGATTAAAGTTTAGTTTTTGAAATACCCCTGGACGACACTTTCAAACTTGTTTCTACTGCCGGATCATACACACACACACACGCACATATATATATATATATATATATATATTCATATATATATATATATATATATATATATATATATATATATATATATATATATATATATATATATATATATATATATATATATATATATACCTGTGGTTCTTCCCGACCACTACTCAGAACCACCGATCTATGACATACTCTCTCAATTATCAAGCAAATTTCTGTGGGCTGACATTTTGCAAAAGTATTTCGAAAACCCTAAAGATGCTCCTGATTAAACAATCCCATTTTTTCCGGTAATAAGTACACAGAGTAAAAAAAAGTTGCTCTCTCGCTGGATTAAGCGGTTTGTAGAACCCACTTCGCTCTGTTATTGTGAGAGGTGGGTTAAGCAATCCACTACCCGTGTTTTTGAAGGCGGATGTAAATGAGTGAAAATACTACTCAGTTATGGCAACTGAGTTATCGAAATAAGTGTGTTAAACAACTCATGTTGTGTGTTTTCTTCCATGAGTTTACTAAGCTGAAGAACCAACTTTAAGTATTAAAACGCAAATATCATGTAACTTGAAATATCGTTCATTAGGAACGTATTATTTGGAATGAAAATTTTGGGATGTACTTAAGATTTTATCCATTATTTTTTATAAGGAAGGGATTTAATTTTTGGAATACAATGTCTACATTTTTAGACGAGATTTACTTGGAATGAAAGAAAAGGTTTTTTTGCTAATTTCTTGTTTATATTTAATTTTTACCTAATGATAGTTGTTCTCATAGAAATTATTTTCTTTATCTAGAAAGGTTTTCATTTGAGAGAGAACCTTTCACATCCAAGTTGTTAAATTTTGCAGAATTTGGGATCTGGGTTCTGGAACCCACTTCTTTACATGGGTTGTATGACTCACCAAAGCAAATTCCCTGAGCAGTGGATTTGAACTCGGACAAATAGGTTCACCGACTAAAACTTTTTTTTCTGTGTGTAGAAAATGCGGATATCAGGCCTAAAGCCGAAAATATAAGAAATCAGTATTAATGCTCGATAAATTACTGTAAAAGGTTACAAAACTTTTAATTGCGGAAATAATGCCGTTTACTCATCACCGTTTACTGTAATGAAACTGAAAATGTCCTTCATAAACGCCGCATTGGTTCATTTTAAATTTAACTTTTAAATGTAGGTATACCAACCACCGAAGATTGAGGGTAATAGTTGTATATACTTGTCTCTCGATCTCGTTATATATATATATATATATATACTAGCTGAGTGGCAACCCGATGTGTTGCTTTTTTTATTTAAAATGAAATGGTTTTATTTCTAGAAATTTTAAACTGTTTATTCACTTTTAAAAATATATTAGAATTTTTAAATACGAAATAATGGTTTAAAATTCTCTTTTTCAAATTTTGGTTTTTGGCTTTTGAAATAATTATTTCAAATTTCGGTTTTCAAGTTTTGCATTTTAAACAAAAAGAAGCTCATTCAATAGGGCAGTGTCTCGCAGCATGTCACATCTCAACTCTTGCAAATTTTACTTGTTTGGCGAGGAGTGGCAAAACATTGCATAATTTAACATGGCGTTAGTGAGCATTCTTACAGCTTGTTGAATAAAATGCTCTCAGATTACGGAAAGTCTTAATATACGGTATCTAAACAAAGGTATATCACTAAATTAAACATTCAGGTACAGCCCGGAAAGATTTATTCAGTATGTGACCCGTGTTTATTGACAGAGGAAGACTGGAATTACGATACAAGACGCTGGCCTGAAGTAACTTATCCTGATATCTATACATATCTCAACATAATAATAATCATTCTCAACGAAAGAATGATTATATTCTCTTAAACCTTGCGAAATATTGAAAAAAAGTGTTAAAATACCTGTTACATACAACTAATATGAGGAATTTTATAAATAAACATAAATTATTTAACTCAAAATGAAGGTATCGTCCAAAAACACATGCAAACACATAGGAACGGCTTCTTCTTTCTGCCACCCGATAATCACGTGATCTATAGTAGACGAAAACGTGACGTTGCGACGTTTCGCCTTATTAGAAAAAAATTCTAAAGGTTTTAACTTCTCCTTTCCTGAAACTAAAATTATTTCTGGATTTCAGTTATTAAATGACTCGTTCTAAACTAATAATTTTTCATTTTGGCAACATGGCCGAAGGTAAATATAAAATCTCATGGGCGAAAAAGTGCTTAAAAATATAAAGACAGTTCTCAGGAATTCAAAATTGGTGGCGGAAGAATCCTCATCAGTTGATCATTAATTAGAAACAAATTTCACGAACTTGCTGGAATTATTAGTGAGTGAAATAATAAGTTGAAAAATTACGAACTCCCCATTCAGTTACAATAAGATACTATGGCGATCAGCGCGGTAAATTTCAAAAGTGAGATTTGCAAGTACGCTTTTTTAGAATGAAAATATTTTTTTTATTTAATGTATTTGGTATATTTTGGAAGCTGAACATCTAGCAAATGCCGATAAATCGCAAAATTGACATTAATAGGTGCAGAAAACCGAAATTTTTGTCCATCAAAATTGTCCATTTCATGAAATTCGGAAAACTGCTTTGCGGAAAAATCTTCATTTGCAATGAAAAACATTTTTAAATTTATAAAAATGTGTATATCCTTAAAGATGAAGAGTTGTAAAACACATGGAAATAAAAAATTAGTCGATTGGAGGACGGAAAAGTTGAATTTTGCATGCATGAAAATAGTGGAAATTTGCGAAACGGAAAGGAGCTGCCCTACCCGGAATGTCAGCTGTTTCTGCACTCCTCTTCTATTGAGTTCGGCGGTTTTAATTGAATAATTAAAAAAGTTTAAAGTTTTGAAAGTTGAGGATAGCATCAGTGCACGCGTCTCGGCCGTCCGCGTATATCGGTACCAGTCGCGATATCCTGCTATTCTCGGTTCGCGAGATTAGCCCGCCCCCGTGTCTACTGACTGACAAACTAACATTTGTTTACCTTCAGCTGTTAATAGTAAGATATATATATATATATATATATAATATAAAAAAACTAGTAATTTCTTAATTCAACACTCTCAACATTTAAAAACTATTAATTCCTCACTTTACTATTCAAAATTACATACCCTTTTTTAATCCCTTAAGTTATTTAATTCCCTTTGGGCATTCGCGTTAAATTCCTTTATTACAGCCTTAGGCAATATCATTAAAGATGGCTGTCTTTTTTAACTAAAGGGACGCGGCGCGGCGTCAGTACAAGTTTAAATCAGTTCTGCACATCAACAACAACTTTAAACCAATCAACTATTAAGACACACTCTTTAACCACGTGATGGACTGAAGTTTATATAAGTCTTGACATCCGGAAGTAGGACGGATTCCTGTAATTTCTCTTGCTGCATTCATACTGACGGAGCGGTCGGTAATCTTAATAAAATGTAGTTCGATAAACTTGTGTTATGATTTGTGTCCGAGGGTTGAGATGAAATGCGGGAATGGATTTAAACATTTGTGATGCACGGCCAGGCGACAAGTCATCCATTTTACCATCAATTAGATGAAGCAAAAAGAATCATAATCAAAACTATGCCACTCAGCCCTTCATTCGTCGGCCCGCGCCCGTGTCGTTACATATATATATATATATATATATATATATATATATATATATATATATATATATATGTATATATATATATATCTGTGACTTGGTACAAGAAGTGTCTAAGCCAGGTTTTCCAATATGACTTTGTTTGCTTATGTCTCTTTGAAAAATATTAATTTCAATATAAGAAGTACCCAAGTGTGATAATGGTTTAGAGACTTGGGTACTTCTTACATTAAAAACAATTTTTTTAAAGAGACATAAACAAAGTCATCATTGAAAAAACTGACTTAGGCACTTCTTGTACCAAGCCTCACAGATATATATATATATATATATATATATATATATATGAATAACACGAAAACAGTGATCTAGTCTCATGATCTAAAAATGCAGCTTCGTTTCGAAATATGCAATATTGAATTCTTCATGACCTTTCTTGTTATGGTTCTTGGTGTGAGAATGCATTAAATACTAAAAAAAAAAATTCTTTAAAAAAGAGAGAAAACCGGTACTATACAAGCTTATCTGCAGTCGTAAAGCATTTATCAAAACTTGGACCATTTATTGCTTGCCAAAACATACATTTTTCTTGAAGATAAAAAAAAAAGATTAAAAAAAATCACCCACATCCAAACTCTTTGTCGCAAGCAAGGGCATTAAGTCCTCTTTTATCACCGTTCGACGCCGATAGAGGAAGCCTTGTGTAAACAGATATCGAAGAAGTCAAAACCTTTGTATCAAGATTACCCCCATAGAAACTGACAATCACGTGTCACCAGGTATCGTTCCGGTGTCACAGAGGGATGCACGCCTTGCGGAAATGGCGGAAGAGGAGTTCAAAGTGGTTCTAGTCGGCGAAAGCGGTGAGTTCACTTGGACATTTCCTAGCCAGCATTCCTCGTTAGAAATAACAAATAATTTCATGCGTTGTTTAGTAGTTTAATTTTCACTTTTCAGTATTTTGTTTGTGGATAATTTCTGTTATTGATAATCAGGGCTTTGCGTGTTTATAGATAATCTATCGGTGCCAGTTCGGATCTGCATCGATACCGTGAAGATATCGTCATGCGCACCTCAGAGGGTCGGCTGTACCTAAACTATAATTATACGCTAGCTGTTTTTAACGCGAACATTAATAGATGTATAGATGATTAGAACATATATTTTAATGGCTTTTATTATACATTTAGGGAAAAAAAGTTTCTGTCAAATATACGGGAGATAAGATAATTCTTTTTGCAGTTTCGATTTTCAAATAAATGCTCTTTAATGGTTGTTAATTAAAAAAAAACAACGATATGAGTTTATAGATAAGATCATTCGGTATCAGCCAGTACCATTCTCAATATGATTTGGTATCATTCCGCTTTTTGAATCGATATTGGGAAAATAACTGTGTGTGGTTCAGATATAACATGTATTATACTCTTATATGCCTCGGTTAGAATTTCAAACGTGTTTTTTTTATGCGAACATGTATCGAAGTATAAATTTTCTACCGCGATTTAAACAACTGTTTATCTTTGAACGAGAAATAGCTGGTTTACTTTGCTAATGATTGACTACGACAGCATATTATCACAAGAGAAATCATCACCACGATTTTTATAATCTATAAGTTATAAATAAAAAGTATACTTCGGATTTTAGAATTTAAAATGACACTTTTCTGTTTCAGATTTGACACATGTACCATACTTTAACGCAGGTGTCATCTAAGCTTTTAGGAGAATAGGCTATTCGAATTAAATTCTGAAGAATTCCTTAAAATGAACATAAAAAATGCTTTCTCAATCTACATTTGTTAGGAGTGTGGTCGGATATGTGTAGAAGTGAAAGGACGTAGAAGGTTTAATGTGTTACGCAAAAAAATTTTAACCGAATAAATCCTTCAAAAATAGCAATAAAGTGTAGATAATTTGAAACTTCATTCAGTTAGTTTCATACTACGAACATTTTCATACACTGCGATCTTTCCAATATCTCCTGAAATCTCTCTGCGTGTTGAAAAAGTCACGAAATCAAACGATCTGCTGCTACAGTAGTTACAACCGAAGGCATCTACTATACACTCGAAGTAAATCCGGAGATATTAAGAAAACAAATTCTCAATATCCGTTCCAAATAAAAATTATCCTATTGTTGTTTTTTAAATAGTCGCAATGTTTAGGAAATCATTTCTTAGGTCATCTATTTTTATTTTTGCTTCTCGCTATAACCCGAAAGTCACCCTCCATCACACAAAAATATATTGACTGCGGTGACATAGGAAAAAATTGATGTCTTCCTTAAATAACAATAAAACAGTATTCAACAACATGATTAAGAACAAAATTATGGTTCTATTTTACTTAACCTCATGAATGCTAATGAGTTTAGTATATATCTATATATATTTACATATCTATATATCTATATCTATTTATCTATATATATATATATATATGTGTATGTATATATATTTATGTATGTATATATATATATATCTCTGTATCTATATATATATATATATATATATATATATATATATATATATATATATATATATGTATGTATGTATATATATATCTATGTATGTATATATATATATATATATATATATATATATATATATATATATATATATATATATATATGTGTGTGTGTATGTATATATATATATGTATGTATATATATATATAACTAATAATAAAAAACTAAATAATTAAGGGAATAATAGTCCTAAAATGCGGTAACCTAAGTAAATCTGTAACTGACTCCACTACCTCAATGGTTGCAAGTTTTGTGACGTCAGTCATCTTGCGGTTACAAGTTCTTAACTTCCACTCTGACTAGCGCCAGGCTTGGTGTTCTTTGGTTAAGTACTTTTATTCAAACTTAATTCAATTATTAATCAATTCTTCTGTTAATAATGGATTGTACGGTGTCTGAGTGTGTTTATTTTATAGATCATACTCATCGGAAACAATCCATTGGTTTTTAGACAGTTTTGACACCGCTGATGAAGAAATGCTGTCAAAAACCTTATTCATACTTTTCTTTTCATGTTGTTTGTTCCTGGCTGCAAGTAGCTTTAGAGCTATTACTGGTTTTCTCTTTCATCTTATTCTTATTTATGTATGTATATATATATTTATATATATATATATATATATATATATATATATATATATATATATATATATATATATATATATATATGTATGTATGTATGTGTATATATATATATATATATATATATATATATATATATATATATATATATATATTCTCCAATGCGGCACAAGGTTACTTGAACATTATCCTTACCATCATATGACACCGTGGTTTTGCTGGCCCCTTTTCTATGAGCACCGTATAGGTGGACCAGCATTAACTAACACACACACATGCACACGTTCACACATATACACGTTTGTCGGGCAAAAGTTATCATAGTTGACGGTAACCGGGGGATATTATTAAATCAGAAAACACGATTATTACTGCTTTAGAACCGGGCATCCGAAAGTATTAAATCTTAGGTTTAAAAAACAATATTTTAATGGTGTTAAACATATTTATCATGCTTCCCAATTCATCACTGTCTAGATCTTTGGAAGCCCTTGTCTTAAACGCATCCACGGTATTAACAAATATATCCCACTCAATCATCTCGGCTGTCAATCTCCTCCCGCTGTCAAAAGATAGACCATCAACTGTCATCTGCTTTTAGTGATTTATTTCGCATAAAATTTTCGGTACAAAATTTATTTATTTATTTTTAAAAATTATATTGTATTTTTCATTATTTAAAATTTTACAATCTGGTCTTCGGTGAATTTCTAATTTAGAGGCAAAATGAAAATAAAAACATAAAATTCACAGAAAAAAAGACGCCAGAATTGGGGGGGGGGGCTTGGGTTTTAAAAGACATTTCTTTAAATTATCTTTACTTAAATCAAATTTAAAAGATATGTATTATTTTTACCTACTCAGTAAACTAATATTTTTTACATTATAAATAACTATAGTTTTTTTCATTAATATTTAGGGAAAATGTTTTGTTGGTCATGTATTATTCAAAACCGGGTAATACCGTGGTTAATACCCGTGCTGGGACCCGTGTTAATACCCTGTTCTAGAAAAAGCTTGAGAACGAAAACCCGGTTTTGAATTTTTAGTACTGTTTTGCAATCCTCAGAATAAATCGATCGGGGCTTTTGATAATTGTTCATTAGCAAATGCATATGTTTGACTCATATTATTAAATTAAATACAGCATGTTTTTAAACGAATATTTTAAGATTCTTTTGACGAAATACTTACGATGAAAGACAACGTTAGCTTTGAAATTTAGTTAAAAGTTAACCAACAAAAGTTTAAAAATTTGAAAAAAATTCAAACTTCGCAGTTTAGTCTACTTTCTGATGCAAGAAACGGAGTTTTAAAATTGTTTTCGTCAATTTGCGATTGGAAAAGCACCAGCAGAAAAATTTTCTATTTCTTTGTCACACGATTCCCGACTTTAGATGAACCATCGACTAAAACAACGATGTCCAGCATTTTCGGGGATAATTTTATTTCCCTTTTCTTTAAAATGATTAATTCTATGTATGAATTTCACCTCTTTTTTCCCCCTAGATACGTTATCATAGCCCCGTCGCCAGTAAGAATTAATACTGGGTGTTACTGCTTATCATTCTAAATTAATGGAATTTCACTGATATGAAAATTTCGATACAGGAAGAAGATATATCCACTGCTTTTGAATTATGTCCAGAAACCAATGCAGATAACTATGATTGGATTGTGTTAAAATTGGCTTTATTTATCACTGTGGAAATATACAGGGTTCCCACCTATATCCGTTACACCCCCTTAACTTCTAAACGGTGACAGATTAGGCCATGAAGTTGGTGTCTAGGTATAGTAAAAAGGCTATGCGCTACTCGATGAGACAACTTACAACGTCATCTATCGGCAAATTTTGGAATGAGGATTTTTATCTCAAAAACGGTACGAGATACAGGAAAAATGTCAGCTACAAAGTTGTTCAGCATCATCGATTTAGTTAAAAAAGAAACCTTGCGCACATGAGACAACTTACAACGCCATCTATCGGCAAATTTTGGAATGAGGGTTTCTATCTCAAAAACGGTACGATATACAGGAAAAAAGTCAGCTACAATGTTGTTCAGCATCATCGATTTACTGAAAAAAGACACCTTGCGCACATTAAAACGTATAACAGAATGTAGAAAATGAACATTTGTTTGGTCACGATTTTAAAAATTGTCATGTCATAAAGAGCGGAAGAAAGAAACTGAGACACTTCCCTATCTTCAGGATCATTTAATTTATGTTGCTGAAAATGCTCTCCATTAGCCACTATACACATTTGCACTCTGGACTGGATCATTTAGTCCGTGAAATGGTCTTTTCGAGCTTCGGTCGCGTTTCACGACGCCATTGTGTTGAAAATCACGACCAAACGAATGTCCATTTTTTACATTCTGTTTTGAGTATTGATGTGCGCAACGTGTCTTTTCTTACTAAATATATGATGCTGAACAACTTTGTAATTTTTTCCCGTATCTCGTACCTTTTTTTAGATTAAAAACTCTAATTCCAAATTTTGCCGATATATGGCGTTGTAAGTTATCTCATCGAGTAGTGCCTAGTCACTTTGCTATACCTCGACACCAACTTTATGGCCTAAGCTGTCCCCGTTTAAAATTTAAGTGTGGGGGGGGGGTTGTAACAGATATAGGTGGGGATCCTGTATTTGTTTTAAGATTCTGTGTCTTTTAAAAGTTAAAATAGTTATAAAAATCGTTTAATATATGATTCATAATGAGCCTCATGTAGTTAATCGATAAATTTGTATTTCAATTACTATTGAAGTTTTAATGCACTCAAGGTTTTACGTTTCACTGTATCTTTTATAGACTGTTTAAAGAGGTCCGTAAAAATATTCATCATTTATAATCGAGCAGTTCTTATGCAGCTATAAATTTCTGTGAATGTATAAAACCCCTTTTTTATTTTCTTTATTAAGGAGGGATTTTGTGGATTTTACACCAAACTTTAAACCTAAAATATCTATATATATGTTACCGGCAAAGTATGAAATCCGGCATTCTATAGAATGCCTAGGCATTGTATATAATGCCTAAAACTAGCCGGCAATGTATGAAACGATTCATATTTCACACATTTCCTATGCATTCTGTAGAATGCCAAATGAGAAACCGGCAAAGTATGAAATACATCTGCGATTCGTTTCGAATATCACGTGGCAAGGCAGATGACTTTTAACGCATGCCTCAGGCTCAGAATTTGTCAGTTGCACTATAAAGTTTGTTCGGGAGTGTCAAAATATGCAATTTTACTTAAATTTGTTCAACAAAAAATTAGTTTTTTACTGTGCTGCATGAAAATGGGGGAGCAAGCTGTAGTGTTGGAGAAGTCATGGTCTATAGTCTATACAGTGACGTGGCGAGCATAGCTGGCGCCTGGTGCACGACACCTTTTTGGCGCCCTCCCCCCAAAAAATATATAGCAATATAATATATAGATCTCATATTGGCGCCCCTCTGCGAGTGGCGACCGGAGCAGGATAGACCCCTCGCCCCCTCCTCGCTACGCCACTGTGTCTATAGACATGAAACAACGATTCGACGATGAACTGTCCAAAATTCGAGTTAATGCTACAAAAAAGGGCTTTCTTAACCGAAACTACTTACCAGAAGTTAATAAATGACGTACAAAAAGCCAAAATGACTACTAAGAAGGAACCCAGGGACTATTGGTTGCTGAATCGCTATGATGTGATGATTGTGGAAAACAAAAGTAAACTCATTTATCCTTTTAAAGAAGGCGTCAGTACTATACAGTATTACGTCACGGACTCTGATGTATTTCTCGTACTTCATGAAGCTCATTTGGCTATTGAACACGGAGGACGTGATTGAATGTTGAAAAAACTTTCAACCAAATACAAAAACGTTTCACGTCATGATATTGAACTGTACATCCACCTTTGTGATCCTTGACAGAAAAAAACAGAAAGGTATTAAAAAGGGCATTGTTGTGAAACCTATATTTTCCGAATTTAATTCCCGTTATCAGGTAGATCTTATTGACTTTCAGTCTCAGCCAGATAGAGAATACAAATTTATTATAGTGTACTAAGATCATATCACAAAATTTGTGATTCTCAAGTCTCTAACGTCAAAAAGAGCTGAAGAAATAGCCTACAACCTAGTGGACATATTTTCATTGCTTGGAGCGCCATTTTATTACAGTCCGACAATGGTAGGGAATTTGCCAATAATGTGGTGACCAGACTTGAAGGAGTTTTATCCAGCACTGAAGATCGGTCATGGGAAGCATCGCCATTCACAAAGCCAGGGTAGTGTAGAAAGAGCTAATCAAGATATCAATAATATGCTCTGTACTTGGATGCAGGACAACGAATCTGACCGTTGGAGTGAAGGACTGCGTTTCGTTCAATTTATGAAAAATAGAGTTTATTATTCTGGGATCAAAAGAACACCTTTTGATCCCATGCTCTTTTTGGCTGCAAACCTAAAGTAGGGCTTACAACATATTTTCTACCCGAAGATGTTTTAAAAGACATAAATACACAGGAGCAGCTAGAAAAAGTAATAGAAAGCGTCCAAACAATGGAGAAAGGTGAAACCAATCAGATTATGCAAGAAAAAGAGCCTGTTTTAAAAAACATGTAGTCGATAGTGGATTAAACCAACATGATGAAGACATGCTTACCGAAGAGATTTCCGTTTCTGATACCTGTTGTGTGTGTTTAAAAGAAACGAGTGATGCACTTGCATGCAAAAAGTGTTGTAAAAAACTCATACCTTCTGTGGCCATGCTAGTAAAGATGATGAAATGGATATTTTGTGCACCCTTTGTCTCAAAACTTAAAATGCTATTGAAGGTAAAATAAATTCTGAAATTAATCTGGAAATACAAACCAAAAAGTGGAAATGAATTCGGAAAAAAATTTCCCACTGCTTAATTGGGAACTACTGTGCGACTTCCTTTTCCTGACGTCGACAAGGGGCGAGGTGATTCGCGCAATATAGTGGCAGTTGCAATGAGTGTGAAAGAGGATGGTTTCTACCGACTTGGAACTTCTGAAGGAATTTTAAAACAAGTATACACGAGATCACAATTCACTTTATGCCCTAAGAACTTGCATAGAATTGAAGATATTCCTGACCACGAAATTTCTCTCTGGTCAGTTGCAATTGCTCAGTCCAGTGGAAGCGGCCAAGGATTCGTCAAATGTGTGTGTAAAAAACATGTAGAGTTTTGAAAACATGAGAGCACAAAGTGCCAAAATATGAAATGTCTTTGAGTGAAAAATGTAATGAAATGTAAATCAAAATGTCATTCAAGCCTACCATGTTGCAACAAGTAAGCTTATTTTAATTTCTTATTTTTTATATGAAAATTTTTTTTCTATTAATAAGAAAGGCATAAATTTTATTTTCTACAACTTTCATTTTTTCTTTACGTATTTTGAAAATTTTTTTAAATGGCACTCTCATTATTTTTCAGAATAACATTTGTATTTTTGAGGAATGCACGTCATTTATATAATAGCCTTATCAGAATCTTTGTTCATACTTTGCCTAAGTAGCATTTGTCATTCTATAGAATGCCTAGGTATTATATACAGTGCCTAGGGAAAGTACGTAATAATTATCATATTTCATACTTTGCCTAAAAACGTCCGGCATTATATACAATGCCTAGGCATTCTATACAATGCCGACGTTTCATACTTTGCCGGTAACATATATAATAAAAGCTTCTTTAAAACGTAATTTAAAAACTTTTTTTCTTGTCGCAGTTCTATTGCTTCAGTATGACTTCGCTAATATGAGTGATCCAGTTATGAAGGTACGTTTAGCAGTTGAATCATGAAATTTTTTTTTCAGTCAAATTTAACAAAACTTCTTATTTTTTCTCGTACAGGGGTTGGAAAAACCAGTTTTGTTATCCGATATGCTGACGGAAAATTTCAAAGTGAGTAATTTGCATTCAAATAAATCTAGCATTTATTCCCGTTCATTTCCTGTCGGCGTTATTGTCAGTTTCCGTATCGCATCTATAAATAAGGCTCGCTGACTTGTCAACAGCTAAAGTCAACAGGTGGTTGTTTTTCTAACTTTGGAAATTTAAGCTGTATTATAGTTCGAACGGAACCTTTATTTAGCAGCCGTTTACATAGTAATGTTATTTTAATATAGTAATGTAAAACAAAGGGATAATTTTGGCAGACACTAAAACTGAAGTATAAAGGAAAAAAATATGCTATTTATATACTTGCAATATATAAATGCAAAAAATACTGAGCTTCTTTTTCTTCTCAGTTGCTCCTGTGAATGAAACTGATTGACAAAAAAAATAATGGATGCTTGATTAACATTCTAAATATCTGATATCCTTACAACTTTTAGACAGACTTTGATCACTTATGATATAAAGTTGGAAGATTTTTTAACAAATATATTTTTTTTATGAGAATCAAACTTTCAAAAAATATTCTTAAATTTTAATACCAATTATATTCCAAATATGAGTGCATAACGCAGGGTTTTTTTTCACGAGAAAGGGTATAAGGTAATTGAGATAATAAACATACAAAACAGCAAATAATGAATTACTAGCATAAAACCGCTTAATTTAACGACGGGCGGGGGAGTAGTAACCTTTCGAGTACTATAGCGTAAGCTCATTTACTTAAAAGAACTCATTAGTCGTACGTTTTATAACCCAAAATAAAGTGAGATATTGAACTCGAAAGGAAAGTTTATCTACTCATGTTGGTGTGTTTTTCGGCACACTTTAAAGCGAGTTGTATAACGCATTTCAGTGAGTTGGTGGCGGGTAAATCAACCCACTTGGGATGTGGGTTCACCGGCCAAAATTTTTTTTCTGTGTGAAAAATCAGGGACAACCCCGGGACAGGAGTTTGAATAAACGATCGTAAGGAAAATAATGCTATCAGTTCTGGCATCAGCCTATCGTATCTCAGTTACAGACATTTCACGTATTGAAAGAACTACAGACGGAGCACATTTTCCTTCGAATTAAAGCAAATGGAAGACGAAATCATTTGTTGCAACTTCAAATTTATGTTCTCCAGATGGCGGTACAACGCACCCTCTCCCTATGTAAGTAGGGGAGACCGTGGCTAGTTGGCATAGATTTTGGTTTTAGATTTTTCTATTTTTTTGCAATACTTGGGGAGATTCTGGTGAATGCGGCGGATAGCTTGACTGTTTGACTACAAAATCATGTAGTATCCAATAATTAAATCCGTGTTTAGGTAACCCCAAAAGCACTTTTCCTAAAAGCTTCCAACTATACCAACTAACCCCGGGTTCGGGGTTAATTGGTATACCCCTAGGGGTAAGTTGGCATAACGTGATATGGATATGGATACTTAAGCAATACATAACAATTTTCGAAAACAAGTATTTTATTTATCAAAACTTGGGGTAACATGGCTTTTTCTTAATCGCTCTTTCAACCGCGATTCTATTTTTGGTAGGAGTGTCTGTTAAAATAGCAGAAAACCACCTTTTTCAGCCACGGTTGGATTTCTGTCGCGGCCCGGCTTTGGGGAAAGGGCGAATTTCCTCTGGGGTGATGTGTCGGGAAGATGATGGACTGGCCACCAATGGCGGTGTACCTGGAAGGTCATTTGTCGTTAGAGCGGGTTCTTTGAGTTCCCTTAGCTCTGATTCATCGGTAGTTTGTGTAGCCTCTCGAGCAGGGCGATCGGTGACGGAAGATGGCAAAAAGTCTGAGTCCTCAAATATGTCTGGGTTTAATGGACAGATCCCACTCACTTGAAATCCAGATGTAATGTTGGACGGAGTCACAGCTGATTGAAAGGCTGTTTTCACAATTGCTGGGATATCGTATATGGTTAAAGTTTTGCCTGGATGACTGGTCATCCAAGCGTCACAAGCCGTGTTGACGTATTTTTTAAGGGGTCCAAATACAGTTCTATCCAATGGTTGCAATTTATGGCTGCAGTGTGGAGGAAACGATAGGACAGTAACCCCATTTCCTTTGAACAAATCGAGGGCCTTGAGGGACAAATGCGAGTCATGGTTATCGAGGAGAAGCAGCACAGGTCGCGCTTGTGAACATCTGGTAAAGTGGATAAAATGTTGGGCAAACTTCACAAAATTGCATTCGACCATCCAACCTGTCTTGTTGGCATCGCCGCTGGAGCCCTCTGGTCCAGATCGCACGAAATATTCATTGAACTTGGTTCGTGGAAAAATGAAAAATGGAGGAATAGCACTTCCTCCGACCGAGACGCAAATAGCCAAAGTAACAAGGGTACCTCTTTCAGCAGAGGTGATCTGTCCAATTTGCTTAAACCCTTTCCGTGATATTACCTTGTCTGGCTTTTGAAAAGTTGAAATCCCAGTCTCGTCCATATTGTAGATGTCCTGTGGCTCGAATCCATGCCTGTTCAGTGCTGTTTGGAGTAAAGTGAAAAAGTTTCCGACGTTAGTCGTTGAAACTGATGGCGTGAGCTAGGCTAGTGGCCTCAGGTGTTCGGATAGATAAGGATTTGTTTCTGTTCATAAAATAAGAAAGCCAATAAGGTCCAGCCACCATGTTGAGCCAAGCTTTTGCCTTCAACATTGTGAGCTTGAACGGCCTAGGTCACCCTCTCCATTGGTCGATTTGCTCGGTCTGTTTCTCTCTTGTATATAGCTATGCTAACTGACACCATACCTAACTAAGCCAACTAGCCCCACAGGGAAATCCAAAACAAGATTGATACCACACAATCCCAGACATCAGAAACAAAAGATTATGATACATGCATGTAGCCATAGTTAACCACTCTTTCGAAAACCGTCATCAGCAGCACCTCAATTTGATCTACAGGTTCACCAGATCAAAAAAAGTTACGATGAAAAAATTTACTCACCAGTCAGAAAAACGATAAAACGGGAGTCCTTCCTTTGTAATGCTCTCAAGCACACTGAAATTTCGGTGGATAGTGCACCTTTACATACACTGCCTACTAGCAAGATGACAGCGCTCTAGCTCCACGGTGGCAGGAAATAAAAGCAGTGTGCCAACTAGCCCCTTATGCCAACTAACCCCGCTCTCCCCTACCTACTTTGTTTTGGTTAGAACGGAGTGAACGGAGTAAGCGATAAGCGAGACTGGGAAGAGCTATGGAGCTCTACTTTTCGAATGCCAGAATATAAGATTATAAGATCTATTGTCCGTTTTTGTGATGTCTGTAGCATAGAAAATAAATGTAATTTAGTGTAGACTGTGCTGCTTTATTTACAACCCCGGATCAGACAGTAGAATTGCCACATCATTCTCGAGCAAGGCTAAAGCGGTGGTCCAAGACAAGCCAAGAAGTGGTTTGCGAAGTCAGCAGTGATTAAAAAAAAATTGGTTTTATCTTTTTTAAAATGATCGGGAATGTAACAATTTTATAAAATTGGAAATAAAACTTTTCTTTTCGTTCTAAAATTTTATGTTCAAACTCAAAAAATTCCTTTATTATTTCCTGACATTTCGAGTAGTAAATAAAAAGTCCATGTTTCGCTAAAAAATTCCTAGTATATTTTCTGTGCCGCAGAGTAGTAGCATCGCAGCCATTTGACATCCAGTAAAGCGCATACAAGCCCAAAAATCTCATTCATTTTCAAGTTTTCTGAGGCTTTTACGTTCGCTATTAAGTTTACCTTGATGTGCAATTTGTTAATGCTATTTAGTTTTATTTGTAACTTTTTTATTAAAGTTGATTTGTCACAGATAGATTGTTTATTCACAAAGTTAAAATTTTGAAAATGGTTGGTTGGGAGAGGGTTCCCGAAGATTTTTTTTTATGACGTGTGGTCCCTGACCAAGAATAAGTTAAGAACCACTGGGCTAAAGCCATTCCCGATTTTTCTTCTTGAAGAGAAGCTAATTTTGTTTTACAAATACACTTGTCCCTCGATTAGCAAGGTACTTGGTTTACACGGTTCCTAAATTTTCTAAATTAAAAATAATATATCAATATATTATTTGAGTGTTTTACACCGAACGCACTCATTAATTATTTGCACAGATGTCACAAGTGCGTTTTTAATTTTATGTGTTTTTTTCAACAGAATTTGTATGAACTGTTGTATTGGATTTATGTTTGTTTTTTATTGAAATAAACCGATTGAATAAGTACTGTAGTGATGTCTTTTTCAATGTATATAAGCACAACCGAGCTTCTACTTCGACACCAAGCATTCAGTAACAACCAATCTTCACTTCGGCATGAACTCTTTGCATTTTTACACTGTTATTGAAAAGATATCTACGGCTTGCACATATCCCCTTATTTAATATGAATGCCGTGTCTTGTTTTACACGGTTGACGCGATTTGTCGTGGAACGCATCTATCGTGTAAATCGGGGGATAGGTGTACTTCAAACCATGAGCTGCCGGTGAATTATCCCGAACGCACCAAAACCGCGTTTGTTGCTTGAAAGATAATTCGCCATTATGTTCTTATGATTTTACGTTTCTCCTACAGATGTTTACGAGAGCACAGTCGGAGTGGACAACAGGAAAGTGCCCCTGACCATCGACGATACCCCGGTCGTCCTGCAGATATGGGACACGGCGGGACAAGAAAGATTCAAAAGTATCGTTCAAAGGTTTAACTTTTTTCATTCAAATCCCTGTTACTTTGCGTGATGTCTGTAAAAGACTGTTACATTGGGAGAATAAGCACGGAGCTATTACCGTTAATCCACTAGAGCAAGAACTTTTGCCGCCCGGGGCGGTCTCCAATTTGCCGCCCTTTCTAAGTCAATCAATTGGTGGTTTTTATAAATTGATAAACATAAATAAATAATTGTAATTGAGACAAGCTATAGGTGGGGAACTTTTTTACCATTGGAAGCCATATTTAAATTAGGCAGTAATAAAGGAGACCGCGTCATCTCCATGGTAACGGTGGTACTAAGCATTCAATAAACATCGAACACGGAGTAGTGCATAGAACTTCTACTCGACGTCGGCACCATTGATGTCTGTATCCGAGCAAAATTTTTAGAGATAATATTTTCAACCCTGCATTGACTTGACGATGAGGAAAAATATTCGAATATATAGTAATTCATAATTCGTAGAAATCGAATAGCAAACTTATGAATTGAAGAAGTAGTTTTTTACAACTAATACTAAATAAAAATATGCCGCCCCAAAATATGTGCCGCTCGGTGCGGACCGCACCCACCGTACCCCTAGTTACGCCACTGGAGCTTTAATATCTGCCGTAAAATGAACATCACCTTAAGTGAACAATGATTGTACGTCAAGAAGATTCGACGTCGTCTTTTACGTGATATTCGTATTTTCGTGAAGAGGAAAGAATTGGGTTCATTATGCTATTAATTCTAAAATAATGTGTGTTTTGATAAAAAGGGTTGATTGTGTTCATTACGCACAGCGTTTTTCATGCATTATTGAGGAATGAGTTTCTTCCTCGTTAAAGGGCTCTGGCGTAACAGCTAGCGAATATACAAAAGAAGCAGAAACTCCGTAAGCGTCATTATTTTATGTCTTTAATGGCGATGTTTACTCGTCAGTTATAAAATATACAGAACAATTCTCTCAAAACTCCGGAAATCTTAAGCCTCTGCAGAAGCAAAAATATGTATAATTTCCATTTTACTTTTAAATTTATGCATTTTGTTTCATACTAATCTTTTACAGCATATGGCACGTGTCTCAGAAAGCAGCCATTATACTTGTTGCGAATGGCAGCGCCTCACCAGCCAATCAGGAGCAGCGCGAGCTGACGTCAGATGTTGATGCTCTTACTTTTCAGCCTTTTGATCTTGTAACTTTCGTCTATGTAGTTGTGTTTTTGTGTGCTTCAGTAAATGTTCTTTATGTGTCACATCCCGTGTTTTATTCAGTAGATTTAATTAATCTGTCGAGATACGACATCGGGTAGATGTCAGCCCTGCATCAATATTTTGAGTTGTTCCGTTACTGAGCGTGACGCTACATATTTTCTGGCGCCCAACGTGGGGCCATTTTCGGCAGCTAGTTGATTAATTTGAGCCTGAAATGGATGTGACACAGCTTAAAACACAACGGAAAGCGCTTCGTGTGTCGTTTACTGCCTGTGTGAACAAAATTGAGGCTGAGCTTTCAAAAGAAAATCCTGATGTTAAGGAACTTTCGGTTTTGAAATCGCAAATTGGCGATAAATTTACGCGCCTCGAGACGTGCCAAACAGACATTACGGACCTTATTTTGAAAGGTAAAGACGCCGAGAATGTGTATGAAAAAGATTTTCTGTCTGCCGAAGAATATAGAGATAAGTTTTCCGAACTATGCTCGCAAATTGAACAGCTCTCTTTGAAAGAACCGAAAACGAAAGAATGCTTTGAAACGAGAAAATTCAAGCTACCAAAAATAGAGCTGAAGAAGTTTAATGGGGATGTAAAGGAATATTTAACGTTCTGGAGCCAGTTTAGTAAAATTCACGAGGATACAGGTATCCCTAATGAAGATAAATTCCAGTACCTCCTGCAAGCTGTTGTTCCGAAATCGAAAGCAGCTCGAGTGGTGGAGAGTTTCCCTGCAACGGCGGAGAATTATCCCAAGGCGATATCCCAGCTTAAAGAGAGATTTGGACGCGATGATTTGTTGGTACAAATTTATGTTCGTGACCTACTGACCATGGTTATGAAAAATGCTGTCACCGGACGTTCAAAAACAGATCTTCCGACATTGTATGACGAGTTGGAAGCAAAGATACGTGCTCTTGAGAGTCTAGGACGAACGCAAGAGAAGTACGGCGATTTTCTAAGTCCTTTAGTGGAATCCTGTTTGCCAGAAGAGACATTGCTAGCTTGGGAAAGAAGCAGAAACATGAAACTAGTGCCTGAAGCTGAAAATCGTTCCCTGGAGAATCTGATGAATTTTCTGAAACAAGAAGTGAAAGGAGAAGAAATGGTCGAGCTAGCTCGAACAGGCTTTGCATCTTCTTCTTACTTAAAGAGAAAAGAAACAGTGAACAAAATGGATAATTACCCCACTGCTGCGTCATTGGTAAGCACTGACATTAGGAGCAACCCGGGTAAGAGAAATTTATTATGTGTCTTTTGTAGTAAGAAACATCCTTCCAAGGACTGTTTTGAAGCTAGAAAAATGTCTTTGGATGAAAAGAGAAAATGTTTATTGAAAAATAGAGCCTGTTTTTCATGTTTCTCTGTCTCACACTTTTCTAAATTCTGTAAAGTTAAAAATTCTTGTTTATATTGTGCCAAGCCGCACCATTATTTAATGTGTGATCATCCTAAAGAAAGTAGTAAAACTGATGTCATCGAAACTAATTCATTGTCTAACAGTTGTGTTAAGCATAACATTTTTCTAATGACTTTAATTGTAAAAGTAAGTGTGAATGACAGAGAAGAAACATTTCGAGCTCTGATTGATAGCGGTTCTCAGTATTCTTATATTTCCCAGCATGCAATCGAGAAACTGGGTTTGGAGTCAAATAACAAAATTAAAATGCAGCATATGTTATTTGGGGGGAGAGAAACGCAGAGTCAGATACACGATGTTTATAAAATACTTGTCAGTTCTTTAGATGACTCATTCTCATTGACCGTTGAAGCTCTCTCGGAAAAGAGAATTTGTGGCAATGTGCCAAAAATCAGCAGTTCTACGGTAATAGATGAGTTGTATAAAAAAGGGATTACTTTGTCGGATTTAGCGACAGGCGATTGCGAAATAAATTTGCTCTTGGGAGCCGATGTTGTGGGGTTCTTGTTTATGGATAAATCTGTCAAATTGGATTCGGGTTTGTTTTTGTTAAAGACGCGTTTAGGATTTATTTTAACGGGGAAAGTGGAAGTGCCTAGTAAATGTAATGTAATCTCCGATACTGTTTTGAATGCTATTTCATTATATGTTAACAACTCGTCTATTAATGAGTTGTGGGATCTCGAAAGCCTTGGGATTCAGGACCCAATCCAAAGGTTAAATAAAAATACTGAACATTTAAAGGTGGTACATGAATTTGAAAACAGTATGAAAATTCTGCCGGACGGTAGATACGAACTTTGTTTGCCGTTCAAATCGAATACAAATGAGTTACCTTCCAATAAAGAATTGACATGGAAACGGCATAGGCGAATGTGCGAACGCGCACAACGGGATGGGCTTTTAGACGATTATAAGGCTGTATTTAAAGAATGGGAGGAATTAGGGATAACTGAAAGAATCGAGAGTGAAAACGAAACCTCTCATTTTTTACCACATCGACCGGTTGTGAAAACCGATAGTAGTACCACCAAAATAAGGCCGGTTTTTGACGCTTCGGCTCGGGAAACTGGAAAGAGTTCATTAAATGATTTACTGCACAAAGGTCCAAATTTAATTGAACAAATTCCGGACATAATTGATAGGTTTAGAAGTTATCCTATTGGAATGTCTGCCGATATCGAAAAGGCTTTCCTCCAATTAGGAATTGCCCCTGAGCATAGAGATTTTTTGAGATTCTTTTATCCCACAGAAAATGAGCAAGTTGTGTATCGACATCGACGAGTGGTCTTTGGTGTGTCATCGAGTCCCTTTATGTTAGCTGCGGCACTTTCACACTTGCTCGAACATGTGCCAGCTGAAGATTCTGAAATAGCCGATAAGTTGAAACTTTCTTTTTATGTTGACAACTGTGTCACGGGAGTGAGTGATGTTAGACAGCAAGAAGAATTTATTTCGAAGGCTAGGACAATTTTGTCTCGGGGTTGTTTTAATTTGCGAAATTGGGAAAGTAATGCCGAATGTAAGTACATAGCTAAGAGCACAGGAACAACGAAAATTTTGGGAATTTTATGGGATCTTGATAGAGATGTTTTAAAATGCAATGTTTGTGTGGGAGATTTAAAATCTGATTGTAATATTACAAAAAGATTTATTTTAGCAGCCGTACAGAAAATTTTTGACCCACTCGGCATTTTATGTTCTGCAACTCTACCACCTAAAATACTGTTGCAGAATACATGGAAATTAAAATTATCATGGGATTCACCTTTGCCAGAAGATGTTGTGAAACCCTTTCTAAAGTGGTGGGGTGAAGTAGATAGACTCGCAGATATAGAAATTCCGCGTTATTTTGAAATTAACGATACCACTCAGATGCACGTTTTTGTTGATGCCTGCAAAGAGGCGTATGCAACTTGCGTATTTCTTAGATCAGACACTTCTCAAGGTGTAAAGGTCGTACTTGTCAGAGCAAAATCAAGAATGGCTCCTTTAAAACAGGTGACTATCCCCAGGTTGGAGCTTATGGCATGCTGTATAGGTGCCAGATTAGCACATTCGGTGCAGCAAGCACTTAACATTACAGAAATGGAAACCATTTTTTGGAGCGATTCCATGGTTGCTTTGTATTGGATGAAAGATAAGGGGAGGTGGTCAGTTTTTGTATCAAATAGAATTAAAGAAATAAAGACTCTTTTTCCTGAAAGCGAGTGGCGATATGTACCAGGAAAAATTAATCCGGCCGATCTAATTTCTCGAGGATGTTCACCTAGTCATTTGGTTGAGTCACACTGGTGGGAAGGTCCATCGTGGTTAGTAGAGTCTCCAGACACCTGGCCCGTCACTGAATTAAATGATTGTGAAATTTCCCAAATCTCTTCAGAAAGGAAAAGGATTAGATTATGCAATCTAAATTTGATAGAGGAAGAGATACCATGGTACGCTAAGAAATTTTCCAAATTTCATTCAATCTTAAGATTAGTAGCCTGGGTTCTAAGATTTGTTAACAATGCAAGAAGTAGTATTAATGAGAGAAAAATTGGAAAATTAACCCTAGGAGAGATAGAGAATGCTGAGATCCGACTAATTCGATCTGTACAAGCTCTAAGTTTTCCAGACGAAAAGTCAATACCTAATCTGTGTGTATTTAAAGATGACAACAATATCATCCGTGTAAAAACTCGCATTACTGAGCGTATAGATACTCCCCATTTTCTGTCGCCAATCCTGCTGCCTAACAAGTGCATATTTACGCAAAGACTTGTAGAGCACTTTCACACTGAAAATTATCATGCTGGAACACAGTTACTTCTCAGCATAATTCGTGAAAAATATTGGATACTAGGTGGGAGAAGAACTGTCAGGAAAATATGGAATACTTGTGTTAAGTGCCGGCGATTTAAAAGTAAATCTCCATTGACTGATCCAGTTGCACTACCTGCTGATCGTGTAGAAGACGCAGCCGTGTTTGAAGTGGTTGGAGTAGATTTGGCTGGCCCCTTGTACCTAAAACAGGGTAGTAAAGCATGGATTGTCCTTTACACTTGCGCACTCTACCGAGCTGTGCATCTTGAACTAGTTTCTTCACTCTCTACTGACGCCTTTTTATTATCTTATCGCCGTTTTGTGGCTAGAAGAGGAAGACCGCGAGTAATATATTCAGACAACGGTACGAATTTTAGAGGGGCACATAACGAATTGGCCGCTATTGATTGGAACGGGGTGTCTCGCTATGCAGAGATACAACGTACAACGTGGAAATTTATACCTCCCACAGCTGCATGGTGGGGTGGCTTTTGGGAGAGGCTCGTGAGAACGGTGAAGGAGCTTCTTAGGAGATCCTTGGGTAAAGCCATATTCACTTACGAAGAGCTGGTGACAATCTTATGCGAGTGCGAAAAGGTTGTTAACTCACGGCCTTTAACATACCTTTCCGAAGACATGCAAGATCTCACTCCAATCACACCCGCAATGTTTTTGTATGACAGACCAACTGCGGAGGTTACTGATTTAGATATGCGGGATACTAATCACTACCGCAAGAGATTACGATTTCGCGCCAAAGTAATCGAAGTTCTGAAAAGACGGTTTAGGATCGAATATTTGGGTCTGTTGGTTCAACGACGGAACCAAAATACTCGATCGTCTAACATTCGTCAAGGGGACATTGTCATGATAGGGGAAGACATGAAAAGACGTCTTCAATGGCCACTAGCCCGGGTGCTAGACCTGATTCCGGGTAAGGACGGACTAGTGAGAACTGTCAGAGTAAAGACTCAGTCTTGTACGCTAATTCGTCCAATCCAACGCGTGTTTCCGCTTGAGGTTAGTGGAAATGACTTAGAGAATTTGCCACGTCCGAAAGTTGAACCGACTGAATCTGCAGTGAAAGCTCCTGATCCAGATTCTTCAGACATTAATCAACCTCAAGTGACCAGATGTGGTCGGGTCGTAAAGAAACCTAAGAAACTAAACTTAGTGTCTTTAACTGATGTTTTTGAGTAGCTATCCAGCTCCTCAAAAAGGGGGGAGGATGTTGCGAATGGCAGCGCCTCACCAGCCAATCAGGAGCAGCGCGAGCTGACGTCAGATGTTGATGCTCTTACTTTTCAGCCTTTTGATCTTGTAACTTTCGTCTATGTAGTTGTGTTTTTGTGTGCTTCAGTAAATGTTCTTTATGTGTCACATCCCGTGTTTTATTCAGTAGATTTAATTAATCTGTCGAGATACGACATCGGGTAGATGTCAGCCCTGCATCAATATTTTGAGTTGTTCCGTTACTGAGCGTGACGCTACAATACTCCTTTCATTTAAGGTCACTTAATCTGTGATGACTCCATTTAGAACGCACGAACTTTGCTTTAAAAAAAATCTCATATCTATCTGTCTGAATGTCTGTCTCTCTCTCTCTCTCTCTCTATATATATATATATATATATGTATATATATATATATATATATATGTGTGTGTGTGTGTGTGTGTGTGCGTGTGTAAGTGTAATAATAAAGCCCAACTAATATTAATTGTCCTACATCTAACGCGTATCCTAAATTTTTCTCAATAAAGCCCAACCCTATTTCAAAAACGAAATCGAAAATCGAAATAATCTAATGCTCTCTTTAAATCAACCGCGGGAAAGATATTTTTAGACTTCCGTGATCTAGATTCCCCCTTCGAAGAAATACCACATGATCGCGGTCAACCAATTAAAAGAATTCTAAGCCCAGCGGTAAAATCAGAAGTTACTGAGTATAAAAGGTGAGACGAGAGGATTTTCGCGCTCTCTTCTTTATTTGGTGCTGTTTCATTACTTCCTTGCTCGCTTTTCGCGTACTGCTCCAAAATATATTAGGATATAATCGTTTTCGATACTCAAGCTTGGGCAGCTCCGGGCTGTCCGTTGCCGTTATTATCAAACATCATGTTGTCAGCTTGTGCCAATTCGTTCAACTATGTATAGCTGTGTAACTTCTCTGATGTCTTGTAGTTTGGTTCCATGTAATAAACTATTTCAAGTGTTAATCGTGTTCCTGTTCTTTCCTCAAGTGTATATGTATGAATCCATCTCCTGCACCGGTCTACTAGAGTATTACCACTATGGCTACGTCAATACTGTCGTGTCGCATCTCCTCTACAAAATTAAAGTTATTCGTGCGGGAAAATACCCGTTTTTCGTTATATATATATATCTAGCAGTTGATGAATTTTATTTGTCCCATAATAATAGTAGCAAAAGAAAATAAATATAGAACGCAACACTTATTATCAAAAACTAGATTAAATTAAACATAGAAATTACAAATATCACTCCTAATTTTTATTTTGAGTGTTCAGATAGTTTCTGGATTTTCAGTAATTTCGGAACAATGTAGATTTGGGAACTTCAATGGCTGATCTTATGGTGCCTCCTATGGTGCTGATTTTATGGTTTTTCTTTTGATGCATCAAGAACTTGACAATCGCAATCAATTTTTGCTTGAAAACTCTCTTTTTTTTATCTTACTTTTACAACGGGTTGATATTCAACTGAAATGAAACAATTGATTTCGATCAGCGGATGCAGTTAGAAAAAATAGTTATAATTCGTAATAATTAGGTTAACCTAAAAATTGAAAGAAGTGTCAAAACAAATGACAGATGTCATGAAACATTGATTTTGATTGGAGGATTCGCAATTTTGTGCTATAACATAACTTACAGCTGCATTCGTCAATTATTCTCGTTCAAATATTCACTTGCTAATATTGTTATGGGACATAGGGAGTAATTTTTGCACAGGGCCGCCCAGAGACTTTACGGGGCCTGAGGCAAACGGCTTCTGTTGGGGGCCCCAGAAATCTGATTAATCGAATAATTTTTTTTTTTTTTTTTTTTTTTTTTGGGGGGGGGGGGGGCTCTTTTTCCAGGAGATTATTTTGAATTTTGAAGCACGGTACAAGTTTCAGAATTTTCTTTCGGAGGAAATCTAATAAATAAATTTTAAAAAAAAATTAATTTTCGCCCCTCCGGCAGTTGGGGGGCCTGGAGCAAAGTGCCCCAGTGCTCCCCCCTCTGGGCGGCCCTGTTTTTGCGTATGTTTCCCCTGAAGCCAGAAATTTTCACAAAGAGTTACTGGCCGTTACGAGATCTTTATTTTCTGCTAGGGATCTTAATCAGTGTCTCTTTGAGACTGTTTCGCCGAATTCCCCATTTTCTCTCTCGCTGAACTCTTTTTTTTTCTCCTGGCGCAGGTTCTTTCGGTCAGCCCACGGAGCCATCGTGATGTACGACGTGACGCAAAAGGCGACGTTTGACTGCGTGCCCTGGTGGCTCGATATCCTCAGACAGGAGTTGTCCGGCATTCCCATCATACTAGGTGAGTGTCATTCACGGTGCTCTTACAGCAGGACCGGCAGATCCTTCGTGGCACATGAGGCAAGGTTTATAAACGGCGCCTTTTCAAATTTGTGGTCAGACTCTAAGTTAAGAACGCATCACAATTAGAAATAGTTTGCATTTAGAATAACGATCATGTCGGGAAAAATGTGTCTTATTTAAAAATTTTTATTTATTTAAAAAAAAAAAAACATGAAAATTTAAAAAATGACAGAACATAAAGAAAAAAACAGAAAAAGTCAATAAATTTGAATAAGCCGAATATATCGATCAAAGCGATATGCGTGAGCCCGAGGTAGTTTGGAAAACGTTTTTGTTTTCGTTCAAATCTCGATGAACTCTATTCAATATCTTCGCGTCTAGACAAGATAGGGGGAAGTCCAATCTGTAGACCGGAAAGCCCTTCCAATATGTCAGTGGGTGGGAAGAAGGTGTGAGCCCTCCAAATGTCGTCCCTCGATCCAAATGGAGGTGGCACCAAGGGAGCCATGTCGACTCACCCGTAGGGTGATCAGATAAGAAGTAGTCAGTCATCTCAGCCAGTCCCTACATCTCAGACATTCGCACTGTATGCCTATATCTCAGACCGTGCTTCCCACATAAGCCAAAAGCAGACACAAAAAAGCGATACACGTAGGATTTCTGGGTATGTAGTGTGTAACGATTCGTGGCGTATTGTTAGCTATCATTTTTCCGTGTCACAGACTATGATAAACGGAGCGATTTCTTTCTGTCTTTTGCACAAGGGCAGTGGGCAACAAAAGCGATGAAAACACGCAACCGGAGGTGATCGAGGAGCTGGCCCAAGACTACGCCGAAGAGGAGAGGATCTACCTTTTCCATTCCAGTGCCCGCGACAACACCAACGTGGCGGAGGTAAGACAATGGAAAAGCATATTTGTGTTTAATGAGAAGTAGAAGGACAATTGATACGCTGAAGTGTCCTTCTTTTAGTATTTATGAAGGTTGTACCATTAACATATTCCACATGATCTCTTCGCACTACAACTTTTATGCATGCACCTGTGGATGTCAAATGCTTTTCTACTGATATCAAATGAAGTCTTTGCCATAAACTATCCCCTGTGATCTCATCCACCTGTATTTGTCAGAGCGAATTGCGGTAGAAACTCCGCAAGAGAGATGGAAGCTTTATAACCTCAAAGTGAAATTTGGGTCTGATACTATTATATTACCTAAATAAGAAGACGAGAGGAAAGATTTTGCAAGAACATTAAAACAAGGTTTCCTTTATTTATACAGTAAAACCTCGTTTATCCGGCCCTCGTTGATCCGGATCAGATTTGTAGACATTATTTATATTTAATGTTCACATTAGATAATAATTTTTAACTATGATAGCAAGAACGCAACTACAAGTACGCCAAATATTCACTATTTAGTTTGATTCAATGTACTGTTCCTGCGTAGATTGTACAATAAATAATGGTAATAAAATGTTTTTTGTTCAGTTTAAGATAGCTTTGCGAGACTTACCAATTCTTTGTCAAGAAATGATGTGAAAAGTTATTTTTATATTTTTCAATGTCTTGTAAACAATACTATGTAATTTTGTTACAAAAATAGTTTTTTATCGTAATAAACGGTAAATCTCCTTAAGGATTTTGTTTTGCTTATTACCCATAGTACCCGGATTATCCCGATTGCCTATGGTCCCAGTTAGTCCGGATAAACGAGGTTTTACTGTACTACAGCAGACACCCATACAAAATTTTGCTGCTGCAGATTGCTCAAGCGACTCAATGAAGTCTTTAAGCTAGGTCTGCTCTGTTTAAGTAGCAAATCACAATGTAGCGTGCAAGAACGTCGAAAGCCAATGCTCAGGAAAACATTCTTATCGGTCTTAGGCCGAGCCTCTGGTTTAAGACCATCCTCGGGCCCTGACGACCATTGGTCAGGAGATTTATACCCGCTCTTCCCTCACCCTTACACGTCTCCAATTAAAAATTACACCCTGATGAATTACGAAGAGCATTACATCATCAAGTAATTTTGAGGAACCGTTTGTACTTATCGAAGTAATGTTAAAAACAAATAACTTATGGTGATCTTAGAGCACGGGTTCTTAACCCGGGGTCTAAAAACTCCCCATGCGGCTAAAACTCACATTTCGAAACTTTTCATTTGAAACTTAAGTGCATGCGTGTGTTCAATTTGAAAATTAAAAAGAAACATGTAGTAGCCTCTGAATTTGAATTCAATAAGATGCACAACTGTTCAATAATCATTCGGCAAAGTGTTTTGTAAAGTGTCACTGTGACATGCATTCTCTACAATTCTGGTAGTACTTTTTCTGCCAATAAAATAATTGATTGACAAGCAACCTTTTCCCGTGCATTGTGCATACAGCAATTCTGTGTTCATCCATAGCTGTTATAGGTGATTCGTTAGCGCTATTTGTAACACTTTACAAAACTAATTCCTTGAAATTTTGAGTCTTGACCCTCTGCTATGATCAGAGGGGTCCATAGCTTTCGCTTGGTCATCGACACTGAAAATTTTAAGTATCGGTGTTTTTTAATGTATATCAGTAAATGACACCTACTTCAGCAAAGAATTAAACTAATGTTTCCCAACCGGTGTGCCGTGAGATCGACCAGGTGTGCCCCGAGATTTTTTTGGGGGATAAACAAAAAAAAGTATTAGTGGGGCTCATTTGAAATAAATATTAAGTGGAATGAATGACTCTCACTCGAGACATATTGTGTCACAAATCGATGCAGTCGTTCCCGAGGATGAATGAGCTACTCTCACGTCCACAACTGGTAGGTCTAATATCTCTCTATTCTAAAAATAAGTAACTCCCGCTGCCGCTGTCAAAAGCTTGTCACGCAATCTCCTCCGAAACCGCTAGGGGTATGGGGTCAAGAGCGATACCAATGTATACAGAAAAATTAGGGTACTAAAGTAAGACATGCATCCTCTTCGTCGGGCTTTAAGTTTTTGATATTTTATGTTTTGTGGGAAAATATTGACTTTTTCATCCTCAGATTACGATAACTCTCCAAAAAAATGATCGTAGAATTTTGATCTTTTTACAATCTAAGACTACAGACATTTCTCTTTCAAACTAGACCTCATTTGTTTAAAAATATTTTAAAACAGACTAGCATTTTAACTAAAAAATGAAACATGGTTTTTCAAGAAATATCGTCCCCTATGTGGATGTAATATCGATGCTCCTCGAGTTTTTATCTTACAAAATATTTACATCATCTGGTTGCTGAAAGCTTTCTTATTCATAAAAACGTCATTTCAAGTCTATATCTTAAGTTTTCGATTTTAAATTAAATTTTAAAGCTGATAATTCAACAGTGATGAAACGCCCTTCGCATTAAGGGTGATAACAGTAAATGGATGGAAACTGTTACATTGCGCGAGAATCACCCCTATGTATCTCGCTATTAGCCATAACAGAGGAGCGAGCGTAACGAGCCTAGGGGCGAAGCCTCTAATATATATATATATATATATATATATATAAACAGAGAGTGTATATAAACTCTTGTTTGTTACTTATATCTTCCCATAAATGAATAAAATCAACGGTAGAGTCAGTACTCATTTGGACTTAAACTTAACATATTCCTGAATTATATTACGATTAAAATTAATACTTAAAACATGAAATAAAATAAAATTGTAGCGAGCATGCTCCGAGTTTTTCAGCTCATCTCCGAGGGTGCCTCGAACATAAAAAGGTTGGGAATCCCTGGGTTGAAGCATTACATAGTTGTAAGTAGTGACAGCCATCCAGCCGTCACTATGCGTATCTAAAAAAAAAAAAAAAACGTGTCCATTCTGTCACCGCAGGTGTTCGAGAGCTTAGCGACAATGATGCTTTCGGACCGGCGGAGAAGTCAAGAATCCGACGAGAGGGCGCCGTTGTTCGGATCCGGCATCTTCGACGGAGACAGAAACATACGACTTCGTCAGCATGAGGGAGAACCCAGAAAGGGCTGCTGTTCTTACTTCGAAACCACAAACAAAGGATACGTTGTCTGAAGACTAACTCATCTCCGAACCTTCTTTTGTACACGTTTTACATAATTACGGATGTAAATAGTTTATAAGAGTTTGTTTTCTATAATAGAAAATACCGGATAGATTTATGTAATATTCATATGTATTTGAGCGATTAAAAATGTTTCTATGATTTCTTCACTTTTCACTCTTCATAAAACACATTGAAAAAAGAGAGAACTAATATAAGACCGAAAGTTGTATATGTATTTTTTAAATCTGTACACTTGATGTTTTTTCCTAACACATTTTGAGGTCAGCACATTTTGAGGAGATTGCTTACATTCAGAGCCAATTTTTTTAAAACCTTTTTTTAAGGATTTTTTGGTCTTTTATGGTAAAATAGCACTTAAAAATTAAAATATAAGCAAAAACTTACCTGTAAGTACCATACTTTTTTATAAATTGGTCAATTTGAAGTAATTTTTAATGAAATTGAGCTAAAACGCCTATCACTCTGCACAAAATTCTAAAGCTACTATTTTAATTTCCTTCTCACCCATGATGCATATGACAGTTATCTTCAAAATGACTTATAATCTAAGAGAAATTTTAAAATTCAAAAATAATACAGACAATTTTATGTTCAAACATGAAAATTTTCCCCGATTCGTCATTCCTATCCTTATAAAAACAGCCCCAAATTAAAAACTATTTATTATACATCAATTATTGCACGTTATTTCATTAATAACAGAATCTAAAATATTTCCTAAAAATTTTATCAAATTATATGCGTTATTATGTGAAATATCATGGTAACGGTAGAGATTTGTGCTAAAAAAACATAATTCTGAGAAAAACGCGTTAAAATTTGTTTGTCACTTCAATTTTGTAGCAGGCGATGTATTTTAAAATAGCTATAACTCTGCTTCTAATTGATGTACAATGAAAATCAAAACGGTTTTGAAAAGAGGAAAGATTGAGTTATACGATTCTTGCAAAAAATAAAATCTACCAAAGTAGACCAAAAAGGACATTTTCAACGTTGTCAGTCACCTTGAGTCATTTTAGACCCCCTCTCCTTGACAGCAAATATAAGCAGATGTCCAACATCCGCCCTTTGCTTACGTAAGATTCAGCGCATTTCTCGTCTCTCTTTCGTAGGCCAAACGATTTTTTTTTCAATCATAAATTTTATTGCATATTTTGAAGTGAAAGTGTACAGATATTAAATCATGAACAAGTACACTGCTGGCCACTGTAAATGCAACACAATGAAGGAAACAAGCAAATAACATGAAATTTACAACATGAATTAGCGGAGGTAAGATATGCAAATGATTAGAATTTCAGCGCAGACGCACATCACGCACGCCTGTGGCGCCACTTCAAAGCGCTATTGATGGCTTGGAGATTTCGACTATTTCAAGTTCGGCAATTGTGTTTTTCTTGTGGTTTTTTTAAAAAAAAGATCAATTATGCCTCGTCGAAAACAGCGTTCATCTTTTGATGAAGTATCCGAGTTCGACAGAGGAAGGATAGTGGCCTACCGAGATTGTGGATTATCTTTCAGGGAAATCGGTAGTCGTGTTGGACGAAACCAAATAACTGTGATGCGGATATGTGATCGTTGGATGCAGGAGGGTACGACGGACCGGCGTGTTCGATCGCATCCACCTCAGCGCACCACTTCACGTGATGACATGCAAATTGTGCCATGGCAGTGACGGATCGCTCAGTCACATCACGTACCATAGCACAGCACATGCAGTCTGTAACGCATCATCCAGTGTCTGCGCGTACCATTCGACGCCGTTTGCAGCAGAGTGGTCTGTCCGCAAGACGTCCATTGCTTTGTCTACCCTTGACGCAGAACCACAGACGTCTCCGCCGCCAATGGTGCGATGACAGAAGGATGTGGACGGCAGAATGGAATGAAATTGTCTTTACTGACGAGTCACGCTTCTGTCTGCAACACCACGATGGTCGCATTCGAGTCTGTAGACACCGTGAAGAGAGGATGCTGAACAGCTGCGTTATGCACCGCCACACTGGTCCTGCACCCGGTATTATGGTATGGGGCGGTATTGGATATCACTCTCGCACACCTCTAGTACGCATTGCCGGTACTTTAAACAGCCAGCGCTACATCTCCGAGATGTTGGAGCCAGTTGTCCTTCCTTACCTTCAGGGCTTGCCCACAGCCATATTTCAACAAGATAATACGCGACCACACGTGGCACGCATTGTCCAACGGTTCTTCGTCAATCGCCAGATTGAATTGCTTCCCTGGCCGCCTCGCTCTCTGGATCTTTCGCCGATAGAAAACATGTGGTCCATGGTTCCTCTACGATTGACCCATATTCCATCCCCAGCTGCCACAGCAGATCAACTTTGGCAACGTGTGGAAGCTGCTTGGTCTGCTGTACCATAAGAACTCATCCAAAGTCACTTTGAATCAATGCCGAGGCGTGTGGCAGCGGTGATCTCCAACAATGGCGGCTACTCTGGCTACTGATTTTGGCAGGAACCACACTTCACAGAAGTCTATAAATTTAATCATTTGATACTTGGTCAACATGTTATCTACAAAATAAATTTTGTTGTGATATCTCTTGTCTTTCTTGGTGTTGCAATTTGGGTGGCCAGCAGTGTATATACATCGAACAACAAATGAAATCAGTCAGAATTATATCAACGCTGTAAAGGTTTTAATAGTTCTTCGAAAATAAAAAGTATAATACAAAAGTAAGTAAATATAGAAGTATACCGAGAGAAGGATCTATCATTGACTTTCAATCCAGTTCCTCTCACCCACGTTTCAAAATCATCTGTCATTACTTTTGTACCGGGTTGACTCGAACTGCAGCTAGTCCATGTCATCTACCTTTTCATCATCAAGCCAGTCTATGACTTCATCACTACTCAGAGCCTGAAGAATACACATTAGTTCTTTGGCACGCCATGCAGCTATACGAACTGGACGTACTCGTGGTTCTTTGGTGGATCTTTCAAAAAAGCTTCTGATATAATTTTGATCTGCTGATATTAGACGACATCTTCTGCCCTATTAGGCGTAGCCTGAAACAAAAGCCTCTACAACAAGACATGAGTCCACTGACAAAATGTGAATAAAGCATAGAACGCATTTTTACGATCATTCCAAACAGAAAATTTTATTTTCTATACTGGATGGTAGGGGGGGATGGAGTGGTCAGGAGTACATCGCAGTTCACTCCCTTGCATGTTTTCTGTCTTTTCTACATTCTCAACTATTGTGTAAGCTTTGCTCTGATCCCCTCCTTTTCCCCCTCGTCGGCAAAAATAAGCAAGGCTTGAAACACCTCCGTTCCCCCCTTGACACGTAATAATCGAACGGTCTCACATTACGAATGAGAAAAAAATCTGACTTTTTTTAAAAAAAAAGGTGGATAGGTTATAAATGCCTTCTCATATAGCCTTCTCGATTAGATTGATTCAAGTTCGTTTCAAACTATTATATCAAAATTTCGCTGTATAGTCTAAGTCAGTGCTCCCCAACCTTTTAATCGCTGCGGACCGGTCAACGTTTGATAATTTTGCCGCGGCCCACTGAGGGGGGCTATGACTGCAATTTTAATTCAATTTTTTGAAATGTTTCATAAGCAATAAACTAATTTAAAATAGTTACAAGATTTCTTCTGTTACAAAGGTATAAATTAGCACAAATCCGACAAAGTCGCACTAACCCGAGAGAAATACACCACAATAAATAAAATGAAAATAATTTAATGTTCCTTGGGCGGCCCGGGGGTTGGGGACCACTGGTCTAAGTGATCCCGTGCTTAATTATATTCAGTCCTTACTTATTATAACTGAAACATGGCATCTTTTTGAGCTTGACTGAATATGAGATCGCCAAAGTCGCTAAAGTGACCCTTTTTTTTCTTGAACCGCCCTTTGCCGTACTTTGAGCAGCCACATGTTAAAGAAAAATAAATATCCGGAAAACGCGCAGATAATAAAATAAAGGAAGATAAAGAACAAAATTTCGACTGGACGGAGTGTATATTTGGTGATTTTTCGCCAAGCGGCCAAGTTTCGGTTATAATATGTAAGGACCGTATAATTAATTTAAATGCAACTAAATCTTAAACTACATGGAGTTGCTTACAGTGGGCAAATTTCCACTGGCACGCACGATAGTATCTGCGTGATTTTCGCAGATCACCTATGCATTTATGCTAGTACTGCCATCTAGTGATTTATTTGAAAACTAAAAGCTTGATAAAACTGTGATGAAGAGAGAAGTGACAAAAAGGAGATTCGGTGATGTATGCAGGTTCAGTGAATCAATTAATAGTTTTCTCAAATCAATCAATTTTTCGCTTGTGTCTGTCTCGTTTCTACTATTTTATAAAAAGAGATTACAATTCTTTTCATCCATCCATCCATATATATATATATATATATATATATATATATATATATATATATATATAAATTTTTTTCTCTTATAATTTTTTCTTTATTTTTTCTTACCATTTTATTTTATTTGTTTTACAGCATCACTAATGATATGAATGAAAAAAATACCTTTGGCAGCAAATGAAATTCAAACGTTATTAAAAAGTCCTATGAGTGTCTTTATTATTTTTAGAGAGGCATTTTAATTTTAATTCACACTTTACTTCATATTTATGATTTTTTTTAAAATAAGAGTCTAGAAATAAATTTTCCTACATGGTTTGCAAATATTTATAAATTACTTTTAATTTTTATTTTGCCATTTTCAGATTGTTATAAGTGTCGTGATTTAGCATTAACAGTGGTATGAAGGATGAGTTACTATTAGGGGTAAATTAAATTGAAATTGTTTATATATTTCAACATTCTTTAGTGTTGTATATATATATATATATATATATATATATATATATATATATATATATATATATATTTATTTTTTAGCTTTGAGTAAGCAACCAATCACCTCCTCCAGGATCTCTTTCATCTCTTATCTACCCATCTAACCCATCTCTAAAATTGAAAAAAATTGACTCTTCTTCCAAAGCAGTTGTTTATTTCGCGGAAATCTTTATTTGTTTTACCATGCAAAATTTTCTGTTGCTGCCGTCATCTGTTGTTGGGAATAGGCAAAAAAGAAATGTAGTCTTGTTTCAATAATAGATGGCAGCAGCAGAGTTATGTGAAAGGAAATACCTAAACCTAAAACTATCCTCTAAAACAGTGCTCCCCAACCATTTAATCGCCGCGGACCGGTCAACGTTTGATAATTTTACCGCGGCCCGCTGAGGGGGGCTATGACTGCAATTTTAATTCATAATTTTGAAAAGATTAATAAACAATAAACTAATTTAAAATAGTTACAAGATTTCGTCTGTTACAAAGGTATAAATTAGCACTAACCCGAGAGAAATACACCACAGTAAATAAAATGGAAATAATATAATGTTCCTTGGGCTGCCCGGTATCATTTGATTCACGGACGGGTTCGCGGCCCGGGGGTTGGGGGACCACTGGTCTAAAATAACTTCTAAAAATGTCTTCACGACAAGTGCCTCCGCGTTGGTTAAAAAAAAAAAAAAAAAAAAAAAAAAAACCCACCCACCTTCTAAAAGTTGTGAGTTAGAGATATACTAAAAAATATTATTATACGACATACAATAAACATATAAATATCTATATAAATATTTAGATTTACAGGAATATTAGAGATGCTTATATACCATAAGGATATTCATACGTATAAAGTATGAATATATATATATATATATATATATATATATATATATATATATATATATATATATATATATATATATATATATATATATATATATATATATATATATATATAGTTCATGTACTGGTAGCAACTACGAACTGAGGTTCGTAGTTGCAACGAGTAGATGAACTAAACACACTAGGTATACATCAATCGTTACTTAAACAAAACAAATGCAATTTATTGAGATAATTGATGATGATGAAATATGTACACTGCACGTATGCAAGATGAAACTTCGGTAATCTTAAGAAATATCACACTCGATTTAATCAGCGTGGGGCGGAGTAAGAACAAATCAGTCCGCTAGGCTAGCAGAAACTGACTCTGCTTCAATGATGATGAAACGGCACTTCGTCCTGATGGGAAAAGGGGCTCCCCAACAATATCAACGGTGGTGACCACTGCACGCACCCGGTAGCGAAAGCTACACCCAGTCCCGCCCTTTAAATGAAAAAGATTGAGGACGATGTTCTGGGTTATCTGTTTTGTGGATCCTATGTTCACTAAAAAACAAAGCTTGCAAGAGAAATCAAATTTTGCATAAGAATGGGAACAGGGCTCATTAATACAAATATTAAACAAAATACTAATCAAAATTTTCTTAGAAACCTCGCACGTAACTCCGGATAACGCAGACTAATGGATAAATCAGACCCTACACATTGGAACGATATTAAAACAACCGCTATTTCGGACTAAAATATCTCGATCGATCGTTCTCCGAATCATCGTTTTCCCGTATGTGCCGTTTCTTTCACCCAGTCCCGACGATCATAATGCTTTGTTATGTTCCCGCATCTATCGTTTACCCGCATTTATAGTTCAAGTCAGTCGGTCCCTTGAAAAGAGATAGATCGAGATTCCACTGTATTGGTTGTGGTATTCGAGAGAAGCATAACTCCTACGGCAAGATTTCGGAAAATGAAGCGGTCGAGTGACTTTTAGTTCAGAATTGATAACAGATACAGTGGCATATTTCTGGATGCGTACGTTACTGCCGTACTCTATTTCTCCGTGCTGAGTGATAGGAAAATACGCAGTTCCTCCGTGGTTATTTTCTCGCCTGACCGCCCAGTTTTCCCCCGCCAGACGGCAGTGTAATTTTTCGGAGATTAATCGTAAGGTAAACTCAGCTGCAGTTACTGAGCAGTTTTATGCAAATCTGTTTGAGGGATATATAAAAGCGGTTTGGCCGCAAGTTGACGGCGCTCTTGCGTACTTGATGTTTCGTTTGTTGTATGCTTTTATGTTTTTAAGTTTCTTGAAGGATTTTTTAATAAAACCTTTTGTTTTAAGTAAAAACTGAATGTTATAATTCTTTTAAAGGGCAATTGTTCTTCCGCTATCTGCTAAACGATGTTTTAAGTTTTTTGAAACGTAATATTATTAAGAAAGATGTGCGGGAGTTAGGTCATCCGAAAAATGCGCAAAGAGTGCATCTTGTTTACGTCATTACTAGAAATCGTTATTACTCCAGTCGAAAAGCTCGACCGAAAAAATGTTTCCGAATATGCGCACCGAATTCCTGCATGACACGCATTCGATGCCCAGAAAATGACCCGATGCAGCGGTCAGCAGAAAAGTAGTTCGGCGGCGTTTATTGTGTTATATCAGCGGGGTGGATCGCAGAAGCGGAAATAGCGACGAGGCATTTATCCTCAGCGACGTCAGGTTAGGAGAAAGATTACCCGAATTTCGCGATAGGGCTCCCTGCATTTGCATGTGCCGATAATGGTTTGGATAGAGCAGTGGAAAAAACAACTTAAAATATGAAGCCTGTTTCATTTTTGGTATACCTCCAGAATCAGCAGATCTATTTACATCATTTTCTCTCTTTTCGCAGTTACGAAAGTTTTCAAAATATATTTGCATCCGAAATTAAAAAGAAATAATTCATACAGTAATAGAAATTGCGTAACAGCATTTTAGAAATCCCCCATAAAAATTTTAATTACTTTGAAATGTAAAATAAATCCTCTTTTACAGTAATTTTCGCATCTTGAAAAATACTCTAAATCAAAAATCCTGACAACAGCTTGGTGATTATAGACGAAAAGAACGTTGTACAAAACTAAATAAGAAAAACCTTGCAGGAAACGCAGTTTATTACAAATCACGAGAAACTTCATTCCGAGATAAATAGAGCTAAGTACAGATGCACAAGGGAAACGCACAGCTGGTTAAAAAATACAAATATACCCATATATATATGTATGATGACCTGCCCATGTATATTTGTTTGATGACCTGCCCATGTCATCATCGTAGATACATAGTTTGTAGTCCTTGATCCTGAATTCAGAATATATATATATATATATATATATATATATATAAATTATATATATATATATGTAGTAAACTATTTACCCCCTATTTAGTATAAGGTAATGATTACACAAGTTATGAAGTTACATAATGAGCACTTAAAAAAAACAACTATAGTGATTAAAGTAGATCGCGTTGTGGTCCAAAGGACAACCCAAGTTCAGTCATGTTCTGATACGTGTGAGGGAGAAACAAATAATTGACAGACACAAATGACAGGTAAAAAAATAATACATTTATTCATTATTAGGAGTATGAGAAGTTATTTTAAACAAAACGATAACAACATTTTAACTATCCCCCAAACATTATATATATATGTAACTTTTAAATTTAAGCCTCAACGGCTAACAAAAAAATCGTGAGTAAGCATTTTGACCTACTAGCTTAAATTTAAATAGTTAAAACATCAAGTTTCATCTCATTGATTAGCATGGATCCAAAATAATAAAAATTTGGCAAAGATCTCACCGACTCGATGACACAAATATAGATGACGGATGCTGAGCGTCGCGTTCTGAAGGCTGGCTATCACAGACTCCCGGTGACACAAATCTAGATGACGGTTGCTGAGCGTCTCGTTCTGAAGGCTGGCTATCACAGATTCCCGGTGGCACAATGTAGATGACGGATGCTGAGCGTCGCGTTCTGAAGGCTGGCTATCTCAGACTCCCGGTGACACAAATCTAGATGACGGTTGCTGAGCGTCGCGTTCTGAAGGCTGGCTATCTCAGACTCCCGGTGACACAATCTAGATGACGGATGCTGAGCGTCGCATTCTGAAGGCTGGCTATCTCAGACTAGATGACGGTTGCTTATGACGATGGAAACTGCATAACGCAGTCATGTTTTAGTAGGCCTGGACGCCGGGGACCAAAACCTCTTCTTGACAGATCAAATCTTCCTCCAACGGCCCTCGGTCACTCCTCCCCTCCTAAAAACCCCGCGCACCCCCCTATAAGGGTGGGAAGTTTCACTCCAAAAAAACTCCGCGTACCCTCAACAACAGCGCCTTTCCGTAAAAAGTTCCTTCCAAAATGGCGGGAAAAACACCCACGCCCGCGCAGTGATACAGGATGACCCAGGAACAGGTGTCCAGCCAACACCCCCTTCTTCGATGACCCCGGCCGGGTCAGGGAGCTGGGCTAAAAATAGAACGCAAAACGAACAGAATTGCTTAAAAAGTAGCCAAAATTGGGGAGATTCGTGATTGAAGCTGAGTCGGTGAGAAATTTACCAGAAATTACCGACAATACATTAAAACGGCAAATTACTGCTGGATTTCTACCACGTTAATGATTACAAAGTAAAAACATAGGATATTCTAATATTACAACAGGCCGTTATACAAATTTAAAACAAAATAGTGAATTAAATAATACATAAAATACACTTATTCACTTAAAGAAAACATGGATTTTGAACATCATACCCGTGACGAAGGATACCGCAGCGAGAGAAAAAAAAACACAGCACCCCAAAAGCTTATTAGTACAAGGCGCTTATGACACACAAATGAACTTCTTAATCATTAACGAATTAAAATTACATAATTGCGAGAAATTTAATTAAAATTCAGGCTGATCCGAAATTAAAGTTTAACAGAGTTTGACAGAACACTAATGCTAAGAAGTTAAGAGATACAGGAAATTAACAATAGCAAGATAGTTAATAAAATTAGCTGCTATCTACCATAATTAAATATATTTAATTATTTTACACATTTAATGATAAAAAATGAACGAGAAAAAAAAGAAGAAAAGTTTAAAACAAGTTAATATCAAATTCAAACTTTTCGGTTTAAAGTTATCACAGCCCAGGGTTTCCGAGCAAGTTAATTACCTAGATTAAGACTTAAGTTTAAAGTAAACCAAAGTTAATTTTTTTTTTTTTTTTTTACAGAATATTCATCTCAACTTAATGTTGATGATGAGTAAGCAACCTCCAACTAATAAAAGAGATAAAACCAAAAGTTACTAGCCTTGATGTGTAATTAATTAGCTAATTAATAAAGAGCACCACCACACACACATATATATATATATATATATATATATATATATATATATATATTATATATATATATATATATATATATATATATATATATATATATATATATATATATATATATATATATATTATATATATATATGTATATATATAAATAAATAAGAATAAGATGAAAGAGAAAACCAGTAATAGCTCTAAAGCTACATGAAGCCAGGAACATCCAACATGTAAAGATAAGTATGAATACGGTTTTTGACAGCATTTCTTCATCAGCGGTGTCAATACTGTCTAAAAACCAATGGATTGTTTCTGATGAGTATGATCTATTAAATAAACACACTCAGACACCGTACAATCCATTATTAACAGAAGAATTGAATAATAAATGAATTTGTATTAAAGTACTTAACCAAAGAACACCAAGCCTGGCGCTAGTCAGAGTGGAAGTTAAGAACTTGTAACCGCAAGATGACTGACGTCATAACTTGCAACCATTGAGGTAGTGGATACTCAGTTACAGACTTACTTAGGTAACTTATTTTAAGACTGTTATTCCATTATTTATTTAGTTTTATTATTGTTACTACTATTAGTTAATTATTTTTTATTATTCTTATGTTTTTATTTTTGTTTTTAGTAGTTATTTTTATTTTAACCTATTTATGTTTAACTTATTAATGCAACAGAACAAACTATTCATTAAAACAAAAACAACCAATTATGTTTTTGGATAGACTGACAGGGTAATTATTACTAGTTAGCACAGCTTTCAAGTCTATAATATGCTTAATCCTATTGTCTTTAGAACATAGCCTATTTATACGAACTAACTGATTTACAATAATGTTATTAAAAACAGATTTATGTAAACAGGTTAGATAATTTTGAAATTTAACAATATTAAAATTATATTCAGATCTTTTGTCGTATAAGTCATAAGTTAATTTATTGTTAGTACTTAATTTAATATTGATATCTAGAAAGTTTACATTAATATTATCATGGCTACTTTTAATTAGTTCCAAATTTGGAGGGTAAAAATTTAAGTCTATAGGGTTATTACTTTTATTTATTACTATTATATCATCTATATATCTAAATATATTGTAATTGCTATTTTCTATATTATTAATTTCAAAATAATATAAGTATAAATTAGCTAGCATACTTGAAGCATTACCACCTTGTGGTACACCTTTGGACTGTAAGTATATACTATTATTATGAACTATGTAATTATGTTTAGTTACTAATTCTAGGAGCCTATTGAAACGAGTTAGTTTAATTTCGTTGTTTAAGTATTGAATATTATTTTGTACTAACCTTATGATTATTCTATTTAAATCAATTATATCAATATTATTAAATAGATCTTTAAAATCATAAGTTACAATATATTTACAGTTATCTAATGTTTGTAGTTTTCTAATTAGACTATAGCTATTATCAATTATACCACAAACACCTGATGTTATATTTTTATAGATTAATTTAAGGTATTTTAATAATAATTTACTTGCTTTTGTAGCATAAGTATTATGACCACAGGTTACTGCTCTAAAAGCAATAGGTGTTTTATGAAATTTTGGAACTAAAGTTATATAAGGAAAATGATAAATGTTAGATGAAATACCTAGCAGTTTATATTTAGCTATGATTTTCTTAATAATAATATTAGTAGTTTCATTTAATGGCTGAAAAAGATCACTATTTTCTAACTGTTTTTTTAAACATATGGCAAAATATTTTTTACAAATTATAGCATAGTTGTTGGCTGCTTTATCTACATAAGTGACTATAAAGTCATCTTGTAATTTTGTAATAGCAGCTTTAAAGTGTTTATAAGGATTATTAATGTTATTACTATTATTGGGCAATTTAGCTTGTACTAGTTTTAGTAAATTAATTTTCCAAGGGTTGAAAGCTTCAGTAGGTACAGAATAATTAATTGCTATTTTGTAAATAAATTTATCTAAATCAGCATTTAAGAATCTAATGATTTTCTTATTATTATTAGTACTAGGTATTCTAAACTTAGTTCCTAAATTCATCAATTCTCGCAGTGCATCATCTTCCACAATATCCATATTGCCTGTTATTACATGACCATGTGTCGTATCTAAATAACTATTGTAAATGGGCAGATGACAAACACAAGTTAAATTTAATGACTCAGAAAAATTTTTTGAAACCTGATTATAGTTAAATATACGTCTACCCATAGGCAGAGTATATTTAAAGGCACGTTTTATTTTTATTTCTTTTATAGGAAACATATCATGAAGTTTATCAAATATACTATTGAAGTTAATATAATTAAGTTTAAGGTTAGTAAAATTTAGTACACAAAATGTGTTATTATCTGAATTTTGTTTTTTATATAAGTTTATTTTTAAATGTTTTGCCCGTGTTAGTATTAAATCATATACCAGATGCTGATAATGATAATTCTTTAGTTTCGTATTTAAAAATAGTTGATAAAGCTTAATGATATGTTTTTTAACGATAGAAAAAATCCAAGCTTTTAATATTTTATATTTATAATCAATTATAAACCTTTCCTGAAAACTTAATAAGGCAGTTTTATATATGTTACTATCAAAAGTCTTACTTTTATTATAACTTTTACCTCTTTTAGTTCTTTTTGAGGACTGTGTATCTTCAATTAGATTAGGGTAAATAGGTTGAGCTGACACATCAGTAAAATTAAATTTAACTATATTTTTTTTTTAAACATTTGATTAAGGCCATATGGAAAGAGAGTTTTATGTTTTTGCATATAAATATTTTCATAATATAACCTTTCAGAGGGTGATTTAATTATATCTAGTATGGAGATTACAATATTTTCAAAATTATGTTTTTTGAAGTGATCAAATTCAATGTTAAGTGGATGACTATTTAACGTATTATATTTTTTTATATTAGAACGGTGTAAATTTATTCTAATATGTAGAGGATTAGAAGTTTGTCCTATATATTCCATATGGCAACAATTACAAGTTAGTTTGTATATACAATTATAAGTTTTGCAGAAATTTTGTTTTTTTGAATTTACTTGTATTTGTGAATTATCTGCAAGGGGACAAGTTTTACATAGCTTATTAGTGCATTTATCAAAAACCAACGCCTTTTGCCTGACATTATAACATGGAGAGGGCACAGAGAAAGAGGATGAAGTTGATTGGTAACTGTATGACGATCCATTGATACCCCAATAAGTATCAATGTACCGAGCATTGACATCATTATATATATATATATATATAATTATATATATATATATATATATATATAGAGAGAGAGAGAGAGAGAGAGAGGGAGGGAGGGAGGGAGAGAGATACAGGGTGATTATGATTAAAGTTGAACTTTCAAAAAGCTGTAAAAAAGAACCACAGGTCAGAATGGCCTGGAATTTGACCTGAATATATGCAAAGAAGGGGGGAAAAGGTATGGCATAAGAAAAAAAAGTTCAAAATTTTACCACAGATAGCACTTTATTCGCCATAACGTAAATGGGTTCTGCTACCATTGACATTTGAATCCCAATCCGACGACTATTGTTGGAGTTGTAGGTTAAACCAACTGTAATGTCCAATTACTCTATCGGTTTTTTACTGAAAACAATGACTTCCAAGTCAATTTGGAGTTGTGGCATTCTTAGAGGAAAGCCCATCCACCACGACAAGTTGCTGCCACATCGAATGAGAAAAATCGGTTTTTATTTGTCTCGAGACTTGCTCAAGAAATGTTCAATATGCTGTCCACCGTTTGCTGCGACAAGATGAAACCGAGACAAAGCATGTTCCACAACAGATCGGAGTGTTATCAGTGGTGACGTTGTCAATGTGTTGCGCAATGAGTGTCTTCAATTCAGCAAAGTTAGCAATAGGACCACTGAATACAAGATTTTTTAGATTACCCCACAGCCAGAAATCACAAGGATTAAGATCATGTTATCCTGGAGGCCAGGCTGTTGGTAAATGACAGCTGATAATTCTACCTACCTACACACACACACACACACACACATATGTATGTGTGTGTGTATGTTGTGTGCAATGTATGAAATGCCGGCATTCCATAGAATACCTACGCATTTTATATAATGTCTGGCGTTTTTAGGCAAAGTAAGAATTATTATATACTTTCCCTAGGCATTGTGTATAATACCCAGGAATTCTATAGAATGACAAATGCCATTTAAGAAAAAGTATGAAAAAAAGCTCATGATAAGGCTATTATTAAAAGACGTTCAAAATAGCATTTATATTTTTACAAAAATACAAATGTTATTTTGAAAAATAATGAAAGAGTGCCATCAAAAAAGTTTTTTCAAAATACTTAAAAAAATTAAATTTGTATCAAACAAAATTATGCCTTTCTTACTAAAGAAAACAAAATAAAATATGAACCTACTTGTTGCACCAAGAAAGGAAATAAGTTTTACTTTGTATTGCACTTAATTTTATTTCTTATAAAAAGTAAAACATGGTCATTAAATGAACTTTACTAAAAATACATACATTAAAAAGAAAATATAAAAAATGTAATTTTTTCATAAAAGAAATAAAAAATTAAAATTAACCCACTTGTTGCAACATGGTAGGCTCGAGTGACGTTTTAAATTACACTTCATCACTTTTTTTCCTCAAAGACATTTCATATTTTGGCACTTTGTTTTACACATATACTTGATGAATCCTTGGCCGCTTCCACTGGCCTGAGCAATTGCAACTGACCGGAGAGAAATTTCTTCGTCAGGAATATCTTCAATTCTAAGCTGTGATCTCGCATATAGTTGTTTTAAAATTCCCTCAGAAGTTCCAAGTCGGTAGAAACCGCCCTCTGTCACACTCATTATAACTGCCATAATATTGTGCGAATCACCTCGGCCCTCGTCGACGTCAGGAATAGGAACTTGCACAGTAGTTCCCAAAGAAGCAGTGGGAAACTTTTTCTCGAATTCATTTTCATTTTTTTGGGGCTTGTATTTCCTGATTTATATAAAAACTAGTTGGTTCCCGTCAAAACATGACGGCTAGATAGTAAATAAATGTACTAATACACAAATTGTACTCAACACATCTTTGCCAAATGTTGAAAATCATAATAATGCGCAGAAGCAAATTAATGTGTTTAAGCGGCCTCGTGCTTAGTGAGTATCTAAAGCCAGATTTAAAAATGCCACTGAGCATGCGCAGAAAGCAAATTTTTTAATTCTAAGTTATCGCTAATTAAACAGCGCGAAATAATTTCCACCAGGTTTAATCTTATATTTCACAAACATAATTATTATGGCAGATATCTAGACAGACTCCTCGGAATAAACGTGTTTATCATTAAAACGTCACTGAGCATGCGCAGAAACATCGAGTTTCATAAACCAGATTTAAACATGCTACTGAGCATGCGCAGAAATCAATATTTAATTGTAAATTATCGCTAATTAATAGAAATTGCGGTTACCAAAACCAAAACCAAATTTGACAAATCTACAGATTACAATCTTTCGTTTAAGACCAAAATGAAGTAAATTGATGCAGTAGCTTTCTCTCACGGACTGCCCAAAAAGTCAGCTTAGCAACTTAAATATATACATTAATTTTATATCGATAGCATTTTCAGTTTTGAAACAAAGATTGCAAAATATATACAATTCATTATCTTTACTAGCATGGCCATAGAAGTTCTGATTTTTTTGACGACATTTTATGCATGCGTGTGCATCAGTGGTTTCCTTTAAACACACAAAAAAGGTAGCAGGAACGGAAATCTCTTCGGTAAGCATGTCATCATTATGTTGGTTTAATCCACCATCGACTATAATCTCATCCATGTTTTTTATAACAGGCTCTTTTTCTTGCATAAGCTGTATTGTTTCATCTTTTTGCATCGTTTAGACGCTTTCTATTATTTTTTCCAGATGCTCCTCTGTATTTATGTCTTTTAAAACATCTTGGGGTAGAAAAGATGTTTGTGAGACGCTCACATAGTCTGAAAACAGACTCAAATCTAACATTGGAAAATTCAGTACAGATATGACTTTTTGTTAAAGAAATCTTGCAGAACGTTAAATAGATAATGATACGGCGGCCACTTCCCTAAGTGAAAAAAGGGTCCTTCGTTAGGAAAAGACCACAAAGAGACAATGCAAGACCCGGGGTGTCGGGCTGACAAAAAGGAACGCAGCCTGGAGGTGACCAGCTGACGAACTCCTGCATAGGATGGCATCAAACACATGAAAGAATGGAACCGGAAGATCAGGGGTCCGAGATGTGGAAAGACAGAAAAAGGTATAAATGATGAAAAGACGATTAGACAGGGCTTCTTTTTAGACTAGACTTAGACTTTGCCGAAACGACGCGTGCGAGCGGACAGAATAGAGAGAGACAGTCTTTTTTGAACTTGGATTATGAACCTCTCTCTCATGAATGTTATCAGCGTTCTTCGGAACAAACGTGTATATATATTAATATTAGTCTAGATGTTGATTTTATAATAAACAAGATGTAAATAGACATGTATTAGTGTCCACATTAATATTACGAGTGGCTTATATATCGGATCACGACGATCAAGGTTAGGAATGTTGTAAGACTTATTTTAGGTTTGCAGCCAAAAAGGGCTTCGTATGGTGTTCTTTTGATTCCACAATAATAAGCTCTAGTTTTCGCAAATTGAACCGCAGTCCTTCACTCCACTGGTCAGATTTGTTGTCCTGCATCCAAGTACTGAGCATATTTCCAATATCTTGATTAGCTCATTCGACACTACCCTGGCTTTGTGAAAGGGAGGCTTCCCATGGACGATCTTCAGTGGTGGCCAAATCTCTTTCAAACTGGTAACCACATTATTGGCAAATTCCCTACCATTGTCAGATAGTAATATAGATGGAGCCCGTAGCAACGTGAATATATCTACTGGTTGTAGGCTACTTCTGTAGGTCTTTTTGACGTCAGAGACTCCAGAATCACAAATATTGTGAGATCTTGGTACACCACAATAAATTTGTATTCTATATCTGGCTGAGACGGAAAATAAATAAGATCTACTTGACAACGGAAATTAAATTTAAAAAATATCTTATGTTTCACAACAATGTCCTTTTTAATAACTTTTTGTTTTTTCTGGCAGGGCTCACATAGGTGGATGTTCAGTTCAATATCCTGACGTGTAGCGTTTTTGTATTTAGTTGAAAGTTCTTTCAACATTCTATCACATCCTCCGTGTCCAATAGCCAAATGAGTTTCATGAAGCACGTGAAATAACTCAGTGCCCGTAACGTAATAGTGTATAGTACTACTGACGCCTTCTTTAACAGGATAAATGAGTTTTCTTTTGTTTTGCACAAACATCTCATCATAGTGAATCAGCAAACAATAGTTCCATGGTTCCTTCGTAATTGTCATTTTGTCTTTTTATATCATTTATTAACTTCTGGTAAGTAGTTTCGGTTAAGAACAAACTGTTTTTTGCAGCATTAACTCGAAACTTAGACAGTTCACCTTCGAATCGTCGTTGCATGTGTATTGCCTGTGACTCCCTATCCAACACTACATCTTGCTCTTCCATTTTCATGCAGCACAGTATAAAACTAACTTTTTGTTACACAAATTTAAGTAAAATCGCGTATTTTGACGCTCCCGAACAAAGTGCAAAATGCAAATGGCAAATTCCGAGCCTGAGAGGAGGAGTAAAAGTCACGTGCCTTGCCACGTGATATTCGAAGCGAGTCGGAGATGTATTTCATACTTTGCTGGTTTGTCATTTGGCATTCTATAGAATGCCTAGGAAATGTGTGAAACATTAATCGTGTCATACATTGCCGACCAGTTTTCGGCATTCTATGTATTCTGCAGAATGCCGGATTTCAAACTTTGCTGTTAACATATATACACTGTGAAACAGTGGCGCACCCAGGGAGTGGGCCAAAGGGCCCTCCCCCCTCCTTAAAGAAATAGAAATTGCATTATGAATGTTAAATTTGCATTATAAATATTTTTATCCTTTCAACTCGCCCCCCCCCCCCCCCCCAAGGTAAGATCCTGGGTGCGCTACTGCAGTGGAATCTCGATCAACCGTTTTCAAGGGACCGACTGAACTGAACGATAAATGTGGGAAAACGATAGATGCGGGAACATAACAAAGCAATAAGATCGTCGGGACTGGGTGAAATAAACGACACATAAGGGAAAACGATGATTCGGGTATCCATCGAGATTCCACTGTATATCTATCTATCTATCTATATATATATATATATATATATATATGTGTGTGTGTGTGTGTGTGTGTGCGTGGTTGCGTGTGTTTGTATTCCGCACACATCAGCGTACCGTTTCACATATTAAGAGGAAAATCAAAGGGAAAAATGACTTAATTTATTTATTTTCGAAGTAAACCACTTTCGTTTCCGGGCATGAATTCAGGGCCGCATTATGCTGAATAAATAAATCTTCACGTCCAGATTCAATAACGGGGAGGCTCGAGGCAGCAGCGTTTTAAGCGGGAGAAAAACGCGAGGTACGAAACATAAGTTAATTTATTTATCAAATAGCTTTTTTTTACTCCCGCGAGGAATATATTCATCAAAAGTGCTTTACGGCTTATTTTTTGCTTCTTTGAGAAACGAAAGTAAACACGCTGCATCTGAAGAGAATTTCAAGAAATGGCCTCGTAGGGTGAGGGGTACTGAACTGCCGGAAGGTTTCGATACTTTACTTTGTAGTTGTGTTATTTTTGTAGTTTGCATTTCTAATTAAATTTGAGAAAATAGATGAGTACCAAAAATATTAGTTCGAGATAGCATTGCGGGAATTTCATTTGGGATAGATTTTTTTTATTGCTGATATATATATATATATATATATATATATATATATATATATATATATATATATATATATATATGTCAGAAATCAATTGGGAAAAGAATAATTAAGTTAACTTTAAAGAGGGCTTAGGAATTAATCATTTTCGTGGCGCGAAAAAGCCACTAGCTTTCATATTCCAGGACGCGTGCGGGTAGAAAAAGTAGGTTATTCCCCGATTCAGTAATTGACCTTCTATTCGCGATGGAATGAAGCTCCATGCAGAGAGATTATTATTAGATACTGTGCAAGTTTGGCGGGAAGAAACTTCGGGAAAATTCTAAATTGGGCTCTGCGCATGTGCCAGGAGAGTGGACGTTTAGACCTCGAAATCGGGAGAGCAAGGGATAGAACTCAATGCCGACGGACGTGTGTTCGTCGCGTCTCTAAATTAAAAATGGCGAGATCTGAACGCGCGGATTTGGAGCTTTGGTTCGCATGAAAAGGAATAAATACAATGATTCAAGTCATGAACTGATTCAGGTT
>OU015495.1:31508709-31621209 GCA_907164885.2 Dolomedes plantarius | reverse complement strand
AATCGATGATTTTCTACAACTTTGTAAATCATCTTTTTACCCTATCTCGTTTCGTTTTCGAGATAGGAATGCTAACTCCACGGTTTTCCACCAGGTGGCGCGGTAGGTGGTTTCATTCAGTAGCGCATGGCTACTTTACTATACCTAGACACCGCTTTTATGAATATAGCAGTAGCCGTTCCGAAGTTAAGAGGGTGGGAAGGGACTTTAGTGGGCATACTGTATATATATATATATTTATTTGTCAAAATTGTTTTAAACTTTGTTTTTGAGCGATATGGATTTTAAAGTACAATTTGATAACAGTATAAAAATCCTTCATTATTTGATACAATTTAAAATGCTTTTATTATCACTCTAATCTATGTGAAAATTTAAAATATCTGCTATTTTTAAAAGAATAAAACATTGAAATGCATAAAAAAATCCTTTTTAAACCGCATAATTCTCCAAAATGTTTTACAGATATTCCATGCACCATGCATGTTGCAGGATATGAAGATAAACAAATATCAACATTTTTTCAATAACTAAATCTTTATAATGCCAAAATCCCGCTTTATTATGCGAACAATAAGGATATAATAATACGGGATGAAAGATTAATTTATCGCAAGAGGAATTGAGACAAAGTAAAATTAATATCGATAAAACACTGTCAATATAGATATGTGTATATACACATACATATTCTAGCACATATATACTTTCAAAAATTTAATTATATATATAAATAAATAAATATATATATAACGATAAAAACGGGGCACATTGGTTACCAACACATGGGAATTTTAAATTATACTTCATAATCAGCTTATAGTTAGAGAGTTCATTTTTAATTTTAAGTCTATTCCTGCGATCAGTCGACTAGAAGAAAAATATTGTGTTTACGAAATAACTATTTCATCTTCAAAAGCGGGCGCTATATCGGTATAAAGGCGGTAACATGTCGCCTAGAATGAAAGGAATGGGATTTTTATTCCCACTTATAAATGACACGAAAAGATTTAAATATATTAATAAATTAATTCAAAATAAATTTTCTTCCCTTGCAAAATAGAAATGATATGTGATTCTTTCTAGCTTATGAATTATTGATCACTGAATTATAACAGGGAATGCAATATATATATATATATATATATATATATATATATATATATATATATGTGTGTGTGTGTGTGTGTGTGTGCGTGTTAGTTAACGTCCGTAAGAGAAGGAAAAGGAGGTGGAAAACAGTTCCATCAACTGACTTTGTCTCTTTCAATAAGTTCACTTTCCTTATATAACACTTTCTTACAAATTAACAATGAATGAAACCTATGGCACTTCTGCTCATCTCGATGTCTACTGAGTGTCTCCCTCTGGCTGTAGGGGTCGTCTGCCCACTTCGGAGTCTCTAAACTCACTCCTCGCTGCATTCTCGTTTGGCGACAATAATCGGCCATACTGACCTTGTTGCGTCCTCGTAACGATTGTACAGTCTAATTTGTAGTAAAAAACAAAACAAAACAAAACATCAATGTTTACAAAATATACATAGCAAGTTTTAAACACCAAAGTCCTTGGTATAACAGTTCATCATTTTGGATCAATTCTGTACCATTTCTTCTTTCTCTTCCTTCGACTTCCAAATTAAGCAGGCCTTATGTCGTCGTCATCGTCATCAATCGCTTCATACTCGTCATCATCTTCCTCTGATTCAGCTTGGCATTTCCACGATTTCAATTGACTTACATGTGCCGTTGTAGAAAAGAAATGTTCCTTCTCTTCTTCTTACAACTGTGATACTCTATATGTATCACTTGGTAGCACCTTTTTAATAATCAAGGGTCCTCGATAATTCGTCTGTGTTTTAATTGACTCTCCGGTTGATTTGGGCATTCTCCTCATTACCACTGTGATGGCTCCAAGGCGAAGACACTTCACTGCTGTGCCCCGGGCGATCACCTGCTAACTGTCCCGGCTTTGACTGGCCGTGACTATTTCCACAACCCAAGAAAATGACTCGAGAAGCGGAGTTTAGTGTTTCAAAAACACTTTATTCTTTTCTGGAAAGATTCACACGGAAATGCACTGTACAGAAAAATCAACATACGCCAAGGCAAACTGCCTTTCGGTTTACACAGCCCACAGCCGAAAAAACGCTCACGCTTCGACGGTCCTGTCGATCCACGTGGCCCGCTGACGAGATCACTTCAGTCCGCTGAAAATCCGGCGTCCAACGCCTCGCAGAATCTCCCAGCAAACAGCCCCCGTCGAGGGCACGCAGTCCCTTATATAAACCTTGCTTCTTCGCTGAAACTGGTTCCTGGTGACGTCAAACCTTCCGGGGAGAAACCTCTTTCCACAGCCCGGCGACATGCCTCAGACGCTGTCAAACCTGTTCGCGCCAAAAGGGACTTGGCCAGAAAATGCCTATTCATCCTCACATACCGATTCGGGGACAAAACCCTTTCTTCACCAGTTTCACTTCTGGCACATTTTCCTAAGCGTTATTCCCACGCTATTACAGCTTTCCCCCCTAAAAAACTTTTTTATACTTCAAAAAGTTCAGAAGTTAGTCACTTAGATGCGTCCAGCTGAAACACACTTCTAGAGAGGTATCTATATTGTTGACTTCTCTGGTCGTTAATCTTAGCAATTATACCCGCCTGTTTGAAGAACTACGCGTCTGGGACACAGTACTCAGGTTAGGACAAACTGCCGTGGGTTCCTTTTCATTTTTTTTTCGACCGGAATGCAGGACATCGTTTTGTTCCCGCAAAACCACATAAGATTCACACTGAATCTATACACATACAATCATGACATAAGACATATGAATACACACACAAAAACAAAAAACATAAATAAATTTTGCACAAATCATATACATAACACAGAAACATACATTTGCATAAAAGATAAGTACGCCCTCGACCATTACATGTCTTCTAGAGACGGCTCGAGGTGCCCTTCTTGATCTAGACCCTCTGTCCTACTCAAACCATCCGCGTTTCCATTCAACTTTCCGGCTTTGTGTTCTATCTCAAAGTTATATTGTTGTAGGCACAAAGCCCAAAGGGTCAGCCTGGCGTTTGTTCCCATCATTTTCCTCAGAAAAACAAGAGGATTGTGGTCCGTTTGTATTCGGAACTTTTGGCCGTCTAGATAATGATTTAGCTTTTTAAGCCCGAATACAATGGCTGCCAATTCCCGTTCTACGGTGCTATAGTTACGCTCCGCCTTTGAGAATTTCCTACTCAGAAACACTATGGGATGCTCCTCGCCTCCCTGATTTTGGGACAAGACCACTCCCGCCCCGAATGCACTTGCATCCGTTTGCACGATACATTCCTTACAGAAATCCGGCGCATACAAAATCGGACTGGTGATTAACCGGGATTTTAACTCTTCGTGCGCCTCATTTCTCTCGGGGGTCCACTCGATCTTTCCTCTCTTAATTTTCTCTTTTAGCGCGTCTGTTAGGGGGACGGCTATGGCGGCATAATTCTGGACGTATCTCGAGTAATAACCTGTCAACCCTGAAAACGCTCTCAACTGGGTCTTTGTTCTAGGGGTGGGAAATTCCTTAATTGCCCGTATCTTCACCTCACTAGGTGACCTCCTCCCCGAGCCTACCTCGTGTCCTAAAAACTTCACATGATCTTGGGCGAACTTGCACTTGGTGGGTTTCACCGTTAGTTTCGCCTCCCCAAGTCTTTTCAGCACAACATCAATATCTCTCACGTGTGTCTCCCAGTCGGGGGAGAAAATTGCGATGTCGTCAATGTACGGCAGGGCAAATCGTTCTAGACCGGTTAAATCACTCGCCTTTAATTTACAAAAATAGAACGGAGCGTTCACCAGCCCAAACATCATTACCCGAGGAATAAAAGTTCCGAACGGGGTGATAAATGCTGCATACCGTTGCGCCCGACTCGTGAGGGGTATCTGAAAATAACCCTTCGTTAAGTCCGTCACGGTAATTAACGACGAGGCGCTGACCCTTTCAACCACTTCCTCGATGTTTGGAAGGGGGAAAAACTCTGTACGCGTCTTGGCATTTAAACGGCGATAGTCCACGCAGGGCCTAAGGTCTTTCCCGGTACATTCTACCAGTATCATCGGTGAGGTGTAATCCGATTGCCCCACTTCGATTACCCCCAAAGCTAACAGCCTTCGGATTTCCTCCCTCAGAATTTCGACCTGGCGTGGAGACATTCGGTAGGGTTTTGCCCTAACCGGGGTCTCATCTTCCAAAATGATGTCCATTTCAGTCCAATGCGTCCTCCCTGGATCGGAAGAGAAAACCCTCCCCCGTTTTTCTATCATTTCTCTAAATTTGCCTATCTGATCAGCTGACGCACGGCTTTCTAACTCGCTTCCGCTGACGATTTCCCAGAAGTCGAGCTGGGTGGAGTCTGCGGAGGGATAAGGAATTTCGACTTCGTCCACTCCTTCCTCACTCCCCTGATCAATGATCATATTTATAAATTCGGGTCGGTGATGATATGGTTTTAGCAAGTCGACATGATATATAGTGTTTTTATTCCTTTTTCCAGGTACGTCTACCACATAATTAGTTTCGGATAAAACCCTGGTCACTCTGCCGGGTCCCACCCAATTAACCGCCATCTTATTCGGTTTTTACGTGGCCAACACCAGGACCGGGTCCCCTTCTTTAAACTTTCGTAGGACTGCGTTCCTATCGTACCACACTTTACGCTTCGCCTGACTCTCTATCATACTTTTCCCCGCCAGTTCTTGACAGGTTTTCAGTCTTTCCATCAAGTTCAGCACATATTCGACCACTTTCTGATCTACCTCCTCCCGCTCTAACCAATTTTCATACACTAATGAATGAGGAGCCCTCAGATTCTTACCATGTACTAGTTCAGCAGGACTAAATCCCGTACTCTCGTGAGTAATGGACCTTAAAGAAAATAAAGCCATGGGTAGCACCGCTTCCCATCCGCTTCCCGTTTCCAAACATAACGCCTTAAGGACCCTCTTTAAGGTAGAGTGCACCCTTTCCACGCTATTTGACTGAGGGTGACAGATGCTGCTATGTTTGACCCTTATTCCAAATTTGGAAAAGAATTCAGACGTTAACTCGCTCGTGAATGACCTCCCCAGGTCGCACTGAACCTCTTTCAGGAAACCGGTTCGAGAGAATATCTGTAACAAAGCTTCAATTACTGAGGTGGAGCTTATGTCCTCTACCGGGATCGCATCGGGATACTTAGATGCCACACAAATTGAGGTAATCAAGTATCGGTTGTTTTTCTCGCTAATTGGTAACGGCCCCACTGCATCCACATTAATTTTAGAGAATACTTCGGTGATTATCGGGACTAATTTTAACGGCGCCTTCCGTTTGTCTTTATGCTTACCCACACGTTGACATACATCACATGATCGGACGTACTTCTCGATTTCTTTGTAACAATTGGGCCAATAATAGCATTGCAGAATCCTGTCTTTTGTTTTAATCGAGCCGAGATGTCTGGACACGAGATTATGACACAAGTCCAAGATTTCTCTGCGAAAATCAATTGGGACGCATAATTGAGTTCGTTCCTCTCCCTGTTTAGACTTCGTAACCCTCACGAGTCTCCCTTTTAACGTCACAAATTCTCCGGGCGGTTCTGCCTTCGCTTTTTCCCACAGACTTGATAACTAGGGACACGCCTCTTGCGCTCTCACAAACCCCTCGGGGCTGATCGCCACCAACCGGGATTCCTGGAAGGACTCGCCTGAGAAAACCTCCATTTCTTTGGCTTCGCCCGCCGTTTTCCCCCCGTTCTCTGAAACCTCCTTTTCTCCTACTTTCCCCTTTATATCCGAAATCACGCTCCCTTCAGCTTCGTCCCGAGTCTTACTTCTCGTAAGAACAGCATTCAAGGGGACACAATTTAATTTCTTCTCTATTAATTCCGCAGTTTTGTTACCTAACAGGTAATAACCCTGCTCTACTCCGACGGGCTTAATTGCGGCCTTCGTCACAACCCTTCCGAACTCGCCCTCAATTGACACCCATGCCAGAGGCAAACAAACACATTCGTTGTCTAGGGGTTGTCTTACCCAGGTGACTTCACATATTAGGTCTTCGTTTTGTACCCAAGAATGATCGCATAAATCAACCCCTGCGCCTGTGTCTCTCAGGTATTGCCTCGGGACCCCATTTATTACCGCTTTCTTCAGGTAGGGCTCAAAACAACTGCTGAAGTTCCCTTCTGTCCCTACGTGGTTCACAATTTCCCCTTTGGCTATACTTTTCTGGTACTCCGGACACTCATATTTGAAATGTCCAGCCTTCCAACAGAAATAACAGGTCAACGCCTTCTTTTTTTCAAAACCCTGCTCTTTGGGCCAATTTTAGCTAATGGAATCCTCCCTCTTATTTCCCATTTCTGGTCCGGCTTTAATTTCGGCTTTATCCTTTACGTACGACTGGCCTTTGTTTTTCTCCGGAAAAGGTTTTTTTCCCCTAATTTCTTCTCTGGCCTCCTAGTGCCCTGTCTTATGGTCTCGTACCGATCACACTTATCTGTTAAGATAGAAACCACTTTCAGCTCATCCCACTCGTCTAGATATTTTCCCCTTATCTCCATCGGGACCCATTTTTTTATTTGTTCGGTCACCATAATCTCTTTAAGGGACTCGAAATTGGTCACCTCCACCGACTCCAACCAATTTTCTAGGTATCCCCTTAATTCATATGCCAGATCTGACCACAACGCCCCTGGTTTTCGCTGATGCGTCAAGAATTTCGTCCTCAAAGCGCCCGTGCCCAGTCTAAAGCGTTTTAACAGAAGACCTTTCATATAGGGATAGTCTTCGCCCTATTCCCCTGGTTCCTTCACGATAATTTCGGCCATATCTGCCGGTAATAACGGGATCAATTGGCTAACCAAATCGTTTTTGGGTACCTTAGCCTGATTTGCATGTCTTTCAAAGATCATAAAAAACAAAGTGATGTCTCCCTCCTTAGGGTAAAATTTGGAGACTAGATCTTTTATGCTGTTCCTCGGACCCCTAGCCCCCTCTGTGTTAGAGCCGTTCGCAATTACCCTGCTCGTCTCCGCCGCACCCTGTATGCGTAATTTCTCTAATTCAAATTTCCTCCCTTCCTGAATTTCTCTCGCTTCTCTTTCTTTCTCTTCTCTAATTTCTCTCGCTACCCTTTCCTTCTGTTCTAGAATTCCTTCTAGACACGCATTGGTCACTAGCTCACTGTAATTTTCCGCTCCCATGATTCGTTGGGTAATTACTATTTTTTTTTCATCTGTCGACGCCTCAACGTCCAAATCATCGGCCAAAGCCAAAAGAACTACTTTAGTCTGTTTAATTAGAAGAGCTTCCATTTTCTGCAGCTAAAGACTACCCACACTATACCCAGAAATCACAATTTCTTATTCCTAACCTACTGCCGTACACTGAATACACTCCCAGTAATACACATGTAATTTCACTTGCCCTACCTAACACGGAAATATAGGACAGGTACTAGATATAACGACACTAAAATTATTATCTTAGAATCTTCACTTATACACATAAACTGGTACAATTAATCACGAGCAATCCTATCAAATCACATAATAATAGCTAGAACACATATCACAATATATTATCAAACATTTAAAAGAAACACACATGTATCACATTATATTATAGCATACAACATTCAAAACTTGCTTATTCACTTCTAGAATTATAACACTAATACAAATATGCTATTTGAAATCAGCGTTTTGTCCCAAACTGAGTACATTTCCTATCAAAACTATGTTCTTCTAGAACCTAACCTGGGAGATTTATCCCCAAAAGCAAACACTTTTCTTCTATTTTTGCACAACACGTGCCCGTGAGGTTCCCTGTGGATTTCCTCACCAAATTTTTGATTACTCGAATCACTTTTTAACACCTCCCCTCATGGATTCCTAACCCAATTACAAAAACCAGAAATACATTAAAACCTCTCTAGAAAAAGTTTCAAAATGGACTCACCTGTCGTTGTGTCACAAACAGCTTCAACCGCTGGTCAATTTCCACACTAAGATGCCTCTGTCGAGTCACACTCGTCCGGCTCCTTTCACTGTAATCCTGTGGTATCACTTTCCTTGTGTTACAAACAGCTACAACCGCTGGTCAATTTCCACACTGAGATGCCTCTGTCGAGTCACACTCGTCCGGCTCCTTTCACTGTAATCCTGTGGTATCACTCTCCTTGTGTTACAAACAGCTACAACCGCTGGTCAATTTCCAGACTAAGATGCCTCTGTCGAGTCACACTCGTCCGGCTCCTTTCACTGTAATTCTGCCGTATCACTGGATAACACAAGTCCACAAAAAGAATCCTTAGCACTAATACTTGAGTCCGTGTACCTTATCTTCCGGCACAATATTCCACGAGCTGCCACCAACCTGTGATGGCTCCAAGGCGAAGACGCTTCACTGCTGTGCCCCGGGCGATCACCTGCTAACTGTCCCGGCTTTGACTGGCCGTGACTATTTCCACAACCCACGAAAATGACTCGAGAAGCGGAGTTTAGTGTTTCAAAAACACTTTATTCTTTTCTGGAAAGATTCACACGGAAATGCACTGTACAGAAAAATCAACATACGCCAAGGCAAACTGCCTTTCGGTTTACACAGCCCACAGCCGAAAAAACGCTCATGCTTCGACGGTCCTGTCGATCCACGTGGCCCGCTGACGAGATCACTTCAGTCCGCTGAAAGTCCGGCGTCCAACGCCTCCCAGAATCTCCCAGCAAACAGCCCCCGTCGAGGGCACGCAGTCCCTTATATAAACCTTGCTTCTTCGCTGAAACTGGTTCCTGGTGACGTCAAACCTTCCGGGCGGAAACCCCTTTCCACAGCCCGGCGACATGCCTCAGACGCTGTCAAACCTGTTCGCTCCAAAAGGGACTTGGACAGAAAATGCCTATTCATCCTCACATACCGTTTGGGGGACAAAACCCTTTCTTCACCAGTTTCACTTCTGGCACATTTTCGTAAGCGTTATTCCCACGCTATTACACCACTATCTCTTCTGTTTCGAACTTCAATGAGTTACTCTTCTTTTTGTCTTAACTGGCTTTTAGGATTATTTGCTTGTCTTTGATTATTTTTCCAACTTCATTTTGTGATGTGGCTTGATCCTCAAATTTATCAGAATTTTCGTCTTTAAGCATCCTCATTAATCCGTCTAGAGATAAATTATTATTGATTGGTAGGACACCATTTTTCTGTCACATAAAATTGTTGAATGATAATGAACTTGCGAGATGATGAAATGTTCATAAAGTTCAATCACTAGAAAATTATTTATTGTAGATGTGAAGAAGTTCAGCTCTATCGGAGAGAGGATGATTGTTCGTAAACACGCTGGCTGAAAATTAAATAGGTAGTGGTAGTAGAAAATTAGACTGTCGTAGAATAGAAGATCTGTCCAGTAGGAAAAAGTTCGTCTACGGGGATATAGTGTACAAGACAGTTCTGCAGAGCACACGGTGAAATATACCAGATGAAATCATGTAGTTAGAAAAACAGTGATAGCACAATTAATGTACATGGCCGGAAGAATTTACTTCATCATATCGTTGCTTCAATTCAATACATACCACGAGTCCGGACTATGAAGGTGATGCGAGAATCATCTATGATGGGACTCAACTAAATACTGCCGCTATAAAAAATTCGTTGTTTCGTAATCGTTATACAATTGTTGTTTCGTCAATTGTTATACGTCTTGCCGCGAAAAAAAACAATGGTTCGATTGCTGCTCGAAGTCACTTGCTGAATCAAATCAAGATAAAGACTCGCACTGAGTAAAAATTCATACTATCTTTTAAAAAGTAAAAAGTCTATTATATTCCTTAACATTTAAAATCAACAGAAGATCTGGGCTATAATCTGGGGTAATAAATAACCAAGAAATGGCTTGCTATATAACAAGGACTTCAGGTCAACCCGACCACATAAGTTAGCAGCCAAAATAAAATATAACGAAGATTGAGCTAACAGCATAAGCTCTAAATACCCCTAAAAATCATTCAAAGCTCCCCTCACCATGTTCCGGCTCAGAGGCGACCCTCGGTTCGGGGGTGAAGAGCAAAATATATATTCACCAATACAAAAGTTGAAATCTATCAGTGTGAGTATATAATATTTTTTTTCAGTCACTGAACAGCACAAGGAGAGAAGGGTTGCACTTCATACAATCCCGCCAAACCGTGTAGAGAGAACGAGGAGAAACACAATTAACACAACGTGCCAACAACTTTGTGTCCACAAAATAAAAACGCGAAGCATCGCCAAAAGGGGAAACCCTACGTAGCCAAATTTATCTTGTCCGGGAAGAAGTCTCCTAGGGATTTGATTGGTTGATCTTGACCAATCAGAGGAACAGCTTAGCAAGAGCGAACTTCAACCGAGAGAAGATTTTTCCCACGAATTCTCCCGGTTTCTGAGAAAACTAATTTCGCCTGCGCCGCATCGAAAATAAATACAGGCACAGCAGGAGCGGAAATGGGAAAAATGCCCTTTATCTCTAAAACGGCAGTTTCGCTGGGTTAAGTCCAACAATTATTACGGTGAACAAAATGGCTGACGGGGAAGATAAGAGTTGTTATTTTCTGGACACAAGAGCTGGCAATTACTAAGCACAGACAAAAAAAGGGAGATGTATTTTATGACGGCTAAGTGCTCGTCCAGATGTTTACAAAGGCTATAGGAATTACAGAAGGAGAGCACCGAAAAACAATTTTTAGACCTCCCACGGAAGTGAGGGCAGATGTAAAAATTAAACGGCGAAAAGAAAGGAATTAAGCTGACGGACATAAACTAGAAGAATTAAAATTAATATTAAAGTTACAATTAAAGTTTTGATTATAGAATCAAAATAAGTAAGATTAACATAATAAAAGAACCTGTAACGAAATTCCTCGTTACAATCCGTGATTAAATTTTGGTGAATATCCATGAAGTAATTCGAAGGCAGTTTTGTCCGTAGTCTTATTTACCAAATTGTTTAAATTCATTTCCTATTCCTTGATTTTCTTGTCCAAATCTCTGTAATTTGGATTCTCCACGCTCGTTTTAATAATCGACAAAATGGTTCCATTTGCTCTTTCTGCCACTCCATTTCCTTCTGGATGTTGTGTTGAGTTTAAGGTGGGTATAATTCCATTAATTCTGCAGTACTCTTCGAATTCTTTTGACGTGAAATATGTTCCTTTATCGCTGATAATTCTTTCCGGGACTCCGAAGTCATCAACAAAATTCTTCATCGCAATTAAAACATTCTTGGTTGATGTACTCTTCATTGGATATAAACATACAAATCTTGTGAAATTGTCAATGATTACAAACAGTTCTATATTGCCTTTCGAACTTTTAACAAATGGTCCAAGGTGATCGATATGGACTATTTCAAAAGGTCTTCTTCCTGGTCGAACATATATACATTATCTACCAATAAGTATTTGGACACCTGTGATAGAAAAGAAAACACAATGTATTCATATTCAATAGTTGGTACATCCTCCATGAGAGGCAATTACAGCATAAATCCTCCGGGGAATGCTTTCAACAAGTCCTTGTATGGCGGCTAGTGGTATTTTCTTCCACTCGGCTTGGAGAAGTCGTGTAATTTCCTTCACCGATTTTGGGCGGTTATTGCACCTCTAAATTCGGCGATCCAATTCGTCCCAGAGGTTCTCGATAGGGTTCAGGTCTGGGCTCTCTACATGCCAGTCCATTCGGTTAACCCCATTGTCACCATTCCAATCTATAGTGGACATCGTAACATGAGAGCTGGTGTTGTCATCCTGGAAGTAAAATGGGTCCAACCCGTAAAACTGCCACAATGTAGGAAGCACACTGCATCCAACATAGTGCAGTAGGCGTCGGCGTTCAGCTTACTATTAATTGGGATCAAGGATCGCAGTCCATACCAGGAGAACTATCCCCAGACCACAATTCCACGTCCGCCGACCTGTAGTGTGAACACAGTGCATTCTGGCAGGAGGCGTTCTCTAGGCAGACGCCAAACCCAGACCCTGCCATCCGAACGGTAGAGAATGAACCTTGATTCGTCGCTCCAGAGAACCCATTTACACTGATCTACGGTCCCATTTCGACTTGCTTTACACGACATTAACCGAGCAGTGCGCTTGGACTTTGTGATCAAAGGCTTATGGACGGCAGCACGACCATGAAAACCAAGCAGATGTGCTTCCTTACGGATGGTATTTATCGAAACAACACTCCCGGATGCCTGATGAAACTCCGGGAGTATAGGGATCATGGTTGGGTTCGATTCTTCCGAATTTCTCTGGACAGCAACCGTCGATCTCTATGTCCCAGTTTCGTGGATCTGCCGACTCGGGGCACTTTCCGACAATCCATGCTCACCTTTCCCTTCTGAATCACATAGGCCACTTTCGATTTTGCTTAATTCAGCTCGCTAGATATGTCCCTTAAAGATCGGCCATTTGTGTGATAACCGACGATTACACCTTTCTCGAAATCAGATAACTCTGCACTTCGTAGCATCTTGCATGCGACTTATGCCAATTTCCTACACGGTATTTAACGGCGGAGGGCGTGATGTACATCGGGACCGCAGATATCGTCATATGCATGGGTGTCCAAATACTTATTTGTAGATATTGTGCGTGCGTGTGTGTCATTTAAGCATGAGCGAACAGGAATTACACTATAGATGAAGTTACATATAATGCCTGTGCATAAAAACACTTAAGGCAAAGTTAAACTTTTAACTAACGCTTTGGGAGATGTTCTTAAATAATTTGATTCTTTTTTCTGCATACATATTCTAACCCAGAGCTCCGCAACCTTTTATCTTACACGGCACAACAATGTTTTTTCGATAATTTCGCATCACACCACAAAAAAAAAGCTTGCAAATACATGAATTACAATAAATACGTATATGTACTTATTAGATAAAAAACACACACAATAAAATAGCTCTATGTATCAAGATAATTATAATAATTTAAGTTTTATATAAATCATTTTGAATTGTACACCAACACAAGAACTAAAATATAAAGTTATAGTTTACAAGCAAAAAAAAAATATCTCTTTAAATTTTTATATTAAAACTAGTATGTAACCCGTCATTTTGACGTCATAATGGAAAAAGTATATGAAAGTTAAAAAATATCCCGAATTATCTAAAATATTGTATTTAATCCACACCTTGTAAAAGCAAACCCTTTCATTATTTTTTATTTATTTAGTTTTTCATGCGATTGGAGTAGTAGACTGCCATCCAACCCGTCATTTTGACGTCATAATACTAAAAATGACGTCATAATGGAACAAGTATATGAAAGTTAAAAAATATCCCGAATTATCTAACAATATTACATTTAATCCACACCTTGTAAAAGCAAACCCTATCATTATTTTTTATTTATTTAGTTTTTCATGCAATTGGAGTAGTAGACTGCCATCCATTTTTTTACAGTTCACTACGCGATTCATTCACATTCAAGTTTGTTTACTTTCAGAATTCATCGCAAAAGTAAACAGATTTTTAAAAACTGTTAAATATACAGCTAAAAACATTCAATTTTTTTTAGTTCTGAATGTTTTATAGAAAAATAGGCTGAACAGACGTGATTTGATGGAGAAGATATTTGTTTTTAGGTAAGAAAAAATTCTGATCCACATCTGAAAGTGAAATTAAGCCTAACCGGCGGTTTGTTTACTGAGGGCTTCAATTGAAAGATGAGTACAGCCCGGAAGTGTCATACAGAGACAACGGCTATTATATATAGGATTTGCTTTTGGTCTTTACTTAAGCCTAATAAATCAAAGTTAATTTAAACATAACTTATCTATTAATGGGATATTTGAGCTTGTTTTCATGAACATATGTACGTTTTATATTTGGCTCTATATTAGAAAGAGCTAGTCGAAGTTCATGGTCAAGACCCTTTAAATACGTTTTTTTGTCATTTTCAATTAGAACCAATGTCGAAAAATTTATTCTACGACATACTTATGCGAACAAAGAGGGAGCAAAATTAAAATTGCATTGGCCTTGTCAGAAGTTTGGGGATATTCTTTCTTAACTGAAATCCAGAAATATGACGCTCGAGCATACATACAATGTATGGTAACAACATGTTGTTGTTTTGAGTATAATTTCGACCCAGAGAAATTACATATTAGCAAAAAGTTAGAGGAATATTTTACTTAGAAAAATTTCTAACTGATGCGGTGGTTAATTATTTTTTGTTGTTATAATCGATAAAATCACCGGGGCACAGTCAAGATCACCTCGCGGCACACTAGTGTGCCACGGCACGGCGGTTGCGGAGCACAGTTCTAACCGACAAAGGACACCAAATATAAGATAAAGCATAAAAAAATTAAATCTTTTCGTTCTAAAGGAATAATAGAAAAAAGGTGTTGAAAATTTGACTCATTTGTTGGTTCAGTCTTATCCGATTTTTCTTAACTAAATGATTATATATGGACCCGATTCGCCCAGTCAGTAAAGGCGTGGAGCCAGTGATCTGAAAGTTGCTGTTTCGATACCCGTCACCGACGTGAACACTAATGGAGGCTGGAACACGGAAAAATTTGTCGTAGCTGCAATGTCCTCCAATATCCCAAACATTACCTCTGGAGGTGCGGGGTCAAGTGTTCCGGTCTGGTCACTTGGTTCAAAATTATGGAACCGGTACGGGTGTAACGTTGACCCATCCCCTGCGGTGCACCCCGGCATGCGGCGAAGTGGTCACGCACTTCTGTCTTCTCCCGGGAAAATAGTATCGCTCAGCTTCTCCATTAGGGCAAACATACTAATTAAATAGATGTTACTTTTCCTTAGATTGGTGAAATGTTCAACACAATAATGAGTCTTCCCAAATAAGGAAGAGCGTTGATCCTAGCGATTATTCATCTTTTAAAACAACTCTCCAAAGAAACATCTGACTTGACTGAAAACTGTGGCTGAAAACCTTCGTGCTGCGAAAATGACTGATTTTACGAGCAGATATATGGAATCGCTATTCAAACAAAAATAAACACTTTTTAGAGCAGCACGTGTTATTTGCAAAGAAATCGATCGAGCTGATCCTGGTTTTCAAGCAGAATAAAATAACTCATTTGCAGACGATTTCTGTTCAAGTAGGTGTACACCCACTAAACAAACGATGATGAATTAGTAGCAAAACAAATTATATATATATATATATATATATATATATATATATATATATATATATATTGTTACCTAAATACCTGTGCTTCAGTACGGAATACATTCGTTCCATTAATCATGTAATTTGGTTTTTTTTAACATCTAAATTAACTCTAGCTGTCAAGTGTTGTCATCCCTCAGATGAATTCTCCCTGTAATTGAACGATCTTGATCCGAAATTTAATACGGGTTTTAGAACTTTTACGGGTTTTATTTTGGTGGCTTAAGCTCTTTTAATACCATTAAAAACTGAATATTTTAAAAAGATTTCTTAGTGAAAACCTAGAGCCCAAGAGAAACCTCCCTGCGAAATTTGATATTCCTGTGTTCGAGAGATACAGTGAGTGAGTGAGTGAGTGAGTGAGTGAGGGGTACTTAGCTTTGATGTATATAGATTAAACAGATATAGAATTTGTTTTATTCTGAAAATTTCGAGCAACAATGTAAGGGTGATCATCAGTTGGAGAAGTATTCATTCAGATGTGAGAATATCGGTGATGTTGAGGATAGGGGTTTGTATTCCCCCCCTCTAATACTAGTGACTTATTCTGCAACAGAGTTTAACCCCAGTCTTTTAAGCGTCTCATTTTTGATTGAACTTAAGCAAACTTGCTTTGTAGCAAATTTGGTAACCTCTTGACTTCCATAAAAAAGGCTGTAGTACAAAATTAATTTTACCCTTTTTTAAGAATTTTTTTTTTTATCTTTTTTCTTTGGGTAACGAAAACTGCCCATTTTTAAATTCATTTCTAATGTTCAAAGAATTTTAAAGTGGAGCAGCCTGTTTTTTTAATACGCTTTTCTGAACTTTAAGTCAAAAGCAAGATGAAATTATGATGACAAAATCTTAATAATTAAAGAACTCTGCTTAGAAAATGTTCTGGAATACTTAGTTCAACATGTTGAGTACAGAATACTCTTTATCTTCCGGTTTTGCGGATGATGCGTGCCGAAAAAATCCGAAATCTTTATCCAAATTTATATATACCTTATTTTTCGGAAAATAAGACGCACCTCAAATGCAAAGGAGGATTTTTTAAAAAGAATATTTAGTATTTTGTTAGGTATAGAGAGATATTTTCAATATCTTACTTAATAAAGATAAAAAATACATATAATAAATATAACAAATAATATATAAAATAATATATGTAAAATATATACAGTGAAACCAGGAGTTAACTTAACCCGTATTTAACGATTCTTCGCCTTTAACGTCATTTTTCATTAGTCCAATTAATTTCCTATACTTGCAATCTTAAAAAAAATCCCAGATTTAACGTTATCATTTTCAAATATTTCCCGCATTTAACGTTTTTTCAGAGTGAAAAATTCAATGAAATTTTCCTAAAATAGTCCGAAATTTTGGTGAAAAAACAGAAATCTTTTTTATCAATGCGTGCAATATTCGGAATCTCCTATTTCTTTGTCATTTCTTACCAAAGTTCGTGCAACAAGCATTCCCATAAATGGCCCCGTTTTGAAACAGAAATTGCTTCTAAACTTGGAATTTAAGGATTCACAGCCTCAAATGGTTGAATAGACCGCCTTTGAAAGAGGCACAATCCTGCAAGTCTATTTGTGGCGAGTCTGCTGGGGTCGATTCTTCGCAAATTGGACAGAAAAATGCGCTTACAGAAACGCAAGATTCTTTTGTTTGTTGGTCAATGCCCATATTGTACATTTAAAGTTACAAGATGTGCGAATGGAATTTTTCCTTGCCAATTTTACAAGCAAAGTTCAACCTTGCGACTTGGAGGTCATACGATCGTTCAAAGTAAACTGTAGGAACCACATTTGAAAAAACCTCTTATTAGTATGGAATCTGGAGGCAGGAAAAAATCGATAAACGTTCTACAAGCTCTTCATATGATTTCTTCAACACGAGAGAAAGTCGAGGGAAAATGTATCTCTAGTTCTTTTGCAAAAGGTGGGAGACAGAGGTGATAAATTTGAGTACGAGGAGAGGGAAAATGAAGATTGTTATAAAGGGTGAGTTATTTTCTTGCTCAGATATAGATCTCGAGGATTATCTAGCTTGCGATTCAAACGTCGTGGCATCAAAGATATCGATTCTTAAGATATTTGATAAACCCCGAATCGGATAGTTCGGATAATGATGATGATGACGAGGAATATGGAATTCCTTCTGCGACAGAAGCTATTCAAAGTTTGAAAACAGTGAAGGCGTTCCTTTCACACAGTGAAGGTCAAGAGAAAAGTTTACAAAACTCATACTTGTTGAGAATGCGATTTGGGATGTAGCTACTAAAAACAGGACGCAAAGTAAAATAACCGGTGACAATGGACCATGAAAAACTTTTTTTTTATTTATTAACCAATTGCTATGAAATTTTGTGTACTTATACACTGTTGTTTAGAGATAAAAATTCTAAATTTAAAAAAAAAATCAGAATGTAATTAATTAAGATATTAATTAAAATCAGTTTGTTATTTACTCTATTTAAAAATGCTCCATGCGCATTAATTTTTGTCTCAGATGTCTAATTTTCTCTCTTAAGCTAGCTTTATATAGTTATAATAAAAGTTAGTAGCAGTATTTGATTTACAGTCATATTTATAAAAACTAGAAAAGAAATCGATAAAAATAGGTCATTTTATGCAAAATTTTCTATAAAAAAATTTTTCATTGTAAAAATTTTAAGTTGTTTTAAAATAATATATGAATTGATTACTAAGTTTTATTCTAACATATATAAATAATCATTTTATGAAATTTTATGAAAATTCAAGGAAAATTATGACGCATGGTACATTTTGAACTTACCGAAACGACATGAAAACTTGTTTTCAGAAAATGGCATTTAAAGTTTTAATTTGTCTAACATTTCCATTGTTTACGTTTGAAAAAAATTCTTATAACTCGGTTAATAATGATCGGATCAACATACTTTTTTTAGTTTAAAGCTGATGAGTTGCAGAATAATTTTCTGAAAGAAAAAGAAATCGTTTTGGAGACATATTTTGTCAATCTGAAGGTCCATTGTCGCTTAAAACATAATTTAGAAAACTGATGTCTAAACTACTATAAATGGAGAAATAAAAGGTATGTTAGTCAATTTTATGCTCGATGTTTTGTTTTTCTCTTACCCCGATTTGATGTTTCCCGCATATAGCGTCATTTCTTTAAGGTCCCTTGAACAACGTTTAATCGGGGTTTCACTGTATAATATGCATAATAAAATATTAATTTAATTTTAATTCTACCTTCGGACCCTAAGACACCCAAATTTTAAGTTGATTTTTTACATAAAAAGGTGTGTGTTACAGTCCGAAAAATACGGTATGTCATTTATTATAAATGCCCGACAATTTCTTTCGACATACATATATAAGGAACACAATTTTTAAAATTACAGTTACTACTGATCGAGACGATTTTTACTGGAGTGATGATGCAACAAAATAACACTTTTCCAATTTCCCGGGATGGTAAATGCACGGATATCTTGGCATGTTAGGAAAATTCATTGTGATATCAAAAAACAGATCAAAGATTCCAAAAGAAAAAAAAACCGAATGACTGATTGCATGCATACACTGCTGGCCACTAAAATTGCAACACCGTGAAGGATGGATACAAACGCCAAATTCACATGAAAGGAAGAAGATACTGGGATATGCAAATGATTAGCATTTAAGCGCAATCGATCGACGCAGGAGGGAGAAAAGGCATCTCAAACTCTGTATGAAAGGAAAGTTACGTAGTGGGTTTCTCATTCGGAAATCGCTTTTGAATGCTGATTGTTTGTGAGAAGATCATGTTATGACTCGTATAAGAAGGAGAAACGGGTACCAGCACCTGTCGGAATTCGATAGCGGCAGGATCATGGTCTATCGAAAGTGTAGTTTATCGTTCCGCGATATTGCAACTCGCATTGGTCGGAATCCAACGACTGGCATGCGAATAAGGAATCGATGGGTTCAGGGGGATCCTACTGAACGCCATGCAGGATATCAACGGCCTCCCGCCACTAACGCCCGAGAGGACAGACATGTTATCAGGTCGGCCTTATAGGATCGTACAGCTACATCACGGACCTTGAGTCAGGAAATGGGCTTGTTTGCAGCACGACAAATATCCACACGGATAGTGCGACGTCGTCTGGAGCAGCCCGTATTGTCTGCACGGCGACAATTATTGCGGCTTCCCTTGATACTACAGCATAGAGACGCGCGGCGACAGTGGTGCGCCCAACTACAAAATTGGATACAGGAGTGGCACCATGTTGTCTTTTCAGATGAGTTCCAGTTCTGCGTATACCATCATGATGGACGTATCCATGTCTGGAAGCAGAGGAGAACGCACATGGCCTGCTTGCATTCGATATCGTCAAACAGACCCTACACCTGGTGTCATGGTATGGGCAGCCATTGGGTACACGACACGAACACCTCTTGTTCACGCCGTCGGTAATCTGAATAGCCAGCGTTACATTTCTGAGATCTTAAGGCCGGTGGCGGTGCCCTATCTTGGAGGCCTCGGAGAAGTCATCTTTCCACAAGATAACGCAAGACCGCAAATTGCCCGTCGTGTCCTGACCTACCTCGACACATAGGGTGTTCGACTTTTGCCCTGGCCAGCACGTTCTCCAGATCTCTCACCCATTGAAAACATCTGGGCATAAGTTGCTGAGAGACTGTGCAGCCACTCCTCTCCAGCCACTACGATTGAAGAAGTGTGGCATAGACTGGAAGCAGCACGGAATGACTTGCCCGTATCTGACATCCAAGCCCAGTTCGACTCGATGCATAACCGGGTTAGAGCCGTTTTAGCTGCCAGAGGCGGCAGCTGTGTGTGATAATTTCGAATCCTGTATACCCCCAAATTGTTTATAAATTTAATCATGTTTTCTTCCTACTATGCTGTATACGTACAAGAAGCAAAGTTTTGTTATTTCCTTTCCTTCCTGGAGTTACAATTTTAATGGCCAGGAGTGTAAATTAAATTAATAAAATCGAAAAGCATTTTAAGTATTATATTTTGAAAATACAATAAAATTTAATAGAAATCACATTATCCGTGTTTCTTGATTATTCGTGGTACTCCTCTCCTGCATTCATCCGGATAATCGAGAGGATACGGTAATTAAAGAATTCTTCTTAGGACATGTCCCGGAATGCTCAATTCAACGTATTGACTATTACGTTCAATCAATCATCCAATAACACTGTGATCTCACGAAACCTCTTCCCTTGAACCGCATCCCGTCTCATAATAACCTTTTGTTTAGTCTAGATGTCGATACGGGCAGAAAACGGTTATTGGTTTTGACTAAGATATCCGCATTTTGTGAAGTGCGGTTTTATTATTCAAAGTGGCCTCGGTTTGGTGTATACATATCCGATGCCGTATCATGAATATTTCACGAGGATTCGACCGACGCTTATCGAAGTACGGGATTACTTTATCGATATTTTTTGGTACGACACATTTCTGATTTTGTTCAGACCATGCAAATCGCCAATACTCTCGGTCAAACGTTCTCATGCTTCGATATTCTTAGAAGTGATGCCCATAAGAATTTTACGAGGAACCTGTCAACCAAAAATATTGCATGTCAACATTGTTAGTCTGGAATGTTGCATAACTTTGCTTTCGGGTTGAAAAAGAAAATAGGTTTGCTGTAGGTCAGTGGTTACCGTTAACTTTTTGTTGAACAGAATAAATTAGGGATTTTTAGACGGAACAGGCATTTTTATCCGTAATCGAAACACCAGGAAACGAAACATATACAGGATTTTTCAGGATTTGGACAAAAAAAAAGTTTCTGATTTTTTAAAACTCTTTATTTTATGGTAGTTTTGAAACAATAAAATCAATTTTTTTCCACTTTTGGCTTCGCGAACCAATTCTTGGGTTCTCTTGGACCACCACCGGTTAAGAACAACTGCAATATGTGCTCACAAGTTTCATGTTGGGAAGAAATAAACTAGATAACAGGAAAATCTTAAATCTACAATAATTATCAAGTGTGAGGAACATGTTTATGCTGTACTGTCTAAGCGTACCTTGCTGAACATCTGTACTTTAAGATCAGTCATCTCGATAAAAAAAAATCAGGGCCTGAGGTACAGAGGCTGTTCACACATTTCTTAGACGATGTATATTGTATTCACAAAAGTAAATTACATAAAATTCTTGTGTTATAAATGTTCTATTTGACATCCCTTATTCTGAACTATCTTTCGACACCGCAATTTCCAGGATAATAATGCCTTTTGAAGTGTCAGAAGAGGTATTCTATCCCATTCCTACTGAACAGCTTTCCGGAGTCCTGTAAAGGTTTTCGGACGACGTTTGGATAATGCAGATTTTAAAAGTCCGAAAGCACAAAAATCCATAGGTGATACATCGGGAGATTTAATAGGGATATCAGTGAAGGGTATGGCCTTGGTACCAGTTTTTTGTTACATTTCTTTTAGGAAATTTACAGTGGATTTTGATGTGTGACTGCTAGCTTTGTCCTGATGGAGTCTCACAGATTGATGGCACTGTGGGTAAAGCGATGGTATTTCATTCAGAAAAATTGGCGATAAAATATGTTCCTGATAGTATTTGGAGTTAATCTTGACATTTTTTTCCACTCTCTTTATTTTTAACTTTTAATAGTCGAAGATGTCCGTTTTTTCCTTGGATACTTGTTTGGAATTTTTGTCCCACTTGAGGCTCCAATTTGACGTTTTTTTCCTTTCTAGTTGACGATATTACCTATCGACGCTTTAGATATCACAAAACCATGACTCTCACATCGTTTTTGGATAACGGAGTATGCATATTTCTCTTCGGAAAGAGCATAAATGTAGCCTTCGAACCACTGCTTTGTTAAAAACGCCATTTTGAATAAAAATAAAACTTTCAAGCCGCAGACGATAATTTTGACTTTTAAAAACATAGTACAATTGCAATTATTTCTTTTGCAGCAAATGATTTTTTATTACCGCTTACCAAAATTGTCTAAAAAATGTGCGAACAGCCTTTTGTATCCTAATAGTAACGCGGCGGCTTTGAATTGGAGGAGCATGCTCGGTTCGAATCCCGACGAATGTCATTCAGTACCTTTGAGTCAAGGAAGGATAGGGACACGTTAAATCTGTCAACTAGAAAGCCCTTTTATAAGGTCAGAGAGGGTGGGTGAAAGTACGAACTCCCCAAATGTCACCCATGGGGTGATCGGTCAAAATTGTGGTGGGACTTGATCAAGTCGTAATCCGACCCTTATGGTGCCATTGTAAAATCCAGGTCCGAAGTCCTCTTCCCACTGTCATTTATGGACTTGGTCAGGAATTGTTCCGGACAGGATGCCCAAGAAAAGGAATTTTACATGATTTCGCGTCTTTAAAAAGGTATAACTACATTTCCTTGAAAAGTTTTCTTCATGAAATTTCGTAGAGCGTTCCTTTGTTCAAATTTTATTAAACTCTTCTCGGGATTTATGTTTTACAGCAGTGGTTCCCAACCTTGGGTACATGTACCAGTACCGGTGCGCGGACAAGCAGCTACCGGTACGCAAATGATTTTACAATTTAAAACAAAAATCTATTAAAAATCTGTATTACGAAAAAATAAAAGGAATGACTATAATAACTAATAATCACTACGTTTTAATATTTTAGTTTGGAATTTCTTATCCATTGTTTGTGTTGTAATACTTTATAGGGATTAACCTAATCTCAAAAGATGCCGTCTACACCTGAATGCATTATCTATGACCGCCCCATAAATATTTGACACTCGCCTACGAATTATAACTGTGTCTATAACTGTGTTTGCGAATTATAACTGTGTCTGAGTTCTACTAAAAATTGTGTTTTGTGTTTCAAACATCTTTAAATTAATTGTATATTATTAATCAATAGTAATTGTATTGTTAATAAATATTAAGAAGCTGCTAAGGTAAGTGTATTAAACTCAGGAGATTTATTTAAAATGATTTTTTATATATCCTAATTTATTTTGTTCTCCATTGCATTTTAATCTCCATTTCAAAATTTTTGGTCTACTGGTAAGTCATCAAATTCTTTACAACGTACAGGTACGGTACTATAAAAAGGTTGGGAACCCCTGTTTTAGAATATAAAGCCTTAAAATATAGCCTTTAAATTTTCTTGAATATAAAAAAAAAATTATAATTCTCTCTCTAATTTCGACCTGTAAAGTGTTTTGCAAAGCCAAACATAAAGCGCCAACTAACACGTTACAATGCCTTCCACCAGATCTGCACAACATTCCACCCGAGGGCCACATGCTGCCCTCCAGCACTAATTTTGTGGCCTCTTGTGTAGACGCATAATATAGATCTAAAAATACGGTATATTATTTTTAGATTCATAATATTATGAAACGAATATATAAGCAATGAATATTAATGTTTATATAATTTTAAAAATAATTAGTCATTTATTTTTTGTTAGATAAAATATTTTAAATTTCCCATCTATCCTATTTTCTTGCGGCCCGCAGTAACTCTCCATTAAGTAGTACGGCCATCATCACCTTTCGAATTGTTCAGGCCTGCCTTATACTTACCATATATGATAATAAACGCGCGAGTTCTTCCTTCAAAATCTTTTTCTTGGTGCCTTCCTCTAACTAAAGATCTCATACTGAATTTATAACTCATTTCGTTTATCTTTTCCTTTTGGATCATTCGCATAAGTACCACAAAGACACTCATGAATAATTCAGGTATTTTTCTGACTGATGATGAACATCAAAGATTTTCGCCGGGCATGTAGATTTATGGATCTTGAATTTCAATGGTGTCACTTCGAATCGAGCAGTTCAACGACACTTTTCAAAAGTTCGTTATTTGAATTCAGCCATAATGCTTACTACCTTGCTCATTGCTTTTATAATGCTTACTGCTTTTGCTACTAAGAGCTGTGTATTCACTGCAGCGTGACCTTTATAAGTTCTTGAATAGACATTTCTCAACTGTACTGATGAAAATTTTCTTAACATAATATGAGTTATGTACTAAAGTATTTTTAAAAGGGAAGTAGAGAAATATCTCAAATGAGAACTGTACCCGCAGGTTTTCTTTGAAAACGAGGTCTTTTATTCACAAATATTCGTAATACCGCTCGCTCACCATACAGGAAGTAGCACAAACAGCAATAAACAGTATTTCAGGAAGTGCAAACAAAAAGTAAAACGTCAAATATGAAATAGACCTATTTCTAGCTCACCTTATGTCGCCATCGTTGTTGTTGAAGTTGTTTACACTCCTCTGGCATCAGTATTAAATTTAGATGAGATCCATGAGGTTGTTGACTGCGGCAAAATCAATGACGAGAGGGGGGTTTGTGATGAGATCTTCTCTGCTAAGGCCCAGACACTCCAAAATGGAAGCCTGCCGGACATACCACTCAGTGAAAATGGAAAAGACCTCTCTCTCCCCGTGAAAAGAAAGGCTTCTAAGGCGTTCATTAGCAGGCCTGAAGAGTTCGTAGCTTCTATCGCAATTTAGGAGAAAGGAAGTGCCAGGACGACTCTTCTTGTACCATTGATGGCTGGGTGATAGTCAACCAGTTTAAGGTAAGTAAGTGAAGTGCTAGAGAATGCCGTATCCTCGATAATACAGTAGAGTCCCGATAATCCGGAATGAATGGGACCAGACCCTTTTCGGATTAACGAATTTTTTGGATTAAACGGAATCATTCTTAAAATAAACTTAAATTACATAGCAACATGTGATTACATAAATATTACATATTACGTGTGATTACACAGTTTATTTTTTAAGGACATAAACATAACCAAAGACCCAAGACCTGTCTAAACATAACCAAATCTCGGGACGAAATGAGTGACGAGAGCGGAACGCTGCCTAGTACAGTGTGTAAGATGTTCTAACAATACGTCACAGTGCTCGACAGTTGGAGAGGTGCGTTGTTACTGTTAAAGTCAGTTTAGCATTAACATAAACACGTGTTGTTTATTCTACTATGTCCTACTTTATTATACTACTGTTCTCTAACTTTGAATTTTCTTGTAATTTTCAGAAATATACTTTATATTACTTAGTATCACTGCAGTTTTATTGTAACCTTAGTTTGTTTTGACTTTTGGTTTCGGATTAAGCGGACTTTCGGATTACCGAAGTTTGGATTATTGGGACTCTACTGTATACATTTTGTGTGAATAATTTTTAAATAATATATATATATATATATATATATATATTAATTAAAACTAAATTACCAATAACCTGTTTGTAAGATATTTTCTTATATCTGAAAGAACAGAATTCAGTTAGGACTCTTTTACCCTAGTGAATAATAATTTTGAAATAATATAATGAAATATTCTAATTTAATTTTTATTTGTAATTCAAGAATCGGGATTTTCTATTCCTTGAAATGTTTTTCAGAAAAAAATGCCTGAGTTCAAGGACGGGAGTTCTAAACAACATGTTTTGTTTTTTGAAAACCTGTGAAAAAAATCATAAGCTCTCAAGTCTACTCTCTCCGAAGTCCTTTTTTTCTCATATTAATAAAATAGTTTTATCTTAAAAGTTTCCCCCCGTTCGTTCAACAAATAGCACTAATGTAGGATACGCTTCAGTTAGGAAGTTTTAGAAAAAAAATGCTGAAATCTCAATTTGTTAGCGTATTTGTTCTAATAGCTCTTTTTTAAAATAAGGTCGATTAGTAGAAGGTATTTTTTCTTTGGGCATTCGCTGAAATGTAAGGCAAACAAGAGGAGAAATTCAAAAGTACCAGTTAATTGGACATACTTTATAAATAATTTCTATAATTTGGATACCTGTGAATTTAACGAAAGTTGTTTCTGTCGGTTTTTCAGACAGACACTCTATGACGCAACAATCATTATGACGGATACTGTATTCTTCCAGTTAGGGCGACATTGTGAACCGAGTTTTTTCTCTAGCTAATTATTCACTACTGTTATGAGTGTGTCTTTTTATACATACCGTAAAACAAGTTAAATCTGTTTTTTTATTTTTAATCAAAATAATGTTGAGTGAGAACTAAATACAATTCTTTTGTTCTTGCTACTAAAAAGGCGTCCCGTATATGATAATCTCGCAATTAGTTGTAAAAGCTTAGAAAAACAGATTTACACTTAAATGGAAAAAATATTCTCACTTAAAAGTTATTCAACACATAAATACCTTACTTAAGAGGTAATTAATGCTTATTTTGGAAAAAATGGGCCTGTTGGCTAGAGCAGTGGGGCCAGTAATCTGAACGTCCCTGGTTCGATCATCGTCGCTGCAAATCACCACCTTGTTCAATAATGGAGGCCGGGGCACGTAAAATAGGTCGTGGCTGCAATGTCCTCCTAGTTCTCAAATTTACCTCTGGAGGTGCGGGGTCAAGTGTTCCGGTCTCGTCACTTGACTCGGTTCGAAACTACGGTATCGGTCATTTAGCCAAGTCGGACTCCGACCCTTGAAGTTCTAATTCAAAACAGGAGCCACCCCTTTCAGCCCAATAGCCTATTAGGACCTGGAGAATGGAACCTCCAACCAGGGGGCATTAGCAACAGCAACACACGGAAAATATAGGCTGTTTATTTTGTGATATGTTTTTTTGTGTATGTCTTTTGTTCTATAAAATTTAATCCGTGAAAAGAACGTTTTCTTAAAACATAAATCAGTCATCAGACTAATCTCAGAAAAAGAAAACTCACTAAATTTAGAGGTTTACGCCCTTCATCTGCATTTGATACATCTAATGATTTCAAAATCCGAGGAAAACGTTTCCTTTGACTCAGAAAAAGGTGCCCCCTTGACAGAATTTTAGAAATATCGCCAATTAACGGCAAGAAATGCAATCGAAAGATTTAGGGAAACAAAATCGGTACGCGGAGATATTTTTCCACGCAATATTGTTTTCAGCGTATGCAAACATCTGGATCCTCAAAAAAGCCGATAATGAATGGACTGAAAAGATCAAGTGGAATCATCTGGAGCGTTTACAGAATACATATTCTGGAGTATCAAATGAGGCTTGAGATCATTTTTCTCATTTCGTGTACATAACAGTCGTAAGATTAAGATATTTCCGTGTATTTTCCCGCCTGTGATGCTAAAAATACTTTCTTTACAAAAGCTGCCTCTGGTTATTATATTTTCAAAGAGCTTTATGCATCGGGTCTAATGGCATATCATTAACTGTGAGGAGAGAGGAAAATCTAAATATAGATTCTCTTAATCACTCATTAAAAGTGGGCTGATCAATAAATACCCATGATCATTTGGGCGATGAATTAGCTCAACAATGTACAGAAACTACATAATGTACACTAAAGTCTACTTAACTTAAAAAGTTGTTGGAAAAATAGCTTATATCTTGCAAGATAAGTTTAATGTTGAACCGTTAGCACTTTAAAAGTACCGAAAGAAGTACCGATTTGAAATAAAAACTAAAGAAAATTTTATTTCTGATATATATGAACTCGGAATATTTTTCTTATACATTTATCCATTACTCCTAAACTCATTCATCGATATTTTTTCTTTATTCAATGAAACTGAGTGCTGGTAATAGGGTGTGAAAAGCGAGTATTTTCTTGTATTCCTTTTATTTCTTTAATTGGCGACTCTTTTGTATTATAGATGGCGACATGTCTTTATAATGGGAAAGCAACGATTATTGCTAATAGATAGCATAGTAAAAACCCGTAGAAATCAATGGTTATTTTTTAATTTGATTTTTAAAAAGAATAAACTCATATGAAGCATCAAACGTAAACTTTATTTGATTAAGAAAAAAAAGTTACAACTCCATTGAAAGTCAAAGACCTTTATTTTGATAACTCAACCAAATTTTCACGCTTGGCCGTTCTTTAAAAATAGGTATCACAGTAAAAGAACCTTAAAGAAATAATTTATATATATATATATATATATATATATATATATATATATATATATATATATATACACATATATATATATATATATATATATATAACAGTTCCGTAACTGACTCACTGACATACAACGCACAGACCAAACCGCTGGTCCTAATGGGCTGACAGTTTGCATGGCGACACTATGGTGTAGGGGTGCACTAAGAAAGATTTTTGAAAAATTCTTCTTAGATTTTTTAAATTAAATTTTTAAGCTGTTTTTGTAACTTTTTTTAAGTTTGCATTTAAAATAATAATTTGAGCGTTATAAAATTTATATCACGAGAAAGACCATAAAAATTCCATTAAAATGAAATCTTTTTCGAATCTTTACCTCGATTTTCTGATTTTTGGTGAATTTTTAAAGATTCATTTTTAGAATTTAATTTATTAAATGCCGATCACGTGATTTCCTTTTCTGGTACTTTAAATAAATTTATCGTCACGTGCATAACAACTAAATAGACAAAAAAATACTTTTTTTCTCTCTAATGCAGCAGACGATTGGATATTATCCAAAAAAAATAAATATCCCTTACGATTTTTTTATAAATATATATCTATATATATATAAATGAATGTGTGTCTGTCTGTCTGTACTCGATAGATTCAAAAACCATACATCCAATCGCCGTGAAAATTTGGGAAATTATTAGGTATATCCCTAGGAAGGTTTTTGAAAATTTTTTCTAAAATCAGAGTTTGGGTTCTAGGTGCTCCCGAACAAATATCCCAAAAATATCAAAATAGCATTTAATTAGTAATGATGTTTGAAATTCAGCCTAGCAGTATGACGTTATGTAATATTTGCTAGATTCCTGAACCTGAGATTGTTTGCATGTGTGATATTATATTTTGTATTATTCGCATGATATCATATTCTGTATTATTCCTACTTTACAATGACTGAAGATGGCAACTTCTATTATTTTTTATAGGATGGAATACGTTTGTAGGTTGTTTTTTAAGATGTCAAAAAACTTTTTCAATTATTAATACGAGAATAAATTATTAATACGTGAATAAATAAAAATATTGGAAATACGTTTTATTTAACCCCTCAATTATGCCACCCAAGCAAAGTGCCATTGGTCGATCTACAAATCAAGCGAAAAGGAGAAGAGAAGAACGAGCTTCAGAAACAAGTGAGCAGAGAAAAACTACGCAAGAAAGAGATCGAGATCACACTGCTCTTGCTCGATCATTAGAAACAAGTCAGCAGAGACAAGCTAGGCAAGAAAGAGATCGAGATCACACTGCTTTTGCTCGATCATTAGAAACAAGTGAGCAAAAGAGATCGAGTTCACACTGCTCTTGCTCGATCATTAGAAACGAGTGAACAGAGGCAAGCAAGGCAGCAAAGGAATCGAATTCGCACGACACAGATAAGACGAACGATACATACTGATTTGAATTCATGTGGTTTCAATTACAATCCCCTTTACAATTACAGTATTCATCCAATTGATGGAAAAATGGATAAAAAGTGTACGTATTGTGGTTCTCAAAAATTTAAAAATGAAACACCAGGTATGTGCTGTGCAGGTGGAAAAGTAAAGTTACCAGACTTGCGTTCACCACCTGAACCATTATTAACTTTAGTATCAGATGAAACAAGTCAATCAAAAAAATTTTTTTTAAATATACGCAATTCATGCTTCCAAATGACATCGTTCGGAGCAACGAATATCGTTAGCGCAAATTATATGCTAACATTTAAAGTACAAGGGCAAATTTACCACCAAGCTGGATCACTACTACCCTTGCCAAATGCTGATCACAAAAATCTTCAGATATATTTTATGGGAAATACTGACGAACAAATCAACAGACGGTGTCAACTGAATATGAGTACTAAACGAGAGATTGTCGCTGAATTACAAAATTTGTTTGAACAACATAATGAATTAATTAAATTATTTAAAACCGCCATTGAACAAATGCCATCTGACGATTACAAAGTAATAATAAAGGCAGATAAAACACCTATTGGTCAACATCGAAGACAATTCAACGCACCAACGATCGATGAAGTGACAATTGTCATAGTTGGTGAAGAATTTAATTCTCGCGATATAATTCTTCATCGTAGAAATGGTGAGGTCCAGAAATTATCAGAAACGCATTGTTCGTATGATGCATTACAATATCCCATTCTATTTTGGCAAGGAGAAGATGGATATCATTTTAATATTAATATGAGAAATCCTACAACTAATGTGGACATTAACAAAAAGGTCAGTGCTATGAATTATTATGCATATCGAACGATGATTCGTGAGAATGCTGATAATCATATATTGAAATGTAGACAATTATTTCATCAATACATTGTTGACATGTATGCAAAAATAGAAAGTGAAAGACTCCTCTACATGCGACTAAATCAAGTCAAATTGCGTTCTGAAGAGTACATCCATTTACGGGATGCAGTTGTAAATGATGGCAATCTCAGTGAATTGGGAAAAACGGTCATTTTACCATCCACATTTACAGGCAGCCCAAGACACATGCATGAATATGCACAAGATGCAATGACGTATGTTCGTGCATATGGTCGTCCAGAATTTTCACCACATTTGCATGCAACCCAGCATGAGATGAAATAAAGGAGCTTTTATTAACTGGACAATCACCATCAGATCGTCATGATATTTCTGCACGTGTATTTAAACAAAAATTAAAATCGTTAAGGGGATGGTGGACTTTCAAATTACCAAAAATAGAGCAAAAATTGGAATTTTTTTGGGGGGTGTATTAATATTTTAAAAACATATAAATATTGGAATGAAATGCATTTAAAATGTGTAGTGAAAAGAAAAATGAAAAATTGTTGGCTTTAGAGTTGTAAGTATTAAAGGTAGATAAAAAATTATCTTTTAAATGACTTTTTCTCAAAATGAGAAATTTCCAGATTTGCAAGTCTTTAAAATGCTCCTCGCGTCATAATTTTTGACGAAATTTTATGAAATTTATAATAAAGATTCCTGTAATACATCAAAATAAAGTTATGTATCCATTTTAGGATTCGAGGTCATTTAGGTTATAAAAGTTTAACTTTAGTGTAGAAAAGTACAAAAATTTCGCGAAAATTCAGAGTACAAGCATTAAAATATTTTCTAAAAATTAACTATTCAACGAAAGTACAAAAAAATACATAACTTTGTTCAGAAAGTACTTATAAGCAATATAAATGCAAAATTAAGGGGAAAAGTTTAAAATTGAGTCGCAAGGAGCATTTTAAAGAAGGATAATTTAATTTAAATTTTTTAATTATAAAATATTTTTTTTTAAATATTTATAAAATTTTATAAGGTTTTTAATATTGTTATACTTTAATGAATATATATACAAAATTTCATATCTCTGTGGTAAAAATTTCAAAAATCGTTTTGAAAGGTCCACCATCCCCTTAATAGATTTTATTGTCAAACACCATTTTTTTGGAGAGACGCGCTGTTGGATGTATTCCATTGAATGGCAAAAAAGAGGTTTACCACATGCGCATATTTTAATATGGATGATGGAAAAGATAACACCAAACAGAACTGATGAAATCATCTCTGCAGAAATACCAGACATTGAAATTGATAAAGACTTGCACGATATTGTCTCAAAAAATATGATTCATGGTCCATATGGTTCACTAAATAATAATTCACCATGCATATCAGAAGGAAAGTGCACAAAGCGGTATCCTACAGACTTACTTGCTGAAACTATTACAGGCAATGATTGATATCCACTCTATCGACGACGATCTATCGAAGATGGTGGAAAATCCATTAAACTAAAAGTACTCAACAATACTATTGATGTTGATAATCGTTGGGTAGTACCATATCCTCCATTACTACTAAAAGCGTATAACGCACACATAAATGTTGAGTACTGCAATTCAGTGAAAGCTATAAAATATATTTGCAAATATGTGAACGAAGGAAGCGATATGGCAGTGTATGCAGTGGAAAATACAACTGCTTCTAACGATGAAGTCACCCAATATCAACTGGGACGCTACATAAGTAGCAATGAGGCTGTATGGCGTATTTTATCATTTTCCATTCATGAGCGATATCCAATGGTTGTTCATGTAGCAGTACATCTTGAAAATGGACAGCGTGTGTATTTTACATCAGAAAATGTACGTACGAGAGCAATGTCACCACCGCCAACAACATTAACTGAATTTTTCACATTATGTAGGAATGATACCTTTGCAAGGACACTACTGTACTCTGAAGTACCAACTTATTTTACGTGGAATACATCAACAAGAAAATTTCAGTGTCGTAAACAAGGTAGAGCAATACAAGGATACCTAAATTTATATTCCACAGATGCATTGGGTCGTCTGTACACTGTACATCCAAATAACGCAGAATGCTTTTACCTAAGATTATTATTAATCAATGTTCGTGGACCAACATCTTTCCAAGAATTAAAAACAGTCAATGGCCATGTGTGTGCTACATTTCGTGAGGCTTGCCAAAAATTAAGTCTCTTAGAAAACGATGCTCATTAGGATATTTCACTCGCTGATGCTTCTAATACAGATCAACCGCAGCAGATACGTACACTATTTTCCATCATACTAACTACATGTTTTCCGGCTAATCCAAAGGATCTTTGGAAAAAATATAAAGACTATATGAGTGAAGACATTTTACATCGCATGCGTAGCATAAATGCTAATCCCAACATTCAATTTACATCAAATATATACAATGAAGCATTGATTTTAATTGAGAATGTATGTAAGACAATAGCCAACAAATCACTGACAGAATTGGGAATGATTGCTCCAAATAGATCTGGTAATGACATTTTCGATCGTGATATACAACGAGAAACGCACTTCGATGTTAATGAATTACAAACATTTGTTCGAATTAATCTGCCGAAATTGGTATTAGAACAACGAACAGCATATGACACAATTATAAATGCAATATCTAACAAGAGTTGTGGTTTATATTTCTATGCACCTGGAGGCACTGGCAAAACTTTTCTTATTTCAATTATTCTGGCAACTATAAAATCACAAAATAATATTGCACTTGCTATTGCATCATCTGGTATTGCAGCAACTCTTTTGGACGGTGGTCGAACAGCACATTGAAATTGCCATTAAATATGCAGGTAATTGAAACTCCAACATGTAATATTAGCAAAGATTCTGTTATAGGAAAAGTACTAAGATCATGTCAGCTTATAATATGGGATGAATGCACCATGGCACACAAGAAATCATTGGAAGCACTCAATCGCACATTAAAAGATTTGAGAGGAAATGAGCAGCTCTTTGGTGGTGCACTCATTTTGCTAGCTGGTGATTTTCGACAAACTCTACCAGTTATACCACGTTCAACACCTGCAGATGAATTGAATGCATGTCTCAAATCATCAGTGTTACGGCGGTATGTGGAGAAAATATCTTTAAAGACCAATATGCGTGTTCAATTACAACAAGATGAATCTTCTGAACGATTTGCAAAACAATTGTTAGATATTGGGAATTGTAAAATGGAAATGGACGAATCCACACACTGTGTTACATTACCAGAAAACTTTTGTCACATTTTAAAATCCACTGATGAATTGATTGTCAAAGCTGTTCCAAATTTATCGCAGAATTATAAAAATAATCAATGGGTTAGTGAGCGTGCTATATTGGCAGCCAAAAACATTGATGTGAATTTAATAAACTGCACAATTCAAAATGAAATACCTGATGAAGAAACAACATATAATTCCATAGATACTGTTATCAATCACGATGAATCAGTTAATTATCCAATAGAATTTTTAAATTAATTGGATCTACCAGGAATGCCACCGCATATTTTATCTTTGAAAATTGGTTCACCAATCTTCCTTCTAAGAAATATAAATCCACCGCGACTATGCAATGGGGCAAGGCTATCAGTAAAAAAATTAATGAATAACATAATTTTAACCATTTAAACCATTAACCATGGCAACCATTTTAACCATGGCAACCACTTTAAATGGAAAACACCAAGGGGAACATGTACTACTACCACGCATTCCCATGATACCAACGGATACTCCATGTGAATTCAAACGTCTACAGTTTTCTGTACGACTAGCCTTTGCAATGACCATTAACAAAGCACAGGGACAATCATTGCAAGTATGTGGATTAAATTTGATAAATCCATGCTTCTCACATGGACAGCTGTACGTTAGGTGTTCACGAGTTGGAAAACCATCAAATTTATTTGTTCTTGCACCAGATAGGAAAACAGAAAATGTTGTATATTTACAAGCACTACTAAGATAAAGTTCACCATCAATCATCAAATATCATTCATTTCATGATGATATTTAATAATTACAAAATTATTGTTCAATTGAAATTCGTTTGCAATATTGTTTAATATCACAAGTGAAGAAGCATGTTTATTCCACCATCAACTATGTATATCTATGTGTTGTACATATGTTATATTCAAATGACATATGTAGGGATAATTTTATTGTTAATTTTCATTTTGATGTATTGTATACATTTGATCATTAATAAATTATGTTTGAGGTATCAAAACTTCCTTTTTGTTCAAACACAGCAACGTGTGAACGGGTACAGCTAGTATATATATATATTTTTTACATCAATTGTATACATTGATCGTCGCATTTATTATAAATATATATATATTTTTGGCATAAATTGCATACATTGACCGTTGTATTTAATTTGAATGTACTCCGTAGCGAAGTATGGGTTTTCAGCTGGTATATATATATATATATATATATATATATATATATATATATATATATATATATATATATATATATATATATATATATATATATATATATGGGAGAAAAAAGTAATATAATATGGGACAAAAAAAGTAAACCCACTTTTTACCCACCGCATAGGAACAGCACTTTGCCTAAAATATGGATACTATATTTACTTTGTTGTAATTGTGACTTATGTCCCTCTGGCCGGAAACATGCCAAACCAGGTTTCGACTGGGCGCAGAGGAATATGGCTGCAGTTCACGAGGGCAACAGAAGGGACTTTAGTCCGTTTTTAGTACACCTTCATTTTGGCCGACGCCCAGCACGCAGCCACTAGGCTATATCTTGGGCCGTTTCTTACTTTAATACTGGGTATCAACTCTTCAGCGAGCCGGCCAATGTTTGGAACACCAGCAGGCGCGCGTGGCACAAAGTGCAACGTCTCTTTCAACCTTGATTATTCCTTTTGTAAAAAACTTTTTTTTTCAAATTGAAAATAATAATTCTGCGTTTTATGACAAGATATAAAATGTTGATAATATTGGGATATATTTATATTTAAAGGCCAAAGAATGCAGATACAATCGCCTTATTTCAAAACTGCCCGGTTTATTGGATCTAAGGACAACTTGCGAATTGATTCCTATTATATCCAAAAACCTAAAAAAAACAATGAGAGAGTATATCCTCTTGATATGCGGGAGGCCGTGTAATAGCTGCACATTTGATCGACTACATCAACTCTTGCTCATGTCATATTGTAATCCAGTATAATCGATGGTTTACCACGGTTAAATCACGACTGGCAGTGAATGGAAAGGAATATAAGGGTCAGAATATCAGACCTGCATCAGAAAAGGGCGTAGCTATAAATAGAAACTGCTTAGAACATTCAAACTTTACATGTAAAAACAAACCATTCAAAATTACGAAAATGTACACTTTTCGAAATGAACACTTTAAAAAAATTACGTACTTTGTACACGGACGTACCCGCTGAAGGGTTAAGGAAAAGTTAAATATGTCACTTCCTTTGCTGCCGTGCACCACACCACCGGAACTCTCCTTATTTCCCCAAACACCTGTTACTATTATATAAATACGAATAATTATACCGACATATATTCTCTATAATCGTAATCGTGTTTCAGTTGAAATTAGCAAGAAGGAATTTTATATTTCTAAGGGAAAATATGGACAGTCATTGAATAACCACCGGTTATTTTCGCAAGTGATATACATTAAATCAAAAGTTCACAAACATCTTCTAGAGAGATTTCAATTTCCTGTGATAAATCAATACTGTTTCTGAAAATTATTAGAGCCAACTCAAATCAATATCCGTTGTATTTTCAAGGCTTATTTTTTGCCCTTTTATCGTTTAAAAAAACGCTTTGTAGTAAACTTTTAATATTTTTTTCGAAATATAATAGTTTAAACGCTTTCATAAAAGGAGGCTAATTTGAATGTCCTGCGAAAGGAAAGAAGAACAAATCGTGGTTCGATAACTGGAGATGAAAATTTTGTTATAATTTCACTACTGTGATACAGTTATTGTATCAACACACTGAGCACCCGATCATCTTATGTCGGATAATCCGTGTCGTGTCGTCTTTGAATCACGAAAGAAAACAAAAAAACTTATTCACTGAAAAAGTTCTAACATATTTTGTAAACAAAGAAATGCAAGACTTATTTTTCCAGAAATAAAGCCAGGTGAGTTTTAATTTCTGAATGAAATACCATCGCTGGGGTTTCAACTGGGGTTTTTTAAAACTGGGAGTTTTAAAAAACCCCAGTTTATAATGTTATGAGTAGATCGTTTGGAACTCCTAATAGTTTAGGTTTTACTGTAAACAAGCAAATTAAAAAAAAAAAATTCTCTACCTTTTTTTTGGGGGTGGGGGGGGGGGAGGTTGTGCACACCCGTGCATCAAGCAGAATGGGTAATGGATTGCTGAGTGCAGATGAATAATTTTTCGACTGTTTTGAGATCCTATTGAATTGTATCATAATGACGCTTGAAAAAGCACGTTTAAGAAATGAGATCCCTCCCAGGTATTGGGAGAAATTTTTCCTTGAACAGTGTAATCGTTTTGGTTCGCTATTTTAACTGAACACGGTACTTCGTTATAATTGTTAAAGAAAGCTTGGTACTATCTAGTCAATTTGTCTTTGATTGAAATCTTTATTTTTCAATAGCCAATTAGCCCTCTTGGCAAATATTCTCCGTAATATATCGCATAATCCTTCACCGAGCACGAAGAACACTGAAGTTTTCTAATACGGAGAAGTGAGGCAAGCAGTGTCTGAGTAACTTTAAAAAGTTCGAGGAAGTTAGTCTAGCTCGAAAGAGAAATACTTAACGCCAAAGTTCTTAGTATAAGGAGGTCCCCAGGCTTCTTTTTTCCTTATGCTGATGTCTCAATTTCTCTAGAAAACCTGCTTACCTACACACTGTAAAACTACATTTTGCTGATACAAGAACATTACGTTATGATTTGATAAGCACTTTCCAATGTTCGAAGAAGTTCAATCGAAGCCAAATCGAATATGTTCGGAATCAATAGAGCTTTTAGAAGAATCAAGACTGAAATTCAGAATGGCGATAATGCATCAATAAGTTAGTAATCAAGAAAGAAGTTGGGGATGGTAATTATTTAGCTAAAGTTAGATTTTGTTTATCGAAATAATCTTAGTAAACAAACTAAAATAATCTCAATTGAGAATCCCGTATAAAGATTATCCTGTCGATATTTTTGTTTACGTTTTTCTGTAGTTTGCATGCTCAAATGAGGATGGTAAGAAGACCTCCAGATTGTTACTTTAAATGAAATAAAAAATTTTTAAGACACTGTTTTTTAAGGAAGCTTTTATATGACACTAAGTAAAAAGTTAGGGTAAAAACAGCCGCGCTGTAAATTGAATGATTTTCAATGAAACTGAGAAACATTTTAAGGCTGTAGTACAAGTTAAAACGAAAAAGAAATGATCCGTTATACAGGTTAACATGAAGAAATTAAGTAGGAAAATTTAGGAAAGTACACAAAGAATTGAAAAAAAAGTCTCAAGGGGTTTTGAAAAGAGATAATAAGAATTCAGGCAACGCCAGATGCGGGTAATGTGGATATAAACTTCCAGAATAATTACCCCGTACTCTGTAATGGTCAAGATCAAGAATCAGTTTAGTAATTAGAAGCATGTGTATAGCACTTTAACCCAGCGAGTCACTGAATCAATCGCTGTGTGTAAAAGGAGGGGAACAATTAAATAAGTTAAAAAGTGAGAAATTATTTAATTCTTACTCCTCCTTTAATTCTCTACCTAATAAGGTTATCTGCTTCTCAAATCGTTATTTAGAAAGTATTGGGTCATCTCATAAGTAATGCGGGTTTTTTTTCTTATTGGTCAAAATGAATGATGCAATGTTTAACATTTATTGCGAGTTTTTACAATCTGTATAGTTGGTATACAAACCAATAATTATTGTCAATCGAGTACCAGCAAAATAAATCTAATAAACCATACAGATTGTAAGATTACTCAATAAATGTAAAACATTGCATCATTCATTTTGACCAGTAAGAAAAATAATCCATTACTTATGGGATAACCTAGTAATTTTTCTCGGGACAAAAGTATTTTAACTTATTTTTAAACGTTCTATAACTTCTTAAAAGGTTTTCATACCTCCTTACCTCCCACCTCCTACTAAGGATGTAATCTCCCTTAATATTGTCTCATTATCTAGCTTCAGAAAAGTTTCCTTCTATCTACTCTAGAAAATAGAGGACAAAACCCAAACATGTTTAGAGATATTGCCCTAGATCATCGCTTGGACAACAGACCTTCCTACAACAGACAAATTTAACAAAGGTAAATTTTATTTTTATCGTTTTCAACTTTGTAAAGAATCGCCAATGTTATAAATCATCATAGAGTGATAAAGAATGATTTTCAGAGAGGTTGAGAGAATAGAGCGGAATCATATCTTACGAATGAACGATATGTGTGAACAATATGTCATTGTCTTCCAGATACAGACAGCTGTATTTGAAGAGATACAAACGGTATATCCTATATCGAGGAAGGGCGAGAAGTGCCTCGTCTGACATCAAACAATCTTTGATGTCTTTGTTATCTCGTTCTCTACGCCTTTCGGTGAAATCGCTTCGGCTATATTACGGAAAATTCGTGTATCTTTTATTATATGATAAATGTATAGCACATGTGGACGATACTGCGACAGTAGATAATACATATTATAAGCATTTCCGAACTGATTTACACGCAATGAAGACAGCATCATAACTCAAATAAGTATAGTATTTTTATGTAATTATACTGGAAAATAATACAAAAATTACAAGTGTATTAGTATTTTATATTTTAACTGAGTTATTTACCAAACAGCAACACCATTTTCAGAGTTCTTAAAAAGGTCTCTATTGACCGTCCTATATTACTAAACCAAGTTTCAAACGAAGAGGTCGGGGTATGAATTTTCCTTACTGGACTTTTATACTTAATACTTAATTCCAGTCTCGATAATATGCTTAATTTTAGTACGTTGATACTTAATTCCAGTACCTTTATACTTAATTCAGTACCTTTATACTTAATTCCAACCTCGCAAGCATTTGTATACGCACTAATACTGGAACAATGAGAAAAACTCAACATGGACCCTGCTCAAAGATTGCATGAAGTGTTGTGATGAACAGCTCCATTTTTCTCAGATATTAGATGAATGTCTCTTTCTCTCTCTCTCTCTCTCTGTAAATTTATATATATATATATATATATATATATATATATATATATATATATATATATATATATACATATATATATATATACATATATATATATATATATATATATATATATATATATATATATATATATATATATATATATATACATATATATATATATACATATATATATACATATATATATATACATATATATATATATACATATATATATATATATATATATATATATATATATATATATATATATATATATATATATATATATATATATATATATATATAAATAAACAATGTAACTTCTCTAGATGGCCACCGTTCTCAACGGAATTATTTTGCTCAGATTCAAGGATGTTATGGAAGGAACCTCTTTTCACCCCTTCAAATGGCCACTTTTTTCGGAACCATGACTGGCCGCCACAGAGAAGTTTCACTATATATATATACACACACACACACAAGTTGAAGTTTCAAATTACGAAACTGCAACTATAATACAATTTAGAACATTTATTTATTACTAGCTCGGCTTCGCCTAGCTACGCTCAAGCCATCCGTGTAACATATTTATGTACTTCGGGCCCCACAAAAGAAAAAAAAAAGTCCTACAAATGTGTTAAATTCAAGCCAATTTTCATTCCCGTCGCTGCCGACAGATGGCTGCACCACTGGAGTGCAATTTTCATTCCTGCCTCTGTCGACAGATGGCTGCACCCCTGCACATACTGGATATATATGATTTGATTTCTCAGAGGGATGGCTTCATTAGAATCCAAATATCTCTAAAACTATTGAATTAACAGAATAAGTGTACGCAGAAAAAATTATCAGTTTTCGAAGCTCTTTCCAAATATGTAACATTTATGTACTTTCACGAGAAAAAAAAATACACCGATTTCTGTATTTGTCGGCCATTTTTTTCGAGGATGGGTCCGCCCGGTCGCGTTACTGTCACGTGATCTCAACAAACACTTCTGTTACTTTATTAATATAGATTAAGCTCACAAATAATTAAGAATGATTATAGTTATATCCACGTTTACAAAATGCCGTCATTTGTATAACAATTTAAATCATTACTGCATGCAGGCCCAGATTTCCGCATGGGCAAGAGGGGCACTTGCCCAGGGCCCCCAAAATTATGGGGCCACTAATTAAGTATTAAGTTGTACATATTTTTGAAAATTTGGTTTTTGGTTAATACAGTAAATGGGGGCAGTGGCAGATACAGAAAAAAATCCTGGGTGGGGGTACAGTGCACCCACTATAGTGAAAGCATAGTTACATCTGTAAACGTTAATTTATTTATTTATTATTTTTCTCTTTTTTTTTGGGGGGGGGGTTAATAACTTCAGACTGTGATCTATTTTGAATTTCAAGAGAAAATTTCATTAATTTGTTTATTAACATTAAAAAGTAAATTAATAAATAAACACTTATTATTTTTTTTTCTTCAAATTTTTGACTTGGTCGAAATTTTTTTGAATATCCAGTCCCAATCTATAGAGGACCTGGGTGAGTGTCCCACATGTTCATGTGGAAATCTGGACCTGTGGGGGGGAGGGGGGCATGTGGTTCCCTGTGGATCTGTCCTTGGAGAGGCCCCCAAAGTCTGCTTTGCCCAGGGCCCCATTGGGTCAAAGTCGGGCCCTGACTGCATGAAACATGCCCTGGTAAGCACCAATTCGACGATAGGATTCTCGCGTTCATGCAGCAGCAATTGGCTTAAGTTCCACCTTTTCCATGCTCAGCAGTACAGCGTAATACATTTACAGCGTAAAATAATCTATATACGTATATAAAACAGTTCCGTTACTGACTGACTCACTGACATACAACGCACAGACCAAACCGCTGGATATAAAGGGCTGAAATTTTGCATGGCAATTCTTCTTATAGTATAGGGGTGCACTAAGAAAGATTTTTGAAAAATTCGTCTTAGATTTTTTAAAATAAAATTTTTAAGTTGTTTTAGTAACTTTTTTTAAAGTTTGAATTTAAAATAATAATTTGAGGTTATGAAGTTTATATCACGAGAAAGATCATAAAAATTCCTTTAAAATGAAATCTTTTTCGAATCTTTACCTCCATTTTCTGATTTTTGGTGAATTTTTAAAGATTAAATTTTAGAATTTAATTTATTAAATGCTGATCACGTGATTTCTTTTTCTGGTACTTTAAATAAATTTATCGTCACGTCCATAACAATGAAATAGACAAAAATATTTTTTCCCTTGCTAATGCGGCAGACGATTGGACATTATCCAAAAAAATATTAAAATACAGTAAAATATATGTTCCTCAAACTGTATTATATTAACTGTACTATATTCTTTAGTATGTCCTATTACATTTAATTTGAATATTTTCTTCTACATTATTTTTTCGAATAAATATCACTTACTATTTTTTTATAAATATATATATATATATATATATATATATTTTACATCAATTGTATACATTGATCATCGTATTTATTATACATGTATATATATATATATATTTTTTGGCATTAATTGCATACATTAACCTTTGTATTTAATCTGAATGTACTCCGTAGCGAAGTGCGGGTTTTCAGCTAGTAAATATATATATTTTTATTTATTCAACCACATATACGAAATAAATTTTCTATTTCAATTTTCCTTGATTGTTCGGATGCATTATGTCAAGTAAATGCTTTGCAACTTAGATATTTCTACTGAACCCTTCGTTTGAGAATAAACATGTAAATTATTCACCTATTGTAACGCACAGAGAGCTAAAGCAAATCAAAATGTTACGAACTTTCTTCTGAATATTTTTAGGAATTATGACCTGGATCATAAGTTTAAAGACTACTTACTGTCTCTAAACATATCAAAAAGATTTAGCCATGACATGTTTTTGTAAAGTCATGGCGTTTTGTTCATGAAGTAATTGGCACATAGCATGAGCAGTAATAAAAAAAAAGTTAACTATCAATTTTACTCTAAAAAGTAGAAAAGAAAAGTCTCATTTTAAATAGAATATAAAAATTGAAATATTAACAAAATAACATAGATTTAGATGAACAGCTTGTATGCAAAACTGGTTGTTCAATTTAACTCAATTCAAATATATAATTAACAGTTACATAATTTGGTAACCTAACTTTTAATTATTTACTTAATTTAAAAAGCTCCCACATTTTAAGAACTGTTTAACAGCATGTTTCCCTTTTATTCAATGATAGAATTAGATAAGCTAAGTCATGTTTTCGCATAATTACGTTTTTGCTGTTTCACAAAGTGTTCATTTTAGAATTTAAATATATTCAAAATATTTCGACATTTTACTTGAGAAAACAAGATTCTTTATAACTTGTGATGTGGTGATAATATTCCGTCGTTATAAAACGGCTTTGAATCGATAATCGCAATATTTCCTTTGTACGTGGTGTGACGGAGAAGTAATAACTTAGATAAATATTGATATGATACTCGATCGTGTTATCACACAGTATCTTTATTTACTTTACAGTTGTACAGCCGAAATAAACATTAGTTCAGTAAACAGATGCATTTAAGGCATACATTTTCAATTAACTGGATTTAAACAGAAAATAAAATGCTTCGGTGGCAGAAGCCGTATTTTTCCATGCCGCGAACATATTTATAAATAGGAATGTTTATCGTATGCGCTATGAACTGTCTATGTTATTTTGAAGCCATTAATGCCCACAGTATCCATAATACAACTATTTTTTTAGATCGACCCTCCACAATGTTTTTATCGAAAACATGGTTCTAAAGATATATAAAAAATTGAACATGCTTTAAATTTGGATTTAAATATCTGAAAAGCAAAATTTCGAATTGTTCAAGTATTTTTTGTTATGTTTATGTAAAATCATATTTGAGAAATAAAAGTCATTACTAAATGCGTGTTTCTGTCCTGTGGATCCCTTTATAGATAAATTCAGGATAGTGTAGCATTAAAAAATAGCAAATTATACTAAATTATAAAAGTAATTCTATTTGTTCATACATGCTTTACTCTCTTTAATTATTAACCATAAAATAGTTTAAAGTTGTAAATTACACACCCACACACACACACACACATATATATATATATATATATATATGTGTGTGTGTGTGTGTGTATGTATGTATATAATTTCAATTCCATTCATAAATAGTCATAAAGTAACGTAAAAATAACTATTCTTCAATAAGTGGAAGTTATTCTTAATTTTGTACAATATTTAGAGCCTAAACAATAGTGAAAGACTTGGCCAGTTTGTGCCCAATCAATACAGAGAATTAAAATACAGAGAAGCCTAAATACCTAGCAATCTCAGGTGACCTAAATGATGATAGCGATATCCCACTTATGAGTATAATGAGAAACCATCTCATGAACGGTAACGACAACGTTCTCTTTTCAAGAAACATTTCTAAGTGGCATTCAGTGGCTCAGATAAGAAGTTCTCTTCGTTTTCCTTTTCAACTCTCACACCCCTCTGAAGTACTTGCTTATTTCACATCATAAAATTAAAGGCATAAAAGGTAGTGGGAGAGCTACCTTTTATGCAAGTGCTGGTAACTCATGATTTGAAAATAGGAGAATCAAAGTACACAAGAGGGGAAAAACGATAACATAAAAGTGTCAGCAAAGAGAAAGAAAAAAATTCTATAGTCATTTTGAATCATATTCATTACGACGATCAGGATTCCTATGATTGACTGAGTATATATGTTGGTGTTTTCAATTTACTTATATAATAATTATATTTATATATATATATATATATATATATATATATATATATATATATATATATATATATATATACACTGCCAGCAGTGTATATATATATACATATATATATACACTGCTGGCTACTGTAAATGCAACACCCTGAAGGAAACATGCAAATAACATGAAATTTACAACATGCATTAGCGGAGGTAAGATATGCAAATGATTAGAATTTCAGCGCAGACGCACATCACGCGAGCCTGTGGCGCCACTTCAAAGCGCTATTTAAGGCTTGGAGATTTCGACAATTTCAAGTTCGGCAATTGTGTTTTTCTTGTGGTTTTTTCAAAAAAACGATCAATTATGATCCATTAACGATCCAATTTATGATCAATTAACGATCAATTTATTCCGAGTTCGACAGAGGAAGGATAGTGGCCTACCGAGATTGTGGATTATCTTTCAGGGAAATCGGTAGTCGTGTTGGACGAAACCAAACAACTGTAATGCGGATACGTGATCGCTGGATGCAGGAGGGTACGACGGACAGGCGTGTTCGATCGCATCCACCTCAGCGCACCACTTCACGTGATGACAGGCAAATTGTGCGGATGGCAGTGACGGATCGCTCAGTCACATCACGAACCATAGCACAGCACATGAAGTCTGTAAAGCATCATCCAGTGTCTGCGCGTACCATTCGACGCCGTTTACAGCAGAGTGGTCTGTCCGCAAGACGTCCATTGCTTTGTCTACCTTTGACGCAGAACCACAGACGTCTCCGCCGCCAATGGTGCGATGACAGAAGGATGTGGACGGCAGAATGGAATGAAATTGTCTTTACTGACGAGTCACGCTTCTGTCTGCAACACCACGATGGTCGTATTCGAGTCTGGAAACACCGTGAAGAGAGGATGCTGAACTATGGTATGGGGCGGTATTGGATATCACTCTCGCCCACCTCTCGTACGCATTGTCGGTACTTTAAACAGCCAGCGCTACATCTCCGAGATGTTGGAGCCAATTGTCCTTCCTTACCTTCAGATCTTGCGCACAGCCATATTTCAACAAGATAATACGCGACCACACGTGGCACGCATTGTCCAACGGTTCTTCGTCAATCGCCAGATTGAATTGTTTCCCTGGCCGCCTCGCTCTCCGGATCTTTCGCCGATAGAAAACATGTGGTCCATGGTTGCTCTACGATTGACCCAGATTCCATCCCCAGCTGCCACAGCAGATCAACTTTGGCAACGTGTGGAAGCTGCTTGGTCTGCTGTACCCCAAGAACTCATCCAAAGTCTCTTTGAATCAATGTCGAGGCGTGTGGCAGCGGTGATCTCCAACAATAGCAGCTACTCTGGCTACTGATTTTGGCAGGAACCACACTTCACAGAAGTCTATAAATTTAATCATTTGATACTTGGTCAACATGTTATCTACAAAATAAATTTTGTTGTGATATCTCTTGTCTTTCTTGGTGTTGCAATTTGTGTGGCCAGCAGTGTATATATATATATATATATATATATATATATATATATATATATATATATATATATATATATATATATATATACATACAGTAACCACCGGTTATAGTGATCAGTGGTTATAAGAATCAATATCGCAAGAACACAAGCAAATGTATTATTTCTATGTTAAAATTTTCGCTTTAAAGAATCAGTCGACCGGTTTTAAGAATCAGCTTACAGTCTTCGCTTTCCATCTGCTTTTCTGCCAGGACACTGGCATCGGTACCAGTGTCTGTGGGTTCGAGTCCTACTATTGGCATGGACATCTGTAGCCGTTCGGAATCGGATTTAAGCAGTAGGTCCCGGTCTAATTAGCCCTCGTGTGGCAGAAGTTGACCATAGCGCTCCAAACCAAACCAAACCTTTCATTTTTCCAAAAAGCCACCTAAACCCTCCAAAGGAACGAAGTTCTTTCTTTACTTTTTTAAAAGAAAGACTGATAAGACTTTGGGATGGAGTGCAGTCGTAAAATGCAACCCTTTCTTTGTTTGGCATCACATCAGTTTCCCCGTAAACACTTTAGGTAAACTCTGTCCTATTATCTTTTCCCAGGGGCATCTCTGCCCCCTTTAGAGGATTAACGCAAATTAAAGAGCGTTTAATGCCAAATTATCTAATATATGTATATGTGCGCGTGTGTGTGTATGTGCGTGCATGTCCAAAAACCTAACTTTTGGCTATAAGAATCAACCGCTTATAAGAATCAAAACACGCATAACAAACGTGATTCTTATAAACGGAAATTACTATATACAGTAACCACCGCTTATAGTGATCAGTGGTTATAAGAATCAACCGTTTATAAGAATAAATATCGCGAAAACAAAAACAAATGTATTATTTCCTTGTTAAAATTTTCGCTTTAAAGAATCAATCCACCAGTTTTAAGAATCAGTTTATACTCTTCGCTTTAATTTCATTTTTCCAAAAAAGCCACTTATACCCTCAAAAAGGCACGGAGTTCTTTCTTTCTTTTTTTTTAAAATGAAGATTGATAAGATGGGATAGAATATAGTCGTAAAATTCATCCCTTTCTTTATTAGACATAACATAATAGTTTCTCCTTAAACGCTTTAGCACAACACTGTCCTAGTAGCTTGACCCAGGGGCATCTTTACCCGTCCGGGTCCGATTTCACTTTTCTCCACTGACAAACAAAAATAGGGACTCTTTGTTTCCCACCTCCCACATCCTGGTTGCGGCTTCCTGGACCCTGAAACACATAAATCTTCGGCGAAGTGTCCACTATCACTTAGGAAAACGTGACATTATTAGCAGTCAGCACGTTATCAAACCGTGAAACGTAAGTTAGAAGGTGAATCTTCGTCTGAGACTATTAGTATTGAAAGAGGTATAAACAACCTCCTGTAAACTTCATTACGTCAAACTACCATAGAAAACTTTTTCTTGCTCCCTTCCTGTAGTTGAAATGTTAAAACTGTTAAGCAGGTATGTAGTAACAAATATTGAATTTTTTTCTTCTCTTACTATAATTATGTGTATCTACTTCTAGGTCTAGAAATTAAGTTATATTTTTAAAATTATAAAAAATAATTTTAATAAAAGATTACTGACGTCAATTAAAGAGTATTTTATGGTAAATTATCTAATATATGTATAAATAGGTGTGTGTGTGTGTGTATCTGTCCAAAAACCTAAATTTCGGCTATAAGAATCAACCGCTTATAAGAATCAAAAACAGTAATAACAAACGTGATTCTTATAAGCGGAAATCGCTGTATATACATACTCGAAATACGTAATTTTTAACAATTCAAGCAACGTCATAACTTCCTGATTGTGATAATCGTCGAGTATAGTCGCTCTTTCTACTATTTACTTCAAGCAAGCCATTGACTTCGATCCTAGAGAGATCGCTAAACAAACAGAATAAATACTTATTTACTTAAAAAAAAACTATCATAACTTTTATCCCAAACAACAAAAATGAATCCGAATTTCACGCATGCATAACATATGTATGCGAAATTTTATGCGCATATTTCAAGCGAATTGTTGATTTGAAATCAGATTAACCGCCGTGTTATTTTCAGGCGGGTGCAAAAATTTGAATAAAGTTATCCGTAAGAATAACCCACATCCAACCGTAATTCGGAGCTTAATTCAATACATGTGCAAAGAAGATTGCGACTCACATCTCTGTACTGTGGAAATGGATATCCCAGAATACTATCTGTTCCCCTCGGGAATGTTCTGACATTGATGTGGGTTGATTTAAAAGGGCTTAACTTTTTTTGTATAATTTAACTATAGTAGCTAGTCAAGATATCATTTTTAAATTACTTTCTTTCCGGTAATCACTCACGCAAATAAAATTTTTGAATTTGCATTATTTTGGAAGATAAAAGTTGATATACCGAGTTTAAATGGAAATTAAACTTCCCTTTAAAACAGCGGATTCGAATCTTTATTCTATTACGTCTCCCTAAAAAAAATTTTTTCCCCGCATCTCCCGGAAAAAAAATTACACGCCTTCCTATCTTTTAATAGATATAATAATATAGACACGCTTTAAATAATAATAACTTTATAACAAAAAATTAAAACTACAATTAACAGAATAATAAGATTTTTCTACAATAATATGAACATGCACATTTATTTTTATATTAAATTACTAATTAAACTACATCTAACGCATCAAAATTTAATGCGAGGGTGGTTGTTGTTTATTGACACGACAACCGAGGCACATTTGTCGAAGATGATAGACGAATAGTTTTCGATAAGTCGAACGATTAGGAAGATGATAGTCGAAAAGTTTATCAAATCTTGGGTGCAATGTGGAGAGTGCCGGTTGTAACTGTTTTTCGACTATTAACTTGGTTCGATATTTGGTTTTCGTTGCAGCCAGTGCCCAAAAGCCCGTTTCGCATAAATAAGACGTTACAAACGGTAGAACTTGCATTGCTTTTAAATACAAAGATTCATCCAGAATTGAATTTGATGGCATTTTGAAACTTTTGTTTTCGTCAGCTATCGCGTGGCAATTCTATCAATTTTTCTTTCTCTATGGTTGTCATCACAAATTCGTCTATTTATAGATATTACGGTTTATTCGTTTATTTATACATATTATGGTACGAACATTGATTTTTTATCAAAAAAGTTTTGGAGCCTTTCCTGACAATAGTCCGCGCCTTCCAGGTTGGAAACCTCGGCTTAAAAGAAAAAAGGAGCAGATTTATAAATTGGGATGTAGAGAGAGAGTTTATTACTGTATAATTTATTTCTGGAAGGGTTGGGGGGGGGGATTAGTGCCAGAAAGTTAACACTCAGTGAGATATTTTTTTAAAGTATTCAAATGAGATAAGGCAAAGTCAGTACGGCGAAGATGTAAACTGCGACACAGTACTAATTACTATCATAAAAGAGATATAATTTCCTAAACAGAAAGGAAAACTATTGATAATCCGGATTTTTACACTTCCAATTTCATAGTAATGTTGTTTCCTACTGTCTAAGTTTGGCGTCAGTTTGAAGGAGTGAGGTCACAACTCCGTTTTGGTATTTTTGTAATTTTTCCTTTGGTTTATCGATACTCGCTCTTTCAATCGTTATGTAAATTTTACGTAACTACTCAAGTATAAAAAGGAGTACATTCTTGTGACGCTGTGCATTTTTTTTATTTTGACTTGTCTACGCATTCAAGCTGTTTTGGGAAGTTACTCAGTACTATGTTAGATTATCGTGATTGTCTAAAATTATAACTCGCGAGGTACGGACGGACGGTTTTAGCGTTTGAAATTTTGCTTTCCGGATGCCCGTCATGGAAGAAAGTTATCCTGCTTTAAAAAATATTATATAATAAATGTAATAAATAAATTTGGTACATTTTGGTACTTTTCTCTTTAACTGTTTACTGCTTGTCCAAGCGATACATGCTGGGTCTGGCGCGCTGTCAAAATTATAACTCGCGAGGTACGGACGGGCGGTTTTGGCGTCTGAAATTTTGCTTTCCGGAGGACCGTTATGGAGGAACATAATCCTACGTTAAAAAATATTATATAATAAATGTAATAAATAAATTTTAAAGCATTTTGGTACTTTTCTATTTAACTGTATACTGCTTGTCCAAGCGATACAGACTTGGTTTGGCTTGCTGCCAAAATTATAACTCGTGAGGTAATGACGGACGGTTTTAGCGTCTGAAATTTTTCTTTCCGGAGGACCGTTATGGATTAACGTAATCATACGTTAAAAATATTATATAATAAATGTAATAAATAATATATAAGAAATATTTATTATAATTATATATAATAAATTTTTGATTCAATGTTGCCTTCTGACGTTAAGACGCACCCCAATTTTAAGTCCATTATTTCTATGTAAAAAGGTTGGTCTTATGATCCGAAAAATTCGATAAAATGATTACGCATCAGAAAAATAAACGTCTGATTAGCTCCGAGTAAAATAGTTTTATGAAAATCCTCACTGAACTGGAGCTTGGACGCGAAGTCATGACAGGTACCGATGAAAGGCGAAGGAAGCAAACAAAGTCAAAACAAACCAATAAAAAACAGTTACGTGCGCATCAAAAAGCGTAAAAACAATGACGAAATGCTTCTGAAAACCCTATTTCCAGCAAATGCTGTCGGTAGTATAAATTAATATTGACGCCCGATAAAGTTATTGCACAGTTAATTAAACAATACTGTAATTAATTTGGAAAGCATATTAGCTTTTACCGTTTTCTTTTCATTAGCGATACATTAATTATACATTCGGAGCCAAAATATTATCCAAGCTAAAATATTTTGCTGCGGGGCAGTTATTGAGCGAACATAGATTATAAAGTATATACCTAAATAGCTGAATATACATACATACATATACATATATATATATATATATATATATATATATATATATATATATATATATATATATATATATATATATGTATGTATATTTTGCTCCAGGGCACAAATTATAACGAACATAAATTATAACGATAGGTTATACCTAAATAGCATATTTGGAACATAGAATACTGGTGATTGTCTACACGTCAAAATGGCATAGATACAAACAACGAATAGATTATTTTCATTTAATTTAGAAATGATCAATGGTTAAAACAAAGTAAGTCTAAGGTATTGAAGTTCACTTAATGGGAATGATTCGGTGAGTGTAGTTTATACAGCAGTGGAAAAATGAAAAAAAGTATCATCATATCAGAAAATTGGTCATTATCTAAAACTATTGCCAGAACAGTGAATAATAATTTTATTCAATAATATATTTATATTATATTTATTTAGGTTATATTTATTATTTACGTTATATCTGTTTATAAGAAATATACATAAGCCGGTGAGAATTTAGCAATTTCGATCGCCTCGGTGATATTTCACTCTCGTTAAAATTTCGGAACTCGTCCATTGTTTTCCGGCCGAAATGACTCTAAACCATACAGTATTTTCCACCCCGATCCTAATTTTGGAAATTTTTTTAATTTCATTTGGGTTTAAGTTTCAGACTCATTTCCGCAGGTCGGAACCTATGAGAATTTAGTCGTTTCGGACTGCTCGCTGACATTTCACTCTCATATAAATTTCGACGACTTTCCGTCGTTTTCGGTTCGAATTAGATTGCGACACAAATAATCTTCCATCCCACACCTAATTTTGAAAATCTGTTGAATTTCATTTAGGGTCAAATTTTGGCCCATTTCTGAAGCACGGACCCTGTAAAAAGTTAGCGATTTCGGGAGTCTCGCTCACATTTCACTCTCGTCTAAGTGTCCTCACTTTAATAATATCGTCTTTGGGCCGAAAGGACTCTAAACCATGAAGGATCCTAAGATCCCGCACCTAATTTTGAAATCTGTTGAATTTGATTTGGAGTCAAATTTTGCCCTATTTACTCAGGTCGAACCTTGTGAGAATTTAACGATTTCGAGAGACTCATTGGCATTTTACTCTCGTCTAAATTTCAAAACTTATCCATCGTTTTCGGCTCGAAGTAACTTTAAACCAGGGGTAGGCAATTGTTTTGGCTCGAGGGCCGCTTTGTGGAAGCGGAGGTTAGTGGAGGACCGCACCTTTTAAAATTATTGCATTTATTAGCTAACTCTGCATTTCACAAAATGTATAAATTGTATTATAAAAATCAATAAATACAAATTAAATAAAATGTTGGCAGTTTTCCTGGCTATCTTGGAGATTTTGGCTGTCTTTGGCAACTTTTATGGCTGTCTTGGCGGGCCACAAAAAATCTGTAGCCCACCCCTGCTTTAAGCGATATAGTATCCTTCATTCCACACCTAATAATGGAAATCGGTCGAATTTCCTTTAGTGTCGAATTTAGGCCCAGTTCCGGAGATAGGACCCTATGAGAATTTAGCAATCTCGGGCGTCTCGCTGACATTTTACTGTTGTTTAAATTTCGACAATTTTCCATCGTTTTCGGGCAGAAATGACTTTAACCCTTAAAGCATCTTCCATCTTGCACCTAATTTTGGAAATCTCTCGAATTTCATTTGAGATCATTAGAACCTGAGTTAGACCCTTCCGAAATTTTGAATGCAGCAAACTGCTCCAAACTCCAAGATCTGTCGATTGGTACAGTCCGAACTGAGTCTATAGCACCGACTCTTCAGCCACTTGAAATTCTAACGTCTCCGAAATCTCTACTTTCCAAGATATCCAACAAATTTTTCATTGGGTCATTAGAACCGGAGATAGATCCTCCCGAAATTTCCGCCACAGACCACTATACTAAACATTTTGTCCAATAATAAGTCCTCATCAATGGTACCAATCATCTAGCCTCTTCAGATTATCACTCAAGCGGATCTCCACTTTTCAAAATATCCAGTTTTTAAAAAATCGGTTCATTATGCGGAGGCACTTGTCGTCAAACATTCTCCTGTACTTCGCTGCAGTTTACTGTCCACTTAATTATGGGGGCACCATATAGGCAGACAGCAGTCCCGAAATTTTGAATGCAGCGAAGTGCTGGAAACGCCGCGAAGTGTCGATTTTTGCAGTCTGTTCTGGTTCTTTGACATCGATACTCTAGCCGCTTGGCATTCTAACATCTTTGAAATCTCCTCTTCGAAATCTTAAAATATCCAGTTTATTTAAAATCAATTCATTAGAACCGGAGTCAGTCCCTCCCGAATTTTCCGTCATAGTCCCTTATACTAAACTTTTTGTCCGGTCATTAGTCCAGTTCTATAAAACCGATCCTTTAGCCACTTAAGTTGTTTTTCGAGGTGATTTTTGCTTTCCAATATATAAAGATTTTTAAAATAGATTCACCAGAACCGGATTTAGACCCTTCCAAAATTTCCGCCATAGACCCCTGTACTGAAATTTTTGTCCGGTCATAAATCCAGTTCTATGGCACCGATCCTCTAGCCACTTCAGATTGTTACTCGGGGGATCCTTGTATCATGTTTTTGAAAATATATATTTTATTTTTAAATAGGTTCAATCGAACCTGATTTAGATGTTTCCGAAATTTCTGTCATGCACTCCTATACAAAATATTTTGACCGGTCATAAATCAGGCTATATGGGTCAGAGCATCTAGCCGTTTCAGATAATTACTCGAGGGGATCTCTACTTTCCAAAATATCTAGTTTTCTGAAAATCAGTTCATTAGATCCGGAGATAGACCCTCCCAAAATTTTGAATGCAGGAAAGGGCTGGAAACACCGAGATCTGTCGATTCTTGCAGTACGGTGAGGTTTTAGCACCAATATTCTGGCCACTTGAAATTCTCACGTTTTCGGGATCTCTACTTTCCAAAATGTCCAGATTTTTTTAAAATCTGTTGTATAGTACCGGAGTTAGACCATCCCGAAGTTTCCGCTTGAGACCCCTATACTAAAATTTTTGTCAAGTTCTATGGCACCGATCTTCTAGTCTCTGTAATGGCCAGAAGAAAACCTTGCTGTAACGATCAGGTTTGACGCTATGCGCCTGTGTGGTTTCAAAAGAATAAGTCTGGGGAATCGAAAGTGTGTGTGTGTGATGTACGTAAACGAAGGAAATATGTTAAACGAATTCAAGTTGTTATTATAAAGATTTGTTATAAGTATTTTTATGTTTTATGTAATGCGTGTGATGTCTAAAATAAAATGTTCGAAGGTCTGGACCTTGGGAAAACCCACGCTACCGTACACTCCTTTCCCATTATTACCCGGGGGATCTTTATTTTCCAAAATATCCAGTTTTTTTAAATCGGTTGATTAGAACATGAGTTAGACACAATTTTGACTGACGATATCAAGGGGAGACATCTGGTGGACTCGACCATTCCACACACCCCTACAAAGCACGCGAAGGGACTTTTTCCGCGAAACAGATTTAACCCTTCAGCGAGCGCACGTGGCGTGCAACGTCCCTTTCAACCTTTTGTAATAAACTTTTTCGAATTGAAAGTAAAAATTCTGCGTTTTACGACAAGATATAAAATGTTTATAATATTGAGATATATTTATAATTAAAGGCTAAAGAATGCAGATACAATCGCCTTATTTCAAAACTGTCCGGTTTATTGGATCTAAGGACAACTTGCGAACGATACCTGTTATGTCCAAAAACCTAAACAATAATGAGATTGTCCATCTTCGTAAATGAATGAATAATCTTCGATTGTCCATCTTGTGCTCGTGTAGACACGAGAGCATGCAATAGTGCTTGTCCTAACTCATACCCAGCACTCTCACTATCGAATCCCGACGCGCTACCACTGGGCTGCACGGGCCCATTTCAAAATGTTTCTGGTAATATATTGCTCAAGTTCTAGAAAAATTGCCCTAAAAATACCGTAGAATACATCATTCAAACTGTCTTTACTGAAAATGTTTAGTAAGAAAACCACAGACACAAAATGAAAATACTTCAGTGGGTTGTGAAATTTTTTTATTTCTACTGTTTTTTGCTGGCCATAATATATACATCTACAAGTTGTTTTGTTGGATGTGAGTGAAAATTGTTAATTCAAGTATGGAAGTTTTCCTTTTTCTTTCTTTTTTCTTTTGATTTACAGATATTTTTATACACATTTTTAACAACGTTTTAACAAAAACACATACATACATTTTTCTATAAGCTCTTTTTCACATATACATAACGACATTGTACAGAACAATAATTTTTTTACAACAACATTGATAAGAATACTTTCTTGGACATATTTATGAATATACTATACCCACTTAAAAAATTATTTTTATACATACACAATAAGGTTTTGGCCAGTCTTTTATATGAGATACATCATAATAAACTATTTATGAAGATTATACAGAAAATTTTTCTGAAGTTATGAAACGGAACATTAATTCATACAATATCTCTAAATAAACTTTTTCTACATAAATATTTGAAATAAATACTTTTTGCATCCAAACTTTAGTTATATTGCACACATATTTTTTAAATTTCTTTCGTAAATACATAGTTTAAAAAAATACTTTCTTTTACGTACATAAACGTAAAATTTTGTTTACAGTACTAGATAAATATTTCAATTTCCCCTTTTTAAAAACATATTCCAATGTTTATACATTCCCTTATCCACATTTTATATTATTTTTTTACATTAACATCAAATATTGATAAAATTTAAACAGCCAATTTTTCTTATTTCTTCAGGTGAAAGATTCATATAGGAAAAAATACTTTTCTTTGGCACAGATATCTACATTTTAAACAAATATTTTACATTCATTTTTTAAAACTTTTCTTAATAATTATACACAGGTATTTAAATATTCATTTCGTAATAAGGCATATTTTTAAAAAAATTATATTTACTTTTAAATTTAGATAAACATATAATAATTCATAGGTACTTGTTTTAATTTTTTTGTATTTTCAGATACACATTTAATTAATTTTTTATACTTTTTCACAATCACGTTAAAAAAATTAGAATTTTCAGTTGCATAATTTAATTTTACATTTACACTTTTAGTAACACATTTAAACTATTTTCTTGCATTTTTAGTTACACATTTAAACTTTTTTTTAAACATTTTTACTTACACATTTAAATTTTTTTCTTACAATTTTCAAATCTTTATTAATTTTTTTTTGCATTTTTTTACATACATTTTCAATCATACAGTCCTCTAGCCTTCGTCAGATTGAAAAAGTTTTTAAACATATTTATACATGTGTGTGTGTATACATACATACATATTTGAAATCAAACTGGACGGAAACATAATGAAGGAAAATATACACTATACGAAAATGAATCTATACGAAAATACACACTATACGAGAATATACAGAGGCTGTTCACACATTTTTTAGACGATGTATGTTGTATTTACAAAACTAAATTACATAAAATTCTTGTGTTTTAAATGTTCTATTTGACATCCCTTATTCTGAACTATCTTTCGACACCGCAATTTCCAGGATAATAATGCCTTTTGTAGTGTCAGAAGAGGTTGTAAGGTATACACAAGATTCGATTCGCAAGAATCGAACTTTTGAGTGAATGAATTAAAGAAGCTGCTTTAGATATGCTAATTTCGGCATACGCGCTTAGTATAAATACCATGCAGCGTCATTAATTAAAAGAAGGTGGTTAGGATTGAAGAAGGTTGTTAAAGTTGATAGATAAGCGATAGGGAGCTACGAGGTATGGAGCTCCAGTACTATCCTGAGCTAGTGCTTAGGGGGCCCAAAGTTTACGTGGCAGAATTGCTTGTTTGACTTACTGTTTGTGAGTATTCGAAATGTGTATTTCTATTGAATGATAATATATATATTCCGTACAAGTAGTACGTATGCTTATTGCTGTAAAAGCCAATTATATGTGCAACGAATTCAATAAACATTGTTTCATGTATAAACTGTGTTTGTTTCAAATTCAAATAGAGTGCCACTTCAAATTATATACACCCAAGTCTGGGTAGAAGTGAGCATAGTTTCTCTATACTGGCGCCCGAAAGTTTATATATATACCCTGGTTGTTATCGTTACATTTATAACGAACAACATAATTGAAGTTGTACTTATATTGATAAAATTGTTGCAAGTACTTATATACTATTTAAAAATGAGTGTTGTAGAACAAAACCCTGCTGGAAATTTTCCTCGGGTAATTATGGTTCAGCAAATTGCGCCATTCGAAGCCACATTCAATGGCGGCCCCTCAAGCCAATTCCTAAAGAAAATTGAGCATTACTTTCAGCAACAATGCACCCCAGAGGGGGATAAACTTAAAATTGCTCTAGCCGCTTTAAGAGGTAGTGCATATCAGTGGTACACGTGTATGCAAATCAGTAATCTGATTTTTGACTATTTGTCATTCAAGCAACAATTTCTTAGCTTTTTTCCAAAGACCTATAATCAAAGTGAAATTGAAGCGGAAATTTATTCGCTAAGGCAACGTGAAGGTCAGTCTGCGTTAGATTTTGCTATGGAAAAGATTTCCAAGTGTGAGGAATATCTAGAAGGGATGACGGAAGCGGTAATCTTAAAAATAGTTATCCAACGTTTTAAGCCAAGTGTCCAAGATATTTTAGATAATCAAACAATTACAAGCAAGGTTACCCTCCTTCAAGTTTTAGCTAAACATGACAATAGGCATTTCTTCGCTACCCCTAACCGTCATTCAGGTACGAGAAGTTTTATACACTCGCGCCAAAATTTTTCGCGAGTTTCAAACCAGCAGCGTAAGCAGTATCGTGGGCGAAATAATAGAAGCTCACGGCGTTATAATGAAATTAGTGCACTTAAAGTAAATAATATGCAAGCACCTTACTTGCACTGGTAAGTTGTTTCACATGATATGGTTCAACCTGTTGAAACTGTGTGGTCAAATGTATTAACTTGTCCGAGCAGTAATCATTATTTTGAGAATAGTGAAAGTCGGGATATTTTTGTGGCGTATAATGAAAGTCAGTCTAGCTGGAATAATGCGGTAATTCCAGTACAAATTTCTGAAAATAGTGCTGGTACTTAATGCTAGTGGTTTAGAAAATAAATCATCTGACACTTCTATTAATGCTATACCTGATATTTTAGATGATATTCACACATCTGTTAATGAAGAAAATTTAGTAGATGAGGAAATATGCGTTACGGAAGTTAGTGAATACTTATTAGTTGACGACAATAAAAATTCTTTAAACGATAGTAGGAACTCGCTAGGTAATGATGATATTATTTCAAGTTTCCATCCGAATGAGGATGCAGTAGGCCAGGTTGATAATATGGTTTTAAATAAAGTACATGAAAACCAGACTGAGAATAAGGATGAAAAGTTGACACAGAGTTATACTGTAAGTAGTTTAGCTAATGCTTCGGAAGTTATAGAGAAAGTTTGCATTAAAACGCACGAGTACGAAAAGCTTAATCTTCCTAAAACTGAAGCAGTATTAAAGAATTTAAATGATAGCGATTCTGAAGAAGTACGTTTTAAAGAGACTTTTTCGTCAAAAGAGGATAAAACTAAAGTTAAAGGGGATAAAAAACGTGAAAAAGCGCCTTCAGGTTCCAGCATTAAAACTGCTAATACTGAAGTAATTAAGGCGGTAAACAAGAAGTCGCATAAGCACCAATACCAAAAACAGAGTCAGTTTGCTGAAAAACATGACACAAGTAGAGAGATAAAGCCAGTAACTAAACACGTTGGTGCGGAGTATAAATTTGAAAAAATAGAATCTGCATTAAAATCTAATACCGATACAAGCAACAGTACGAAGGAAAGTAACGTGTGCACTACAAAAACTCTATCAAAGGATGAACGTGGCACACATAAGGTACACAAGGTTATGAAAACGATAGATGACAATTCTAAAGGTCCTTTGCATAAGTACAGGAAGCAGACGCAAAGGAAACGGAAGATATCAGCCGCCCAGCAAGGTTGGCCTCCTCCCAAGAGACCTCCTGTCCCTCGTCAAGCCGGACCAGCGCCTCAGGACCTACGACCTGCTGCACGAAGGATGCCCACACGGTCAACGAACCCCTTTGCTAGGACTGCGACCATCAAGAGAGGTTCCACGGAATGGACAGACTGGTGCAAGGAAGTTGCTGCATTCATGAGGAACAAGTCTTGTATCAACTTTCTTATTCTAACTCCCACCCTTTAATAAAACCGAACCAAATTGGTTGAAATTCCCCATTCTATATACTGTGTAAACATTTTGAGGGAAGAGGTGAGCCACTGAAAAAAAAACGGCATACTGTTGTTTATAAATTTTTTGAAGGGGACATGTAGTGACTAGAAAAAAAATACATACTGCATAATATAATAATTAACTAACTAACATACTAACTTCACAAAACATTACGCATTATAAATTGGGGGAGAGCAGATACAAACAGTCAAGAAATGTCATGCTGTGCAATTGTGTTGACACTTTTAATTAAAATAGATCTTCTAGGGCGCAGTTGGCCAGCCCAGTATCCGCAACTCTGCAAATCCACTGTTTGATGGTGTCACCTGGACCCTTCGGGGTTAGTTTTGTAAAATGGTTGTGGCGTTTTTCCTCCACACAACGTGTGGAAGGTTTTTTTTGACTTTGCCACCCATTATGTAAAAAGTCAGACCAGCACGCATTTTCAATTAGTTAACTGAAGCCGTTCAGACCTCAGTTACCTAATTTTTTTTATCGAGGGAGGCCAGTGTAAGGTATACACAGGATTCGATTCACAAGAATCGAACTTTTGAGTGAATGAATTAAAGAAGCTGCTTCAGATATGCTAATTTTGGCATACGCGCTTAGTATAAATACCATGCAGCGTCATTAATTTAAAAAAAAGGTGGTTAGGGTTGAAGAAGGTTGTTAAAATTGATAGATAAGCGGTAGGGAGCTACGAGGTATGGAGCTCCAGTACTATCCTGAGCTAGTGCTTAGGGGGCCCGAAGTTTACGTGGCAGTACTGCTGGTTTGACTTACTGTTCGTGAGCATTGAAAATATATTGTTCTTGAAAACTGTATGTATATATTCCGTACAAGTAGTACGTATGCTTATTGCTGTAAAAGCCAATTATATATGTGCAACGAATTCAATAAACATTGTTTCATGTATAAACTGTGTTTGTTTCAAATTCAAATAGAGTGCCACTTCAAATTATATACACCCAAATCTGGGTAGAAGTGAGCATAGAAACTCTATAAGGTATTCTATCCCATTCCTCCTGAACAGCTTTCCAGAGTCCTGTAAGGGTTTTGGGACGACGTTTGGATAATGCAGATTTTAAAAGTCCGAAAGCACAAAAATCCATAGGTGATACATCGGGAGATTTAGTAGGGATATCAGTGAAGGGTATGGCCTTGATACCAGTTTTTTGTTCCATTTCTTTTAGGAAATTTACAGTGGATTTTGATGTGTGACTGCTAGCTTTGTCCTGATAGAGTCTCACAGATTGATGGCACTGTGGGTAAAGCGATGGTATTTCATTCAGAAAAATTGGCGATAAAATATGTTCCTGATAGTATTTGGAGTTAATCTTGACATTTTTTCCACTCTCTTTATTTTTAACTTGCCATTATAAGAAAAACCAGCAACAATCATGAATTCCTTAGAAAAACTTTCTTTCGATTCTTTGAACCATGTACTTAAATTTTTTTCTCCTCTTTTATGATAATAAATGGCTCTTTTTTAGTTGCAATCATTTAAATACACCCATGATTCATCTATTGTGACAGTTGTTTTCCATTTTTCTTTGGATAAGTGTTTCTCATATAGAATTCTGCAGCGTGTCCTGCGTTCAGCGATATGATTTGGAAGAAGACGATGCACATTGCGTTTTTTCGCTTTCTTAAGATTTAAATCAACCTTGATTATTTTGTTTACAGTGGACACCGAGCATTTCAATGAATTTGCAACTGTCCTTTGACTAGGGGGATTTTCTTTTAACATTAAACAACGTACCTTTGCAATAGTCGAAGATGTCCGTTTTTTCTTTGGATACTTATTTGGAATTTTTGTCCCACTTGAGGCTCCAATTTGACGCTTTTTTCCTTTCTTGTTGACGATATTACCTATCGACGCTTTAGATATCACAAAACCATGACTCTCACATCGTTTTTGGATAACGGAGTATGCATATTTCTCTTCGGAAAGAGCATAAATGTATCCTTCGAACCACTGCTTTGTTAAAAGCGCCCTTTTGAATAAAAACAAAACTTTCAAGCCGTAGACGATAATTTTGACTTTTAAAAACATAGTACAATTGCAATTATTTCTTTTGCAGCAAACGCTTTTTTATTGCCGCTTACCAAAATCGTCTAAAAAATGTGCGAACAGCCTCTGTATAACGATGAATGAATAATTTGCATTTTACACTCCCAAGAGACGAAAAAGTAATCTTTTGTGATGTCAGAGTTAAATAATACATATGAATATAAAGAACAAAACCACATCGTTGTCGTCAGATTGTGTTATGTTCGATATAGCTTTACAAGGGTATTTGAGAATCTCACGATGGAAGACAAAATTAAAATAATGTTAAAACTTCATATAGCTCATTCTCCTATTTTCTTACCATATTTTATGGATCGGACACTCAAAAAATAAAACAAAGAAATGAGCAACATTTTTGTACTCAAGGGACCTAATAAACAAATAATTAATATTATTTTTTACTACATTAAAGACACTTAAAAATCAGAAATAAGTATTTTGTGTAGAAGAATAGGAACTATTTATCAAAAAAACTTTAAAATGCATTTTACAAATTGCTCGTTGCGTATTCATTTTTTTCTGATTTCTTCCAAATTTTTCAGGATTATTAAATGAAGTGTTTGTCATAAAACTGTTCATCATTCTTTGATACCAGAAATATTTTTTAAAAGTTTTAGAGCCTGAAGTAAATAAAAAATATAAAAAAATAGCAGGGAGATTAAAAAAATATATATTTATGGCTTTAGATTCATATATATATATATATATATATATATATATATATGTGTGTGTGTGTGTGTGTGCATGTGTGTGTGTGTCAGGCGTTGGGTTTGCCTGCTATTACATTTTAATTGACACATAGACCAAATAATCAGTCCAATATTCGAATAAGTTGATTTATTTCCATCTCACGTTAACCAAGGTTCCAATTCGGCGCGTTTCAGCGCTCGCCATTTACAAATTCAGGGACCCGGCGAACGCACGTGTGTGTGTGTGTGTGTGTATGTATTCATTCTTGGGATATATGCTATCCAGCCCGTCAGGAAAAGGCTTATATCAATCGCAGCAATAATGAAATTCAAACGCATAAGCGAGTACTCAATGATAACGGTCAATCGTTTAGTGTTGTTTCATCACAAAAAGTGAAATAAATGAGTCATGAGTTTATGGTAGTTTAACTGCCCCAGAAGTAAGTTCTTGTGAACTATTAAACAATAATATCAATTTTTTCTGCAATAAAAAATAATTTGAAGACTGAATTAGGTGTTATCATTTTTTTTCACTTGCTAAATCGATTAAGTCCCCCAGTCACGCAAAAATTGTAATAATAATAATAATGAAAATAAAGAATAAATTTAGGTATCTGAAACTATGCCAGTATTCTCCCTGCCTTTAAGTCCACAGATATCAGGATATATGTGTGGACTTACAGTTATTTTTTTTTCGGAGTAGCTAATTTTTTTTCTCTTTGATATTAGTCTTGTACTACCTAACGGTTCATTATTATGGCTTTTTCATTATTGGAGGGGTTCCACTATGACGCTCATCTGTTGTGATTGGGTTCTAAGTTAGATCTCCTAGCCTCGAGCTTGTATTCTACCAACTGAACAATCCTGCCGACGTAAAGAACTATCATCTTTTGAATTCCGTCCCCCTCAAGCATGAGGGAGGGGATTATCAGCGTCTTTTAATCGAAAAGAGAAAGTAAAAAAAAATGCTTCGCAAACTAACGTCATTGCTTTAGTAAAAGATCCATTATTCCTTTTTTTGCGCGGTATTTCGCTGTGTTTATACGACAAAATCTGCACAGAGAATGAAAGTATCCTACCTTGTTTGAGAGACAAACTCTTTCTTTTCATTAGCGTGTGCATCTTTTGAAGAAAGTTTATCACCTCTTAAGTTGTTTTTTTGTACAGTGACCTGAAAGAAAATAGAAAACTAAATTCAAATAAATGCCATACCCCGAAAAGTATGCAGTGTAGTAGCGGCAACCTTTGTTGACACATGCCTCCTCTCCTTCCTTGCTATTCTGTGAAATGGGCAGAAAGGTTAAGCGGTGTGTGTGATGTAGTCTACACATTCCTCGTGCGGGAGACGTAATTGCCTCCATTCCTCATGTGTTGTTCGGAGAACAATATTGAAAAGGCAAACTGGCCGAGGGTGACATAAAGTTCAGCTGTCTTGGCGGCAGATGATCTCCATAGAAAGACCTGTTAATAATGTTTTCTGTTCCAGAGAATCGTACATTTTTCAGGCTAACAAAGACCGGATGAGGGGCCTATGCAGCCTTTCAGCTCCAATTACGGTAAGGTAACTTGTAAAAACATCATTAACGAGACCGTCCATCAAGAGGCATGGTAGATGTCCTGTTGAAAGAGGACCGCGGCCGACAAAAGGACCGACTCCGGGATGTCGTTTCAGCCGGAGGGAAAAGACAGCTGAGGGAGCGGTCAGGAGCGAGATGACGTCAGCGGGCTAGCGGATTGTGACGAGGAGCGCGAGGCTTTTATAAAGAGGGGATCGCCGACTCGCCGGGACAGAGGGAGAGACCAGGAACCAGAGAGGATTTTCGAGATTATTGACTGGAGGCTCGGGAGCTGTGATTTAGCTATGAGCCTATCGAGTTCGAGTTGCACGTGTAAGGTGCCCATCTACGACTTGTAAATAACAATGTATATAGTTTTGTAGTCCAATAAAGGACATTAATTAATCTGGAATCTCTGGTGTCTTGTGTCACAAATTAATGACGATACTTTTACGAGGTGCTGTGGCCACTTTATCACAGCAGCAATCTCACGCTGGACGTTTCCTCAAAACCGAAAATTACCACGCATAATTTCAAAAGGCGCGTAATGACTTCTTATCCGATTCCGTTTGGATGCTTCATGGATGGTATTTTTTTTATTTCATATCTTTTAGAGGAAGAGGGAATAGGTTATGCTACACTGGCAAAATATGAAATTCATACTGTCGATAAACTTAACATTGATATATGCGGAATGGCTGTACATAACCTGTAATGGTGATATTCAATAACCTGTAATGATGATACAATGGAGTATAACCTTTTGGAGACAAATGATAAGAGGGACTTTGCCAGAACATCTTTTGGGGTAGGGCGATCTTGATTTTAACTCCCACCCCCAAAACCAACCCTGAAATTACCGAGTTATGTGGATTGTTTCCTTTTCTTTCCCTATAAATTTTCCAGTAATAAGAACTTTATCCTGTAGACTTCATCCCTTTACTTTGCTTAAGATAGAAGTTAAAAATTAAATTATCCCACTTCATTTGAATTCTGGTTCCGAGGAGCATAGTTATGACCCTGGTAATAAAGCCCTGAGGGATATTACCATTCAGCTATTCATTAAACCTGAAAGGACAGAAAAATGTGTCTGAATGAGGTGAAAGTTTCAGATTTTTAAGAAATAAACTATACCTAAGGGCTTTCAGTCGGATGATTTTAATGTTTTTATTTAGGCACGATTCATTTATGAAAATTTGTATCAGTATAAAGACAAAAACAATATTAAAGGGTAATTAGGCTAATTTTTTCTTTAAGGAATATACTCCGAATTTCGACTTTAAGTCTAAAATTCTATAGACAGTTTAATGAAAACGAAACAAGGTAGTGACGTAAAAAATTTCATAGAGAAACCTTACGAGGAATTTTAGATGTATCCAATTAAAAATGGCTAATTGTGAAAAATTCTTTTCCGAGACAGATGTACAGAATGGCAAACCTACTCAGAACGGCATAATAATGCTGTACCTCGATCTCCGAATATTGTAGGAACACGCGGTTTGTGTTCATCGATTCTGAAAGGTCTTCAGTATGTTTTTTAAACCCGAGAGAATAAAAATGAGCCATTTCTGAGACTCTTGTGTTCCGCAACACCTTAAATATGTATCGATGAACAAATTTTATTTATTACTATTAAAAATGAGTAGTTCTTTAAGATTTCATGCTAAAAGATTAAATATTTGTCTTACTGTTTGATTTTCCGGAATGTCATCATCAGTGAGAAAACTAGGTTCGTTATGAATCGTTACACTAGGGCTGAAGAATGAAGAAAATAAAACTTGATTATACGGTAGAGCAAAATCTTCTTGAATTTATACAAATGCATTGTGATGGAAACTTATTTTATAATCTTAACTATACGAATTATTCAAATCATCGTTTGAAGTCCTTTAAAAAATAGGATAAAATGAGCATTAAATAAACACGTATTTTAGGCGGATACCAGAAGAAAAAGATGCTATATCACCCTTATAAGTTTGTACGAAAGTCGAAGGGTGCCAGTTTTGGGAATAATCTTGGGAAAACTATTTTATTTTCACAAGCTATTTTATTTTTTTAGCGGAGTAACGTGGTTTAGAGCCCTCGAAAAAGAAAAGAAAATGGTCGAGTGTTTTTGAAAAATAATGGCATATTAATTGTAAATGTTTCAAAAAACATTCTTGGTTGAAAACAGAGAAGTTCTTTCACAAAGTGGTCAGGTATGATGAATGAATTACGATTATTGTATGGTCATTCATAAGAATAGATAACATCGTTTCGGGAGAATATCGTAATCAGAGTGAATTTTCCGAGATCAGTGAATTTTCTGAAATAAACCTACGTTAGGCTCTAAAGCTACTTCGAAATCTTTAATTTTATTTTTCTCTAAACCCGGTGGGGAGACAGAACAGTTTAATTGCTTCGTTGATAAACATCTAATTTCTGATTCCTGGTACTTACCTGTATGCCAATGAAATATCGTAAATATCATTTAACACCGTACGGTTGGCGCAGATTGTCCCTTTCACCATAAAACCTAAATCAACTAACCAAATATCATTTAAAGAGGTGCTTGCAATCGCTTATTCTAGCTTTGACTGAGCGGGGAAAATATCTAATTCCTATATTCTTACCCGGTGTTCGATATTGCCCTGTCATCATGCCCTTCGCAGATAGAATTTGAAGGAGCCTGAAAGAGTAATTGATCTATAAAGCATCTGAATACAAATATGAATATTTTCTTTTATTCTAATTACTTAAACAGCATTTGACACAATTTGAAAATTTTAATCATTTCTTTTTCAATCAGCAGGATTTCTCTATTGTGGAGGGACTTTACGGGAATGGAACATGATTAAACAGGATTAGAACTAATTCAAAATAAGAAAACAACGTATTGATAATAAAAAATGTAATAAAATTCTGTTTACGAATCGGTTTTTCTTCGTACAGGAATGTCACTTAATCATTTCTCCGGTTTGGAAGAAAAGACGATCCATCATACAGTAGAGTAAGGTGAATCTTTTTCTATAAAAGGGATTTTTGCTTCTAAAGTGGAACAATGGAACTGCCATTTCTTAGATTTTTTTTTGTGTGTGTCCTGTGGTTGTTGATCTAAAATCTTCCCATGTTTTCACTACTGCCACAATTGTTAATACCATAAACCACCTAATTTTATTAAGAATGCCATTTAACTTACTTAAACAGCATTTGACACAATTTGAAAATTTTAATCATTTCTTTTTCAGTCAGCAGGATTTCTCTATTGTGGAGGGACTTTACGGGAATGGAACATGATTAAACAGGATTAGAACTAATTCAAAAGAAGAAAACATCTATTAAGAATGTCACATTACTCATAAATTTTGAGAAGGTTTAATGTTTTTTTAATAATCGGATGTTGAATTAATTAGGTTCCTTCCTTAGTTCCTTCAAACAAGTCCAAAGAAAAAGTTCCTATAAGCTACCCTCATTCTACAATTGTTACGTTATGAGCTTTCCCAGTGTGGGCCCAGGTTCGAATTCTGATTAAGGCGTTGATGTTCCTGAGCTGTTCCCGTAAGGCTGCTGTGTGCTAAACCTGCTCGATTCGCTCACTTCAGTGTTAACGTATGGAGTAAATGTGTCTACCGTTTACAACTACATGAATGCTTGTAATCGAATAAAAATGGTATTTTCAGATAGCCTGTACTTTTCTGCACCTTGCAACAGGATTCATTTTATAAATTGCGTCCAGAAGAGGAAATTATCAGCGTTTAAATCACACTATGCCAGATTTCTCCCCCCCCCCGAAAAATTTAAATCTTAAAATATTATTTGCATTTCTTTTAAAAACGAAAAAATGCCCCAAGGTGTCAAATTTACAACATTAATATAACATTTATATTATTTATACAACATTTATATTGCTTGTGTATTTTTTACGGTGTACATTTAAAAAAAATCTTTGAATACAAGTTAGCAATCCTCGGACACATTTTCTCCATAGGTTAACATTGAGGTGAGTGAATCCAATAGGGTTAGTACACAGCAGCCTTAAAGGGAGCGATGCTGGTTCAGATATCTGATGCTCGTAAGTGCCTGCTGCACTAGAAGAATAAAAAAAAAATTCCTATAGTCACTTGAAGTTTTTTCTGTTGGAGCTACTTTTCAATGAACGAAACATCAATTTTTTAGTTTATAAATGTTATATATTTCTAGAGAGCAAAAGGCGAGTAACAAGCGTAATGCTACAAATTACTTTCATAGGGTGACATCTATGCTAACATAAGACGGATTGCTACTGAATCCCGTCGGGAGATAATAATTATGTACTTTATAAGCAATTGAATAAGTATTAGCAAATATTTCAAATAATCATTCAAATAAAATTTCTTATAGTTTGGCGATCGTATTCTAGGACCGGGATTGGGTTTGGTATTCTATCAACTGAACTCTCCAAGGACAAACTTTCACTTTTCGAATTTCAGTCCTAATATTCTGATTTCCTTTTGAGGTCAACGATGCAGGGTATCAGCTTATACAGATTTATTTTGCTGTTTATCTCTCTCTCTCTCTCTCTCTCTATATATATATATATATATATATATATATATATATGTGTGTGTGTGTGTGTGTGTGTTTGTTTATTTTCAGATTATATTGATTTTTTCTTTTAAAATACGTAATAAAATTCTTAATGGTCCGTAATCGTTGAATCGCACGTAGCCCCGCTATACGACCGTTTCCCGGGAATTCATCTTCCTAATCTCGAAGCCGGTATTCTACCAGCTGAACACGACGATGGTCTCTTATGAGTCGAAATCCGTACCTGACAACATATAATATCTGAAACAGAGATAGGGATCATTTGAAGAAACAAAAGTATCGTATTTGACACTTACATCAATAACCGCGAGAAGAGAACCTCCATTCTGCAAGAGAGAAAGAATTTCCATTAATATTAAGATTTATTCCTGACTTGATAAGCGAATATTTGACTTACTGGAAGATATACTGTCGGAGGTAAAACCCTATTACTGTGTGTCTTATGACGACTATTTGGACCTCAGAATTAAGAACTTTATGAACACGTGATATAATTTAAACGTCACTGTAGGACGATCATCGTAAAAATTGGATAAGTTGCCAAATATCACGGGTTGACAGAACATGGAAAATATAACCCATGCTTTGATTAGCACCCAGTAACCAAAGAAGGCCCACCGGTGGCAATTGTAAATCTGGTGTCTGAAGCTTAAATTTCCTTAATACTTATATAAAAATAAAAAATAAAAACATTAGACATTTTTTATGTGGGTAGGATGCTGTACAGTCTGAAGTTATTGGTTGAGCTAGAGAGGCTTCCAATAGAAGCGATGGGTGTCACCGAAATAGTCATTCAATCGTTCCGCCTCCCACGACATTTACAAAACACGAAAATCTTCCCTTACACGTGTGTGTGTGGCTAAGGTCCCTGGAGTTGACGACTGTCAGAACCCAATATGGTGTACATATGAATACAAGGAAATAGGAACATAAATCACACAATCACAGAAGAATTTTCTATTAACAAACGATGACACCGGTGTTGGACGATAGATTGCAGCTCCCCTTTCTTCGTGCCCCTCCAACTTAACTTGAAATAAATTAAAACATTATAGAAGTTCAGTTAAAATCGGAAAATTGTAGAAAACTTCTAAGAAAGTTGGTTTTTCCCCGCTTTTTCAAACTGTGAAACTGAAGATTCCGATTATGTCTTTAGCCTTAGCATAGTTTTTAACAATGATATGATCCATAGCAAAAATGCAATGCTTTTTTTTCTAATTTTATTTATATTATATTTATTTATCTCATTGTATAACTTTTGAATACTACTCAAACATCAATTCTATTGTTATTCAATTTTAAAAAATCATAGTATTTCATATTTTAAGGACCATCCGGCAGTCAGTGTACGAGGGGGGCCGTAACTGAATTCAATTTGTGCCCCCCCCCTCAAAAGTTAGAAGAACGCTACGCTTATGCTGGGCACACGTTACAAATTTTTGAAAAAGAAATTTAAATGTTGATAATTAGCGAGGCATTTTGCAGACGCACCTCTGTTGGCGAAAAGTTGGCGCCAAAATTTTTTTGCGCCTACGCACCTCCATTGGCGAAAAGTTATATGCAAATTCATAATGTTTATATGCAAACAAGAAAATAAATATGTAAAATAAATATTCCATTTTCATTTAATATGCAAACTGCGTATGCATTTGACATGCAATCAAGAAAATAAAATTCTCAACTCTGTGCTAATGTTAAAAGTTAAGAAAACAATCAAAATTATAAATCTCATTATTTATTATTAAATTTAAATTCTCAATCTAATTACTGCCACAACCGCACATGACTAAATCTGAAAAACACAAAATCTTGCCATGCAAAACGCCATGCAAAAAATCGCCAAACTGGGCAGGGAGGTGCGTCTAACAAAGCTGTACCGGCATTTTTCTCCACAGGTAAGCACTGAGATGCTTCTCAACTCCCTTGAAATGCGCTCCCTTGAAATCCTTGAAATGCGTCTCAACTCCCGCGATGTCGCGATAACCCAACAGCAGCTTGTTCGCGATCTGCTAGTAAGCAAAATCTGTTGAGATGAAAGCTTTTCAGACGCAACTGGGAGAAATAAGGTAATCTTACCACTAAGGAACTCTCGCCGCGTTCGCCAAGAAACAGCCTGCGCAAAACTTTAAGAAAGCAGCGCAAGAAAACCGCTAGAACTTGCAGAAAAACCCCAAAGATAAGCGCGAGCAACATCTTTGAAGAGGGTCAGTTTTAGACTGATATTAATTTGCAAGAAAAGCAGCTTTTCATTGTTCCGAACAATGTTTTCCTTTGTTGGGCAGTCATTGTTGACCCCTGTCTTGTTGCCGTTCTGTTGCGTAACAGTTCGATCCAACATGGCGGACACTGAGGAAAAAAAAGTTCTTTGAGCTCAAACATAACATTTCTGTTAGTGGATCATCGAAAATAAATCATATATTTAAAATTCTAAGAGTAATTTTTATTGTCCACCGAAAGAAAATATTTGCGATCCAAACATCTGCATTGTATATGAATAGAGAATAATTTTACGCAATTTATATATATATATATATATATATATATATATATATATATATATATATATATATATATATATATATATATATATATATATATATATATATATATATATATACAAATTGCAATATTTAATACTATTGAGACAAACAAATCTCTGCTAAAGTGAAACTCATGCATTCTACTATGAAATGATTATTACATATGCATTAGCTTCCAGAACTTGTTTTCACCAATATATAAATCTCTGAAAAAGGAAAAAATAAGCATGTTTCCCTGGTTTAAATTCTCACTGCACGAAGATGTTGATTATCCTGCCTTAAATCAATATCTAAACAATATTTCATATAACAGATTTCTTTCCAGACTCCTTCATAACTTTTAAACAATTCGACACATTACAGCACAAGAAAAATTATTTAGGTATCAATGTAATCAAATCTGATACTTTAAAGAAAAAAATTACCATAATTTGTAGTAATTAATCTAAAGCTTGAATTTCCCGTCACTGATTACACTGCCTTACGATGCAATCCGGATCTCTTCTTTAAAAATGCCTTGACAAAATTTAATAAGGGGTCAACTTAAGCGTTTTTGAACTTGGTGAAATTATGCAGTGATCCGAAATCCCTTAAAAAGGGGGAAGAGAAATGTGATTTCTCTAAACCTCAATTTTATAATTAAAATGTGTACTTACTAAAATACTTCCTGAATTCAGAAAAAATTATGTCGAAGAGGCTAGTAAACAAAATTCAAACTGCCGCCGTTAAACTCAGACCCACAGCGTCCGCAGATCCGATATGTCTCATCAAACTCAGACATCCCCTAAGAAAAAGAAAGAAAGAATAATTTTTAGAGCAAATTTGAGAAATTGATTTTCATAGAACACATGCCCAAGCTTTCTCTGGGCAATTCAACCTCATCTAACACAGCTAAAAATGCTTTTAAATTCCCCTAGGAAAAAAAGTGCAATACACAAGTGCTGAATAAGGGAATGTCCAACCGTCCAAATTCTAACCTGCGAAAATCACTGGTTGGAGAACCTAATATTTCTTTGTATGTAATGTTCCTTTCTCGGTAATTTGAAAAAGGGACCAAAAAAGTGAAAAGTTTCTACTCTAATGCTTACTCCCCACCAACGGCGAAGGAAACGAAAATCATGTCTCTTCGTTGTTGCGCATGCGTATTACAAACAAATATTCACTCCCCCGGTTCGTCTCCGTTTCTGGTCTCTGCGGTTTCAAGTTGGAAAAAGTTAAACTTTTGTCTCTGCCGCCATGCTGGACAGCCAATCAGAATAGAAAGAGAAAATTATGCGCATGCGCAAATAAATTTTCTCTTTTATGACAGCCACATAGACAGAAGGCAAAATGTGTCTGTCTTTCGTTGCTGTCGCAATTGTGTGGAGTAAGCATAACTGATTTCGAAAAAGCTGTGTGAGAACAGGTGATGAAAATCTCCCAAAAAGAGATTTTTTTTCCACTTTAAAGTCATGATGTAGAAAAATTCTGTCGAAAATTTCCTGAGACAGAAAATTTATTTGAATGGAAGTTTGTTTTACATGAAAACTTTACTCGTAATTTGAGCTGGTAATTCTCTTTCCAAGTCAAGGTTCCGCTGAAAAGAAGATTTCTTTACATGGAATCTCGTAAGATGGACACTCTACTGCAAAGCACAATTTGCAGTACTGTGTGCATGAAGCCTTATTTGGGGTCCCTAATATATGCCCTGATTTCTTTTGTTATAATAGGATTCCTGTGTAGATATGTAAGATTGAAAAAAAACACTATCTTCATCTATAAGGTAACGTCGGCAATAACATACATAATAAGACAAAGAAACCCATAAAGATAAACACTTATAAATATCGTTTTTATTTAAAAAATTATGCAAACTCGAATGCGATCCTCGAAATCTGTTGGAAGCCTATACACTGGTTGAAATTTAGTTTATTTGAGCTATTTCATTTGTCAATATATTTATGTGTGTCTAGAAATAAATTTTAGAATTTTTCTTTATATTAATTACAAAAATAATTAACATTATTGAAAACTGACCCTGTTTACTCCTCTAGACTACATTTTGTTAACGCAACAGTTTTTGTACTGGCGGAAAACTGATTGTTTTAGTTCTTTCCAGATCAGCATGGGTATATTTTATTAAAAACATACGATTGATGTTCTGATAAAGATTGTTGCATATATGATGAATAAATTAGTTTTCTGGGACCAATCTGAACCCGAATATGCAACTAAAAAACAACGATTGTACGGCTTAGTCTGAAGGGAAATTTAAATAATCCTTTTCCCCATTAAAAATAAAACTATTAAGAGAATGCCTTTTTTAGATATGGCTTTACTCGGAATCTTCAGTTCTTTTAACACCGGTACAAAACTCTATCTATCTCTGTGTTCTTCTTGTGGTAACTTCATCATTTGCTAAATTCCCGAGGAAATTGGGGCGATACGGTCCCCGCCACGTACGATCCTGCCGTATGACGTTATAGCGCTGAAGACTTTATGGAAGTCCTTCCTATACCTTTCTTTAGTCCTAGAGAACTATGCTCTGCCAAATGCATCCCAAATACGAACACGGGCATGATGTCACCGAAATCGCCGTACGAGTTTATCTTTTTTTGGGAAAATTATTGGCAAAAACTAGCACTATAGACGCCTGTAATTTTTGCTAAAGGCATATTACATCAATGACCACATCCCCGAAAGCCCAAAACACAGGAATGGCACCGCTTCCGAATTAATCGTGAAAGCGGTGACGTCAGATTATCGAAATTGCCGATTTTCCCATAACCGATGGAAAAAACATTGAGTTTTCGTGACGATCGCACGTACTCCTCACGCGTCGGGTCTCCCAAAGCCACATGGAAACTCAAATTTCCGAGATTTTTAGAGTCCCCAGGAGATCGGAGTAATACGGTCATGTCACCGAAACCGCCGTACGAATTTATAGTTTTTTCGGAACCTTACTGGCTAAGTGCCAGTAAGACCTACAGGCCTACTGGCCTAAGTGCCAGTAGAGACGCCATTATTTCATCCTAATGATCTGTTACTCCAAACGACCTCTTCCCAGAAAGCCGAAAATATAGTGTTGGCGCCGATTCCGTATTTACCGTGAAAGCAGAGGTGTCAGATTATCGAAATTTGTGATTTTCCCACAACCAATCGAGGAAACACGGAGATTTCAGGACTATCCCATGTACCGCTGAAACAGCGGGTGTCCAAGACCGCAAGGATACTCGAATTTACGAGATTTTTGAAATCCCGAGGATATCGGGGTGATAAGGTCTTCGAAAATTCGAGGATCCCTGCCGCTCTGGGACACTCGATGCGTGAGGAGCACCTGGGATCGTCCCAAAAGCACCGTGTTACCTCGATTGGCAGTGGGAAATTTGGAATTTCTATAATCTGACGCATAGTTAATCGGCACTAGCACTATATTTTCGGGTTTCTGGGAAGAAGTCTTTTATTGTTATAGACCTTTAGAATGAAATAATGGCGCCACTGGTGGTACTTTTTGTATCGTATATTTTTTAACATATTTTTAAATTTAAAAAAATACTTTTTATATGTCATAACAGAAAACTCAAAGCCTATATTTCTCAAATCGCTCAATTTACTCAAATTCAATAATTCAATGAATATAAATTAACCTCGAGCTATTCATAGTTTGCACCATTCTGGTCTATAACATGCTTCTTCTATGACATGTTTTACCAGTTTTAACATATTTAATCACGAGATGGGCGCTGATTTCACATGTTTCACGTTCCGCACCTAATTTTGGAAATCTCTCGGATTTCTTTTATGGTAAAATTTTCGTCCATTTCCGCAGGTCGGACCCTTTGAGAATTTAATAGTTTTGGGCGTCTTGCTGACTTTTCCCTCTCGTCTAAATTTCGACACTTCTCCACCGAAATATTTCTATATTATACTGGGTGTCCCCAAAACCCTTGACACATTTAAAAAAATTATACATAACAATTACAAGATAAAAAGAACTTTTTATATACCATGTTTTTAAATTTTCTGTTGAATCATATAAACTTGACAAATCTATGTATTAATAAATACTTTTTTAAAAATATTTTGATGAATTATCCCATCAACTTGAAAGAAAATGAAGTTAATTGGAAGTTAACTTGTATTTAACTTTTCGTTCCCGTCCAGGTCGATAGATGACTCCACCAGTCTACAAAAAAATTTAACTGAAAAAGAATGCAATACTGCTTAAAGATGGCTAAAAGTATTAAAATAATGCATTGTCATCGTGTTCTGAGATATTCTAAAAGTTTCAAATGTCTAGCTAGTCGAGAGGTTAGTTAAAAATCGATTGCAAGGTTTGTACCGGACAAGCACACATACACACAAACAAACAAACAAACAAGAAAGCGAGTTAATAAAAACATGGTAAAAAGGTATACAAGGAACTGGAAATCCTAAGATGTGTTACCGTATATATTAGAGTTTTTTCTGTGTCAGAAAAGTAATACAGGTGGCGTTAGTTGTTCCGTGAAAGCGAAAGTTGTAAAATGGCTACTCCATCAGAGAAAGTAATATGTGTTGGCTGGTATCAAAACGGAATTTGTTACGAAAGTGCAACGAAATTCGGAAAATATCCTCCAAGTCTTTACAACATGTTAGCTTAGTATAAAAAATTTCTGGAAGCGAGAAGTGTCCTTCATAATCGGTTGTAGTGTTGAAGAACTCAAAAAATCTCTGCTATTATATGTTTTACGGAATCCATTTTGGAACGCACATAGGCAGAGATTGATTACCAACTAGATGTTCTACGTGGCAAAAAATTGCACATTGAACTTTAATGACTATAGTAAAAAATTGACTCTAATCTATTAGGTAACACATACGTGAATTTCTAGTTCCTACCTTGCGTACTTTTTTTTTGTTTAAAAAATGTGTCAAGGTTTTTTGAGACACCTTGTATAGTATCTTCCCGAACCTAAAACATCATCACTTAAAATCTCGAAAAAGACATTTCCATTTAAGTCGGTTAATTGGGCCACGTTATTGGGAGCGTAACTTAAAATATGGCTGATAAAAATAAATACTGGGAAATCCTCATGAAGGATATTGAACGAATAAATCGCATCTGGAGAAAAGGAGAAAAAAATGTCTCGTTTCTTCCGGCAAGCCAGCGCTATTCCGTGAGCTATTCATTTACCGAGCAGATTTCTTCCGCTGCGAAAACATTAGCTGTTTTTCCTCTACATTTATCTCTGCGATATCGCCCCGGTAAATTGGTCTTACTGCCCATATATACAAAAGCTGGAATAATCTGTTGGAGAGCATCATCTCTCTTTAATAGGAAGCGATACTGGGTGGAAGGGCCGCTCCGCTCCAGGTTTGTGAATTGTTATGGAGGGCTTTTCCCTATCTGATAATAGGTTATTCTCGGGTAACGAGAGGATATAAGTCGAAGAAATATCCGTCTCTCAATTTTAAGGCGATAAACCTTACTGCTTATCCAATCGAGCCGTCAACAAAGAACCTATGCAATAAATTACAAAAAAAGTTTTCTAACGTACAATTATAGACAGTGTATATACACACACATATATATATATATATATATATATATATATATATATATATATATATATATATATATATATATATATATATATATATATATATATATATATATATATATATATATACATTTATATATATATATATATATATATATATATATATATATATATATATATATATATATATATACAGTCGGACCCCATTATAGCGAACCATATAACGAACTCATGGATATAGCGAACGAAAATTTTAGTCCCGCCGTTTTCCTATCGTACGTAAATTAATTAGTATTGTGTCACTTTAATGTAATCGATTTTAGTCGATTTAATTCATTAATGATCATTTTTAATAGATTTTATCATTTTTTGATAGCTCATTTTTGAATACACATTGAAACTAATGAGTTATATGAGATACATCTTGTGAACTCTAGCATTTTTCTTAATAGTTCGGATATAGCGAACAAAACCTTTCGTCCATTGAAGTTCATTATAACGGGGTTCGACTGTGTATATATATATATATATATATATATATTGAAATCACACATTGAAATCAATTGTAAGTAAATTATTTCCAAGTTCATTGGCTAGTTGACGGCCTTCTAGAACTAGCTGACAGTGGATCCACTCCTGCATCATCACTACTATAAACTACCGTGGAAACATCTACATTCTCTAAAATACTCTCTGATAACATTGCAACAAATGTTTTTTCATTCTTTTTAGATTTTTCAAACGTGTCAAAATAAAAGGAAAAGAATGTAAAAATAATAATCAGTTTTTTTTGGACCGTGTTATTTCAAAACTTGTCAAAAAGACAATCGAGTGTGTGTGTAGAATCATTCAGTCGATTCTAGTATAAATTTTTACTAGCTGAAAACCCGCACTTCGCTACGGAGTACATTCAAATTAAATACAACGGTCAATGTACGCAATTAATGCCAAATAAATGAATATATATATATATATATATATATATATATATATATATATACAATAAATACAATGATCAATGTATGCAATTGATGTAAAAAACGAAAAAAATATATCTATAAAAAATCGTAACGGATATATTTATAGACCGAATAATGTAGAAGAAAATATTCAAATTGAATCTAATAGAACATTCTAAAGAATATAGTACAGTTAATATAGTACAGTTTGAGGAACATTTATTTTACTGTATTTTAATATTTTTTTGGATAATGTCCAATCGTATGCCGTATTAGCAAGAAAAAAAAATGTTGGTCTATTTCGTTGTATGCACGTGACGATAAATTAATATAAATTACCAGAAAAAGAAATCACGTGATCAGCATTTAATAAATTAAATTCTACAAATGAATCTTTAAAAATTCACCAGAAATCAGAAAATGGAGGTAAAGATTCGAAAAAGATTTCATTTTGAAGGAATTTTTATGATCTTTCTCGTGATATAAATTTTATAACCTTCAATGTATTATTTTAAATGCAAACGTAAAAAAAGTTACTAAAACAGCTTAAAAATTTAATTTAAAAGAATATAAGAAGAATTTTTCAAAAATCTCTCTTAGTGCACCCCTACACTATAAGAAGAATCGCCATGCAAAATTTCAGTCCTTTAGATCCCGCGGTTTGGTTTGTGCGTTGTATGTCAGTCAGTCAGTCAATCAGTGAGTCAGTTACGGAACTGTTTTATATATATAGACTACAGAGATTATATATATTAGGCACCAAGTAACAGGTATCAGACATGGGAACTTTAATGAAAATGAATCATTTTCTAAATGCCCTTACTGCATGGATAATTTATTTATTCAAAATTTATGCGACATTGTTAAAGAGCCTATCACATTTCTTTAAAAATCATTTAGTTCAGCTTTTTAAGAGCATTTTACTATTTAGTAGAATATTAACAACATTTTCTCATAATTTCACCGAATGGGGAAAGGCGATTCCAGGAAAAATGACAGCGATTCCAGTGAAGAACATTTGTCATACATACACGGGGATCATTCGTTTATTTCAAAATATTTTTTTTCTCACACACGTCAAAACAATGCCATAATGAGCCTGAGATTTGCGTTCGCCGATTCGAAACACCGCATTCCTATTCAAATATTCATTTAAAGTAAGAGGTTGAGATTTATTATGAATTATTCATGCGTTATCTATTTCGTCGCTTTACACGAATTCGGGGCAGCGTGAACGATCCGTCTGCCCGAGAGAAGCAGGTGCTGAAACTGAAGAGAAGAAATGTAAATTGGCTATTTGATAAAGTGGTAACCGAAATGAACGATAAAAATGCTCCGTTTATTAGACATGCGAGTCATGCCATGTAGCGTCAATCTAATGGGTAATATCCATTCTGAGTCGTTTTCCAATATCGCCAAAATGCATGAAATACGATTTGAAGTTCTGACATCAGAACTGCGAAAATATCGGTATAAAATTCCCTTTCCCACCTATTTTACAAATTTGATTATCTTCTTATCTAAACTAATTCCGCACGTACTCACGAATGAATATGTATTTAAAAAATAAATATCTATAAACAGAACTCAACACACTGTATATTATATAAGATAACACGAAACAACACACGCGTTGTTGTTGTGACTGATGCCCCTTGACCGCCAGTATATTGTCAGTTCAAGTCCATAACGGCTATTGGGCACAGTAGTGCGGCTCCCGTTTTTAATATATTCCGGTCCGACTTGGCTAAAGGACCGGTAACGTCTTTTTGAACCGAGTCAAGTGACGAGACTAGAATACTTGAACCCGCACCTCCAGGGGTAAACCTGAGGACATTGCAACCACGACAGATGTTTCTTGCACCAGCCGCCATTAATATACACGGCAGTATATTTTTCCTGGACCGGTATCGAACCAGAGACGTTTAGATCACTGGCTCGCTGCCTTTGCCAACCGGGCCACTGCGCCCACTGGAAACAAAATATTGTGAGCTCCAATATCTTAGCTATCAAAATCTTAGGCTGAAATATATTAGGAGCTCTAGCTTTAGGTAGAGCTCTTACATCTGATATATATATATATATATATATATATATATATATATATATATATATATATATATATATATATATATATATATATATATATATATTTATATATCTATATATATATATATATCTATATATATATATATATTTATATATCTATATATATATATGCACACACATCCGATTGTCTTTTTGCATGGGAAATACGCTCGAGAGACTACCATGCAAAAAAACTGTGTGAAAAAAAGATACATTGAAAATATAAAAATTGGAGATAGGTTCCATCCAGATATACTTAAAAAGAAAAAGTTTATTTTCATATAAAATTTGCATTCCATCGACTGAACTCTGTAAATATGTAACAGAAAATCCACAAATCTTATTTTAATTATGTTTATACGGGTTATTCTTTTAAACTGAAAAAGTTAGGAAGTCGCAAGTGGTTAAAAATAAATTGAATTTATTTTTTATTTATCTATATGTATAAAACAGTTCCGTAACTGACTGACTCACTTACAGACAACGGACAGACCAAACCGCTGGACCTAAAGGGCTGAAATTTTGCATGGAGATTCTTCATATAGTTTAGGGGTGCACTACGAGAGATTTTTGAAAAATTCTTGTTAGAATTTTTAAAATTAAATTTTCAATCTGTTTTAGTATTTTTTTAAAGTTTGCATTTAAAATAATAATTTGAGGGTTATAAAATTTATATCACGAGTAAGATCATAAAAATTCCTTTAAAATGAGATCTTTTTCAAATCTTTACCTCCCTTTTCTGATTTTCGTGAATTTTTAAAGTTTCATTTTTAGAATTTAATTTATTAAATTCTGGTCACGTGATTTCTTTTTCTGGTACTTTAAATTAATTTATCGTCACGTGCACGATAACGAAATAGTCAAAAAAAAATTTCTTTTCTTACCAATGCGGCAGTCGATTGGACATTATCCAAAAAATATTAAAATACAGTAAAAGATATGTTCCTCAAACTGTACTATATTCTTTAGTATGTTCTATTAGATTTAATTTAAATATTTTCTTCTACCTTATTTTGTCTATAAAAATATCCGTTTTGATTTTTTTATAAATATATTTTTTCGTTTTTTTTACATCAATTGCATACATTGATCTTTGTATTTATTATAAACATATTTATACATACTTTTGGCATTAATTGAATACATTGACAGTTGTATTTAATTTGAATGTACTCCGTAGCGAAGTACGGGTTTTCAGCTAGTACATACATATAACATAATTATTTAGTCATTCATTTTCACTACTAGACACTAAACGTGCCCGTTTTATTTTCTTTTACGCAAAAAAAATCCCTCACGTGACTGGAAATATTGAATGGCGATATATCGACAAGTGCATCTTGAATAACATTAACATCTGGTGGTTCTCTTGTTTGAACGGTTTTGAATACGGAATAGAATATGAGACGCTGTTTTTTTTTATTTTGTTAGTTCTTTAAAGGATTCCTCATAGCGTGCTATAACCATTTTTAAACCATGTTGGAATGGCACACCTCGTTCGACGTTATCCTCATTTGTAAGGAAGTGAATTAGTTTATTGGCTAGTTGCAGACCTTATAGGATTGGACCTCCTGATAGTGGAACCACTCTTTCATCGTCACTATTACATACTAACGTGAAATCATCTAATTCTCTCAAATACTCTCTGATAACATTGCACTCAGTATTTTCCATTCTGTTTAGATTTTCAAACCGAGTCAAAGTAAGAAAAAGACAATATAAAGGAATCGGTTCTTTTCTTTTGGCCCGTATTATTTCAAAACCATGCAAAAAAAGAATGAAGTGTCCATTCTTAAATACACAGTCCAGTCACATTAATGTGACCACCTGTCAAAATCCAGAATAACCACCTTTCGCAGAGCGGACCGCTGCGAGACGTGCAGGAAGAGAGTCAATTAGGTTCCTGAAGGTTTTCACTGGGATCTTCAGCCATGCCGACTCCAGTGCCGTAGCCAGCTGCGCTAGGTTACGCGGGTGGGGATCCATGGTCCGAACAACCCGATCGAGGTGGTCCCACAGATTCTCGATTGGGTTCAAGTTTGGGGAATTTGCTGGCCAAGGGAGTACGGTAAACTCATCCTGGTGCTCTTCGAACCACGCACGTACACTGCGAGCTTTATGACACGTCACATTGTCCTGCTGGTAGATGCCATCATCCTGAGGAAAAATAATTTGCATGTAGGGGTGAACATGGTCCGCAAGGGTAGATGCATACTTGCGTTGATCTATCGTGCCTTCCACAATGATGAGTGAACCCAGAGAATACCACGAAAACATTCCCCATACCATAATGCTCCTTCCTCCAGCTTGGACCCTTCCGGCAATTGTTGCAGGGAGTTTGCTTTCAGACTTGTCACGCCGTATACGCCAACGTGCATTTGTCCGATGGAGCATAAAACGTGAATCATCGGAAAAAGCCACCTGTCTCCAGTCAGTGGAAGTCCAGTTGCGGTACTGGCGTGCAAATTCCAGCCTTTGTCGCCGACGAACAGCAGTCAGCATAGGACTGTGTATAATCGCGTGAAATAACCATTCATACTTTATATAATTCGTGTAAAGACTACATGTATGAAGATTACATTGTTAGATACTACTTTATTTTGCTGTACTCTCTGTATGCTCCTTACTGTACATCTCAATTTATCACAGAATGGACTTAGATTTTCCAACCTTAAACGGATAAATCTGAAATATCTCGTAAGGTACATGTATGATGGATTGTTCGTAAATTATACAGCATTTATTAAAATGTCCTCTAAACTTTTATATAAGATAATAGAAAATATGGAGATAGATTCTTCAAACCAATAATTAAACAGGATATTTATTTATATTTAAAGATATATAAAGTTTACAAAATAATTTTTTTTCTAAATCCTGGAGAGAAATTATTTCGGGATCTTCGTTTGTTCGAGAACAAAATTATACGAATAGAGAAAGGGGTTCAGTAGTTTTATAACAAATAAAAATACGTGAATTTTTAAATTTGGAACTTTTTAAAAAAGAAATTTCAAATGATTCACGATTTTTTTTAAATTTACACTGAAACTTCTTTAGGGGGCCATCCCTATTCGACGACCACCCCACCAATCGGCCCTATTTTTTTCAGAACCATGACGGACTACCATAGAGAAATTATACTATATATATATGTATATATATATATATATATATATATATATATATATATATATATATATATATATATATATATATATATATATATATATATATTATATATATACAGGTGGTTATCAAAATAATGGAAACAATGAAAAGCATCATGAAAACCTTTATTAATACGGCGCAGGATCACCTTTGCAAGTAATGCCACCTGAATTTACGCTGACTTACTGACTTTTTACGCTGTTCCCTCCAAAAGCACGATGCCCTTAGCTTCATTACTGTTACCTGACAGTAGAATAATACATACACTATATTATAAAAAAAATACCGATGGCAAGACTTGTTTTTTAAGGAATACGAAACACATTCATAAACACCACTAATATTGATAGGTTTTTCCATTATTTTGATAACCAACCGTATATATATATATATATATATATATATATATATATATATATATATATATATATATATATATATATATATATATATATATATATATATATATATATGTATATATATATACATATATATGTATGTATATATATATATATACATATATATATATGTATATATATATATATGTATGTATATATATATATACATATATATATATGTATATATATATATATGTATGTATATATATATATACATATATATATATGTATATATATATATATATATATATATATATATATATATACATATATATATATGTATATATATATATATATATATATATATATATATATATATATATATATATATATATATATATATATATATATATATATATATGCCTTAGAGATGTTTTACTTTACATAGATATTTTTATAAAAAGACAAACTAGAGTTATCTTAATATATAAAGACACAGTACAAATAAAATATGTCCTTTCAGACTGCTAGAAAACGTAAAAATTAAAATTTTGCGTCCCCAAGACATAAAACGGCTTATATTTAGCTGATGAATTTATAGATGCTAATACATCTTCAAAATTTTGTGAAATGGGAAACAAAAATTTCATTACACAAACAGTTCGATTAGATGGAATTTATAATCAAATTCATCTATGCAGACATGAACATAATTCCTTTAAATGAATTCTCGCGCCGAACAAGACTAATTAGATTTATGCAAATTAGTGTACAGTTTTATTGCCATCTATTATGCATCCAGAATATGTTTCTATGAAGCGACATTAAATTCTAGACGAACCTAAATGAGCGCCACTTTATCTATGTATCCTTTTTCCATTTTACCAAAAAGTTTCATGAATATATATATATATATATATATATATATATATATATATATATATATATATATATATATATATATATATATGTTATGAGGAGTACCAGAGATACCCCTTTGCGTTGTGTAAATTTAGGGAGGTGAACTCCAAAGGTAACTATGCGTTTATAAATAAAAATAACAACATTTATTATACAATATTTTACAAGAAAAAGGTCGGGTTTACATATTATATTTAAGATCTTGGCTATACATATTTTTAACCGAATTAGGGCATACTTCATCCGCTTCCTGCGGCATAACCATTATGGGTCGAGTGAAATAAAAGTCTCGTAATCTCTCAGAAGGCATGAGCACTATTTAGAGGGGGAATTTATGACCAACCTGGGGAGATTTGAAGAAAACAGCAGAGCATGGCTTCGTTGAGGTACTTCTACAGGAGGAGGATTTAGGCATCGGGTAGAAATTCATGTGGCTCTTCACTGGCGGAAGCAACAGGATTCGGTGCTGGCGGTTGAAGACGGGTATCTCGCCATTTTACGGGGGCGTCTTTCCTTCCCAGGCACTCTTGCAGCTCGCTATCTCCAATCGCTCCCTCGCTCTCCCTCCGAACGTCGTTTTTCCCACACTCGGGACTCCCCCAATCTTTATCATAACCCCTCCCCAGGTTAGTTATTCACGTAAATTTATTGCCTCTTCGAGTTTTTTATTCGAGGGCAGGATGCTCTGACATTCCCATGGTTGACCCACGTGGTACGCTTATTTCCAAGAAAATTGGAAGTCCGTTGAATTTCCTGGAATTTCTTTCCCGCGTCCTGAGGAATTCAGGAGGGGTGATGTTTCTTGGAAAATTGGTGCAGTTCCAATATGGCCGTTTTATGCCCCGTAATCGTGTTGGAAGAACAAAATGGCTATAACGTTGGAAGGAGTTCAAAATGTCCAAATTGTGGATCCTTCACAACAATCACTCCCCCCCTTTTCTAGGCGTGCTGGCACGCCACAGTCTGTAGGGGTTGAAGAACGGATTGGCTCCATTCGCTTCAGCAAAATAGACTCCAATTGCACAAAAGTCACAATGGCAGTAAAATAAAATCATGAATGACATCAGTTGTAAAAGTTCAGGAGGTCAAAATCTCCCCTTATAGTGCTGCAAGTTTTACTGATTTAAAAAAAAAAAATTCAAAATTTATAAAGTTTTCTTTAAGCTTACATTAACTCTGACCAACATTAAGTAACATCATAGAAAATGGTATGCATACCCTGTAAAACAAATAATAACAAAATAGTGGCTCGATCAACACATGTGATCAGAGATTAAAATGTAAAGAAAGGGTTATCTTACAGAAATAGAAATCTCTCCGCTAAAATCGTACAGCGAAGATGAAATTTTCAAAAACGTTGGCAAATGTGCATAATCGCCATTATGTGTTTAACTCGCGGAAAGAGTAAAAATGTTCTCTTTTCCTTGCGCTGCCATTTGTGTGAAACATATAATGTGCTATCCATGCATTCAATAATAATAGTACTAATAATGATAATAATAATAATAAAACACAATAATAAAACACAATACACGCTAATCTTTTAATAATATATATATTTTTTTTAATTTTTAAATTTTCCTTTTTTTTTTTTTTTTTTTTTTTGTTTGTTTATTTATTCATTCATTCCCCAACGAAATTGACCAAATTTTGCTCTATCATCAGATTTGTACACTGAAACATCGTCAAATTGAATTTAAACTATGCGCACAAATGAACCCACGACGAAAATTCTAAAGTCTGCTAAGTTTCCTAAAAAAAAATTATATAGATATCTCATAGCAATGTAACAGAAGACGAAGAGTTAAGAGAGAGAAAAAAAAACTTATTTTTGCAAAATAAAACTTAACCGAAAGGAGAGAAAAAAAAAAATTTACTTGTTACAACTCGGTTTTCAGAAGCCCATCGTTAATACCATATAGTTGATCAGATTATATGTGAAAAACGAATGAGTTCGTCAAACTGAGCCTTCCCATGTACGCAGCCACTGGTCAGACAATTTTTTGAGAATGGCCAGTTCCCAAAACGGTCTTTCCGTGACTCTAACCCGCGAGGCGGGAGAAAAAAAAATTTTTGTAGTTTAGGTTTTTGGGGTTCGCTGTCGAAGAAAATATCTAGTTTGAATAAAAGGCGTTTTTGACTGATGGGTTGCCCCCCGAAGATTTGATGGCTGCGAGACCGTCTGCTCATTGTCGTGATTCTCCTTTGGCGGAACATTAGCGACCTGTTCCTGCGTCAACTGCGCTCCCCGCGACTGTTGGCAAGGTTCGAAATCTTCGTCATAGGGGAAAAAATTCTCTTCCTCATTTTGGGGGGTCATTTCCGAGAACGGGGAAAATGTATCCTGCGGGTCCTCGCGAATGTTACCGGTTATCGTGTCCTTTGGACGCAAGTGCTCTCGTCGCTCAGGCAATTCGTATATTCGATTGATATTACAATTTATTTCCGTAGCGTATGGGTCCGCGATTAGCCGTAATTTGTAAGTGTGGGGCGTAAGGCGATTCGTAATTCTATAAGGTCCCCTGAAGGTTTTCTTACCGATAGCCGATTGATGGTTACGCACAAAGACTTTTTGCCCAATAATTAGGGTTCGGGGTTTCGCTTTGAGTAATTGTCTCTCTTCTTGCTTTTCCTGTGCGGTTTTCATATTTCTCAGCGCGTTTTCATATGCCTTTGTCATAGCTCTAATTTTTTCTGCTGCGTAATCACCGAATAAAGGCGGTGGATCGATATTTAAATTGTCCGTGTCTAGAAATAAAGGAAGATCTCTTCCAAAAAAGAGGAAATTTGGCGTCTCCTTTGTTGCGGAATGCTGAGTGGCATTATAAATACATTTGTGCATGATCATCGCCTCTTCCCAAGAATTGTTACTTTTCGCCGCACACCGCATGGCGTGTTTAAGTTGAATGTTTATGCGCTCGGAGGCCCCATTACATTGTGGATTAAAAGCTGAAGATAACATGGCGGATACATTTAATTTTTGAGCTAGAATTTTAAAAAGTGTTGATGTAAACTGAGTTCCGCGGTCAGTAAGTATTCGCTTCGGTTTACCGTAAGCGGTGATATACCATATTAATTTTTGAGCGACCGTTTCCGCCGAAATATCACTAAGGGGGAAAAGTTCAATATGCTTACTGAAGTGGTCTAACACTGTGAGGATGTATTTATTTTGTTTTTTTGTAATCGGAAACGGCCCGACAATATCCAGCGAGATGAATTCACCGGGAATTGAAGGTAACGGGATTCTACCTAGGGGAACAGGAGGATGGACCCCTTTGAATGAACGGCATATTTCGCAGGAAGCTACGTAATTTTGAGTGTCAGCGTATGCGCCTATCCAAAAATAATGTTTTGACAGGATGTCATAAGTTTTCTGGACTCCCTGATGCGTGATGTGCGACAATTTAAGTGCCTCAGCCTGAAGTGAGCGGGGAATGACGATTCGATTTGGGATGCTACATTCCCTCGAGGAATAGGTGTGTTGGGCACGAAACATTAATAAATTTGTGTGCGGGTCAATGTAATAATTGTGCAAATTCTTGGAGATCGTGGGATCCCGCATTATTAAAGCTTTGCGTACTGCCCCTAATGTAGTATCTTTTAGTTGTTCTTGCAGAATTTGTTCTGTCGTAACGGCCGCTTGGGAAGAGGTGAGCGTATTGATCAGCGGGTGTTTTGGCTCTTCATCGTCATCAGGATCCGCTAACAGAGGATCTCTCGAGATATAATCCGCGAGCAGGTTTTCACTACCTGGGACATGTATGAACTCGAAGTTAAACTCGGCCAGTTCCAATAACCACCTTGAAATTATATTCGCTGGGTTAGTGAGACTAAGATGGTATTGTAAAGGTTTGTGGTCAGAGAGTATAAAAATTTTGATCCGTAAAGGAAATTTTTGAAATGTTTAACGCCGTAGTAGATCGCCATTAACTCCGATTTTATTGCTGCGTATTTCTGTTCGGCGGAGTTCAGAATTTTACTATAGTAAAGTATGGGCTGTAGTGTATTTTCGCCTTTCTGCATAAGGACGGCGGAGATGCTTGTTTTGGACGCGTCTGTATTTAGATAAAATGGCTGATTAAAATCCGGCTGTAAAATAAAGGGTTTTTCAAAGAACCGTCGTTGGATGCTTTTGAAAGCTTCGTTGCACTCTACACTCCATTTAAATCTTACCCCTTTCTGAGTTAATTTATTTAATGTTGCTGACAGCTCGGCATAATCCGGTATGAGTGACCGATAGAAATTACAGAGTCCCAAAAACTTCTTTAGTTTTTTAAGGGTGCGAGGTCTTTGAAATGACAAAATTTTTTCTGTATTTTGAATCGAAGGGCTAAGGCCTTTGTTTGATATGGTGAATCCTAGGTATTCCATTTTCGTTAAAAAAAATTCGCACTTATCTGGGGACAAAGTGAGGTTGTATTTTCTCAACCGATCGAACACTAAAAGTAGTTTTCTTTTCATTTCGGAATAGGAATTGGCCGCCAGGACTATATCGTCTATATATGCGTAGATATCCTTACTATTTAAGCCATTCAAACATAAATCAATTGCTTGCTGGAAGTATGCGGCGCTATTCTTGTGCCCGAAAACTAATCTGTTGTAATGAAAATTTCCAAACTCTGACGTAAAAGCCATTTTTGGGCGTTCCGACTCGGGCAAAATAATTTGGTTGAATGCGCTATGAAAATCTAATTTCGAGAAATATTTGTATCCTGAAATTTTTGTGAGTATGTCTTGGATCTTTGGCAGCGGGTATTGGTATTGCTCTGAGATTTGGTTAATTAGCCTCAAGTCGCATACTAGGCGAAATTTGTTTGGTTGGTTCTTTTTTACAAGTAATATAGGTGAGGCGTACTGTGACGTGGTTCGAGAAATAATTCCTGCATTAAGTAGGGTATCTAATTCCTTTTCTGCTACGGACCTCAGTGCGTAAGGGATTTCGTAAGGGCGCGCATTAATAGGATAAGGGTGGTTCAGGTGAATTTCGGGTTTGATAATTTGAGACGCTCCCAGTGTATTCATATTCTTTGAAAATACGTCCGCGTATTTCAGAAGAGTTTCCTGCAAATCCTCTTTTTGTTCGTGCGGCAAATGATTTAGATTAAAATCGGTGACTTGCAGTTCCTTTCGCCGAATCTCGGCTACCGTGGATATAGAGTTCATGTGTTTTACTTCCCGATTTTTTAGATTCGATGGGTTATCATACTGCGATTTGGGGTCAAATTCCCCGACGGTTGTTTTTTTGTTGAGTACTATCCTATTTTTTGTGTAATTAGAAATTAATACTAGGTTATTATCTTCGCCTCCACAATTGATAAAATTTGGGTGAACATAAATTTCATGTTTAAACTCCCGAGGGCGAAAACTTAATGACTGGTCATTATAGTAGTTATTCGAGCAGTTACTGTGTACCAAAATGGAATTATTAGGTTCTATGATTGCCTTTTCGGATATTCGAATGGAATGAACTTGATTTGACGGCACCGAGGCTAAGGAATTATTTAGCGGTATTTGTATATCCCGTATCCTAAGTGCGTTATCATGAGTGTCCAAAATGGCCTGATTTTTCTTCAAGAAATCAAAACCCAAGATTCCAGAGAACTCCTGAGTGAAAGGCGCGGTCGTGACGTAAAACATTTGCCTAAAATGGTTGTTACCGATTTTAAATGGAATTTCCACGCAATTCGAGTACTTTAAATCGTTGCCAGTTAATGTTTTGATTGCGACTGATCGAGATATGAATTTACACTTAATTATATGTCGTATTTCATTGAACGTTTCGTATGCCACGACGCTGACCGAAGCCCCTGAATCAATCAGAAAGGTGGCCCCTGTCTGGGTATTAAAATTCACGAACACTGTAGGGAGTTGAATGTTACCCCCTAAATTCGCGTTAGAGAAAATCCGTTCCGTTTTACCGCCAACATGGATGTTCGAGGTCCTTATTTCTTGTTCCTCCGTGAAGCTTTCAAATACCCGGGGAATAACATAGTGTTGACTTGAAATTCCCTTCCTTTCTATAAAAAATGACTTCTGTCCTGTCTGGGGTGATAATAACGCGGACCCCTCGTTCGTGTGTCCCGGTTTTGATGATAGGGATTCTTTCCCCCCCTTCTAACGTCCTGTGTTCGATCGTAACGGCGAGAGTCAGTCCTTTGTCCTGGGGAGTAAAAGGTTCTATTATGGGGTTGGTAATTTTGGCTGGTGTGTTCCCTACTATAGTGTATGCAATTACGTAGAAAGTGGCTCGTTTGACCACAATAGAGGCAAATTCGGACATCGTTTACGGGCTGTGGAGTTGAATAAGAGTCCTCACTAAATCGCGGTTCTTTATTTTGCGGACGGTGGTTTTCTAGGTGCAAAGTATTTATTTCTTGCGTTAGAGACTCAATAATTTTTGTATTTTGTTCCTGCTGTATTCTTTGCATCTCGAGCAAGGCGGCAGTGTTGGGGTCAATTTGAGAACTCGAATTATTGGGCTCGGGAGTCGTTTGCATAGCTATTTCAACGCTTTGCGCATATTTGACTGCGTCGGCAAACGTAGAAGGGTTTAATTTTAAAACTTCACGTTTCAAGTTATTATTTAGGGCGTCCAGAAATTTAGATAATTTTAATTTTTCGAGTATTTTAACCCCCTCGGCTGACGCGAAATCTACCTCTAGATAATTTTGGGTGGCAGTTGCAACCCTATACGCTAAAGTTTTAACTAGCTCGTTCTCCTGCTGACGTAGATTGTTAAACGCTGTGTGTAACGTCTGTGCATTCGGTTTCTCCGAAAAAAAATTTATCAATTGATCTTTTATTATGTCGTACGATTGTTCTTCGCGTAGTTGGGGAGAACATGTTATGAATTTCAGCGCATTACCTCTTAACCGCGATTTAAGAATTGCGATCTTCTCTACGGGCGACCATTGTCCCAAAGTTGCTAAAGCCTCGAATTGTATGAAAAACGCATTGCAGTCTGAATCAGGGGCACCATCGAACGTGGACACTAAATGCGTAAAGCCGGGAGTTTTCCCGCTAACGGCTGAATCGGTCGCCATAATACTATAAAGTAGGGAAAGGTAATCCGAGATACTGCTATTGTGCTTCAAGACAAACCCTTTTAAACAATTTTTGTTTTAACATATACATGCGAAACATATAATACTCAAAATAAAGTAAAAATCATTATCCTAGAATTATATATATACTAGCCGCGAACACATAAACTCTAACATTTCAATACAATTTGTTCACACAACATGTAGGCATGGCAGGTACAAGGGAAAGAAAAGAGAGAAATTTAAAAAAAAATGTATGCATAACACTTTACAGATATATATATGAACCATAAGAACCTTGCGCGACATTAAAAAGCTTTTTGCCAAGATACACAAAAAAAAAAAATTTTTTTTTTTTTTTTTTTTTTTTTAGTATGCCCAGGTTTTGGACTAAAGTAAAAATATTATAACATACCCAGGGAAATCCTGGTCACGAGGCACCAATATATGTTATGAGGGGTACCAGAGATACCCCTTTGCGTTGTGTAAATTTAGGGAGGTGAACTCCAAAGGTAACTATGCGTTTATAAATAAAAATAACAACATTTATTATACAATATTTTACAAGAAAAAGGTCGGGTTTACATATTATATTTAAGATCTTGGCTATACATATTTTTAACCGAATTAGGGCATACTTCATCCGCTTCCTGCGGCATAACCATTATGGGTCGAGTGAAATAAAAGTCTCGTAATCTCTCAGAAGGCATGAGCACTATTTAGAGGGGGAATTTATGACCAACCTGGGGAGATTTGAAGAAAACAGCAGAGCATGGCTTCGTTGAGGTACTTCTACAGGAGGAGGATTTAGGCATCGGGTAGAAATTCATGTGGCTCTTCACTGGCGGAAGCAACAGGATTCGGTGCTGGCGGTTGAAGACGGGTATCTCGCCATTTTACGGGGGCGTCTTTCCTTCCCAGGCTCTCTTGCAGCTCGCTATCTCCAATCGCTCCCTCGCTCTCCCTCCGAACGTCGTTTTTCCCACACTCGGGGCTCCCCCAATCTTTATCATAACCCCTCCCCAGGTTAGTTATTCACGTAAATTTATTGCCTCTTCGAGTTTTTTATTCGAGGGCAGGATGCTCTGACATTCCCATGGTTGACCCACGTGGTACGCTTATTTCCAAGAAAATTGGAAGTCCGTTGAATTTCCTGGAATTTCTTTCCCGCGTCCTGAGGAATTCAGGAGGGGTGATGTTTCTTGGAAAATTGGTGCAGTTCCAATATGGCCGTTTTATGCCCCGTAATCGTGTTGGAAGAACAAAATGGCTATAACGTTGGAAGGAGTTCAAAATGTCCAAATTGTGGATCCTTCACAACAATATATATATATATATATATATATATATATATATATAAATGTAACAAGAAAACGCGTCTTCCTAAATTACTTTACTTTAAGGCATATTCTATTGTTAATAAAGTACGACCCCTTTTCCAAAATTGCGACCTAAAAGTAAAATAAGATAATTTATCGTAGCCCTGCAGATCATTAAGCAGGCATGTGAAGTATCTGAACTCAATAACATCCTCAGATATGAGTGTTCGAAGTTTATGAGATTCCGAATGTCAGTATAGTGTCAAAATTCTTGAAGAGCCCTCGAATCACTCTGAAATTATGTCTTTTTTAACGTCAAAAACCCACTTTGCAAGAACTTTATGGGCCACTTATCCTACGCCCAGTTCAACAGTTCGCAGGTTTTAACAAGCGTGGGATCTAGAAGTAAAGTCCCCGGTAAACTGAAGTGGACACGTGAACTCCACGAATCTGAAGTCGCCCAATTAAAAATTAAGTAGTTTAGGCCCTCTGGCGTCAATATCGCGAAACACCCATTTAATATTGCATGAACGCAAGACTTTTCCTTCTCTTCGTGTCTAACTTTTGTTGCTGTCGGACCTGCGGTCCGCTCCTGTATGTAATCCGCGTCCCGTCCTGGCAAAGGCGCCAGACAAGTTATGTGGCCACTGCAGCTAATACCTTCGCGATGCTTTATAAGTAAATAAAGGGGATTTCCTGGATATCGTGAATCTGTGATTCTCTTCTATGGCTCCATATGTTTATCTACAAAATTTAGTAAGTGCTTTCCTGGATCAACACTACGCCCGACTGCATCTCTCCAATTTGTGCGCAGCGATTTACTGTATGATTCACTCCTCGTGCCCGACTGCATCTAAATTTTCCAAATGTGATTATTATCACATTTATAAAGTCGACAGGATTTATACCTGTCCTGGAATCCTCAGCGGATATCTTTCATAAAAAGAAATTTTTCAAGTGTCTTTACGTCATGTGCTTAAATCTGAAAATTTGTGCAGTTTCTTCATGGTGTTAACCCCACTGGATTTCGAGTGTTTAATTCCATACAAGAATTTCCAAAGCTTTTTTCGAATCTTCAAATGGTATTTTTACGTACAAGAAAGTTATGCGATGTCTACGTTTTCACCTCAACGTATCATCCTTGTTTCAATATGAGTGCTCAAGTCCCTGTTTTCGCGGCTCTCCTTGTTTCTATGTGTCACTTATTACAGCATAAAATTGTTCTGCTCGCTTCACCTTCCCACAACGGCTCAGTGTGTTTTGATTTAATTCTCCTAATCGTGAAAATTATGCCGTGTTTTTAAAAAAAATGTGTTTATATGTACGGCTTGTGTTCTACATTGGCCTGTGTTGTGCTGCAATAAGAAGAAATACGCCAGCAACTTCCGCCAGCAACAGTTCATTCCCAATAACTTTTGCCTTGTTAAAAAATTTGTAATCATCTGTTAAATTAAAATTAATTTACGCCGACGAGGAAAAAAAATGATAATAATAAATAAATAAATAAATAAATGAACAGGAATTAAAGGTATGAGAAATTGTCTAGAAAATTACTTTTCATATGTGTTTCTCATGATTAAGTGGTGAAACCGAATTTTGTTAAAGTATAAATAAAATTTATTTTTGAAAGTGTATAAAATATTTATGTAAAATTGTAATTAATGTTTAAGTATTGTGTTCTTAATAATGTTGATGATTTAAAGACAATTTGATCAATTATTAATGTAACGTAATCCTCTTTTGCTTAATATAAATTCCATATCAGTTTTATCTTTTTAGAAATCAGTCAAAAGTATCTACTTCGCGTATAACTTAAAAACCCTCTATGTGAAAGAAAGGAATTGAAAAACTAGGTCACCTCTCCGAGCTACCGTGCGAGCTATATCAACATGTGTAGAGTCAAAGGTTACTATTCCCCCCCAAGAGGAGAGCAATAAATTTAGATCCTCATCGTTTGGATGTACTCAAAACGCGTAGAAAATGAAGCTTTTATTTTGATGTTTTGATCATTAGATATTCTTTCTCTCTCCTTTCAAATGGTGAAAGAAGATAGGTTTTGGTTTCTAAATTTTGGGTAAGATATGGATGCGGAAAGAGATGAATAAAAATTAATTAAAATAATGAATAGTTAAAAATTTAAATTTATCCACAAAAATATTTATTAACTTATGTAAACGATTTATAATCTATTTTAAGAAGTTGTAAGAGTATAAAAAAAATAAAATTGTTTTATATTACTGAAGTATTAAAGTACAAACATTGCTAACTTACTATTCTTCACAAGTTACCTAAACATTGTACTTTTTTACATATAAATTGAAAAAGGTATGTGGTTTTGAATCCTCGTGGGTATATTATGTAGTTGAAGGTTAAATAAAGGTATGAGAGTAATATGTTTTTCAGGAGATTTTCTGGTACAGTAGAAATTTCAAAGAGCAGATATCTATAACCATATAGGATCGGAGCTCTTTCTAATCTACATAAGCGTCCCTATGCCACGGTTGAATATTAACATCCGTCTGCTATAGAGGAAGTGCCCCTTTCAGAAAATTCTCAAAATGATAAAGGATAAATAAAAAGAAACAAAAAAAATAATGTTTCATATATGATAAAAAGAGAGGTATGTTTTAAGAGGTAAGAGGTTATATAACAGGAGGATTCATACCAAAATGCTAGCAGTAAGATTAAATAAAAATATCGTGTTACTTACGGAAGTTATAGTGTTTATATAAGAAATTAAATATGATATATATTGAGAAAAAAATTAGTACATTTATTTGACTTATTATTTGGTTATTATTTTTGTGGATATAATATTGTTTTGGATAGCGAATAATGAATATTGAAATTAAATTATTGCAATTAGTATGGAATATTGAAATTGAATTCGCACAAGGAAATTCTTATTCTGTCAATGATATAATGTGTGTTTACCTTTGCTGCATACAGTGTACTTAAAATTTTGTAAAATTTTATGTCAACGGAAAAGTCTTCCTTTCAGCAAGAACTTTTCTTATTTCGATGGGGGGAAATGTAACAAGAATACGCGTCTTCCTAAATTACTTTACTTTAAAGCATATTCTATTGTTAATAAAGTACGACCCCTTTTCCAAAATTGCGACCGAAATGTAAAATAAGATAATTTATCGTAGCCCTGCAGATCATTAAGCAGGCATGTGAAGTATCTGAACTCAATAACATCCTCAGATATGAGTGTTCGAAGTTTATGAGATTCCGAATGTCAGTATAGTGTCAAAATTCTTGAAGAGCCCTCGAATCACTCTGAAATTATGTCTTTTTTAACGTCAAAAACCCACTTTGCAAGAACTTTATGGGCCACTTATCCTACGCCCAGTTCAACATTTCGCAGGTTTTAACAAGCGTGGGATCTAGCAGTAAAGTCCCCGGTAAACTGAAGTGGACACGTGAACTCCACGAATCTGAAGTCGCCCAATTAAAAATTAAGTAGTTTAGGCCCTCTGGCGTCAATATCGCAAAACACCCATTTAATATTGCATGAACGCAAGAATTTTCCTTCTCTTCGTGTCTAACTTTTGTTGCTGTCGGACCTGCGGTCCGCTCCTGTATGTAATCCGCGTCCCGTCCTGGCAAAGGCGCCGGACAAGTTATGTGGCCACTGAAGCTAATACCTTCGCGATGCTTCATAAGTAAATAAAGGGGATTTCCTGGATATCGTGCAATCTGTGATTCTCTTCTATGGCTCCATGTGTTTATCTACAAAATTTAGTAAGTGCTTTCCTGGATCAACACTACGCCCGACTGCATCTCTCCAATTTGTGCGCAGCGATTTACTGTATGATTCACTCCTCGTGCCCGACTGCATCTAAATTTTCCAAATGTGATTATTATCACACACACACACACACACACACACATATATATATATATATATATATATATATATATATATATATATATATATATTCTGCACTCCAAAATGTAATATTTTTCCATCCTGCACACGGAGAAAGTTTAAAAACGCATATCTTTGATAGGATACCAAGAACGAACGCCGATGCGTTGCTATGCGTCAAATATCTTTATTTGGAAGCAGAAACACAGCTTCTAGCTTGGTATAATTTTATCAGATATAAATAATATTTATTGTTCGGTAGAACAACAATTTTTGGAGTTTCATTCTTAAGACATCTATAGTTCTATGTTTAAACTTTTTGTGCTATTGATCCATTTAATTTAGAGTGACGCACCGTGGAATCACTTAATATAAGATTTATGTAACTCTTATAAGATATACGATCTACTTTAGAGTTAAACCTTAATATAACACTTAAGATCTTTTTTGCCTTGGTAATACGTTGACTTTTGTTTTTCTTTTATACGAACTTTAATTACAGCACCATGGGCGAAACCACTTTAGTCGTGCCTTACCCACGGGTGATATTTTTAGATTCGTCTACACTTTACAAACAGCTGACGAATCCAGAGGAGTTGGGACTTGTTTTTGGGTTACAATATGTTTTTCGGGTGTAGATTCACCTACGATACGTCTTTGGATGTTGGTTCATCTACTGGGGTGTTTATTCCACTACTATATACGTTATTTGTGGGACTAATTCACTCATTATACCACCCATTATTCACATATTTCTTTAGGGGGAGGGGTGTTGATTCACCCACTGCATGGTTTCTTGGGTGTTGATTTACCCACTGTGTCTGAATTTCTTCTGGTCGTTGATTCGCCTAGTATTCAAATGCAGCATTGATGCTTTTTTAACATGCGAAAATACTTGTAATTTTTGGTATTTAAGCTGTGTTGTAAATAGCTGGCTGCGTGCGTGACTGCAACACTTTTCAATTTTTGTCGTAGTTGGCCATGCTGTTCAGGGTAAATTGCTAGTATGTATATATATATATATATATATATATATATATATATATATGTACTAGCTGAAGTACCCGGCGTTGCCCGGGATTTTAACAATATTTGTTAACCAAAATCAATTTAAAAATTAACACAGTATAAATGACATAGAAAAAGTATATGTGAGATGTTATGCACATCTCAGAATTCAGGAATTTCAGCCTTTCATCATTGTAGCACTAAAATCTGAAAAGTAAAAATGTCAAATTGTCTAATGTTTGCTAACCAAAATTAATTTAAAACTAAACACGTTATAAATAACATAGAAAAAAACATGTGAAATCTTATACACATGAATAAAATGAAAACCCAATAAAAAATATATAAAATTATAATAAACTCCTCAGAATTCAGCTAGATTTAGCCTTTTATCATTTGGGCAAAAACAGAAGCTGAAATTACAGGTTTAGCAGAAATTTCCAATAGAACCATGATATGACTCTAGCTTTCCATCTTAAAAAATGAAGTGTTTGATTGAGGGCTACAAACCATTCAACTCCTCTCCACATTAAACTCCTATAAACATCCTCTACATATTAAATTCCTTTTCTCTCCATAATAAAATCCTCAGAATTTTGGTACATTCAGCCTTTCATCATAGTACCACTAAAGCCTGAAACATCCTCTCCAGAAAAATAAATTTATTAATTACAATAATTAAACTCACGCAAATGTATAAATTACATTACTTTTAGTGAGTTGTTATTAACTTCAGTCTGTTCAGTAATGAGTTCTGAATATTTAAAAAAACTAATTTTTAATTCAAGTTTTGAAAACTATGAGCATTTTTTATCGCTGTAAAATTCTACTCTAAAAATAATCGGAATAAATGTATATGTAACTAGCTGAAAACCCGCACTTCGCTACGGAGTACATTCAAAGTAAATACAACGGTCAATGTATGCAATTAATGCCAAAAATAAATAAATAAATAAATAAATAAATATATATATATATATATATATATATATATATATATATATATATATATATATATATATATATAATAAATACGACGATCAATGTATACAGTAGATGCAATATATATATATATATATATATTTATAAGAAAATCGTAAGGGATATTTTTATAGACAAAATAATGTAGAAGAAAATATTTAAATTAAATCCAATATAAAAAATACTAAAGAATATAGTACAGTTAATATAGTACAGTTTGTAGAACATTTTTTTCCCTGTATTTTAATATTTTTTTTGGATAATGTCCAATTATCTGCTGCATTATCAAGAAAAAAAATATTTTTTTGCCTATTTAGTTTTTATGCACGTGACGATAAATTTATTTAAAGTACCAGAAAAAGAAGTCACGTGATCAGCATTTAATAAATTAAATTCTAAAAATGAATGTTCAAAAATTCACGAAAAATCAGGAAATGGAGGTAAATATTCGAAAAAGATTTCATTTTAAAGGAATTTTTATGATATTTCTCGTCATATAAATTGTATAACCCTCAAATTATTATTTTAAATGCAAATTTAAAAAAAGTAAAAAAAAAACAGTTTAAAAATTTAATTTAAACAAATCTAAGAAGAATTTTTCAAAAATCTTTCTTAATGCACTCCTACACCATAAGAAGAATCACCATGCAAAATTTCAGCCCTTTAGGTCCAGCGGTTTGGTCTGTGCGTTGTATGTCAGTCAGTGAATGAGTCAGTTACAGAAGTGTTTTATATATATAGATAACTAGCTGAAGTACCCGGCATTGCCCGGGATTTTAACAATATTTGTTAACCAAAATCAACACAGTATAAATAACATAGAAAAAGTATATGTGAAATGTTATACACATCTCAGAATTCAGGAATTTCAGCCTTTCATCATTGAAGCACTAAAATCTGAAAAGTAAAAATGTCAAATTGTCTAATGTTTGCTAACCAAAATTAATTTAAAACTAAACACGTTATAAATAACATAGAAAAAACATGTGAAATCTTATACACATGAATAAAATGAAAACCCAATAAAAAAATATATAAAATTATAATAAACTCCTCAGAATTCAGCTAGATTTAGCCTTTTATCATTTGGGCAAAAAAAGAAGCTGAAATTACAGGTTTAGCTGAAATTTCCAATAGAACCATGATATGACTCTAGCGTTGCCTCTTAAAAAATGAAGTGTTTGATTGAGGGCTGCAAACCATTCAACTCCTCTCCCCATTAAACTCCTATAAACATCCTCTACATATTAAATTCCTTTTCTCTCCATAATAAACTCCTCAGAATTTTGGTAGATTCAGCCTTTTATCATAGTACCACTAAAACCTGAAACATCCTCTCCAGAAATATAAATTTATTAATAAGAATAATTAAACTCACGCAAATGTATGAATTACATAAGTTTTTTAACCAACATTTGAATAATTCGTAAATGAAACAGCATATGAAAATAAAGATAATAAGAACTTCCGGAATCGAAATTAATTACCCTTAATTTTTAATTAATAAAAAACCAACATAATATGAATAAAAACGATAGTTGTTTAAAAGCATATGAAAATAAAGCTATTATAAAGATAATAATAAAAAAAGCATATGAAAATAAAGCTATTATAAAGATAATAATAAAAAAAACATATGAATTTTTGAGTTGTTTTAGTAACTTTTTTTAAGTTTGCATTTAAAATAATAATAATTTGAGGGTTATAAAATTTATATCACGAAAAAGATCATAAAAATTCCTTTAATATGAAATCTTTTTCGAATCTTTACCTCCATTTTATGATTTTTGGTGAATTTTTAAAGATTAATTTTTAGAATTTAACCTTTTACATGCCACACTATGATCAAGGAATAAAGTACCATATTTTGCTGCGTAACTTTGGTCGATAACTTCCAGGAAGTCGGTCCAACAGGTGTACTCCACTCATTCCTTTATTATATAATTTTATAATGTAAGGTTAAGGAAAATCAACTTTTATTTTACCTCGGACATATCTTTTTGCTCTTCCTAATGGTTCGTGATTGATAAAATTTGATGTAATAGTTACAACAAAACTTTCGTTCCAATGGCACACATAAACTTCTCCATCGCATCGGTAATCAAACTCTCCACATTGAAATTTCGATATTTCTTTTGCTGTTTTAAGAGAACATTGTCCCGTTCTGGAATCTCGTACTGTGCCGAATGCCTTAAAGCCTTTGTTAGATAAATCTGTCAGCAGACTGTACGATGTAAAAAAAGTTATCGAAAAATATTTTGCGTTTCTCTGGATTGTCAATAAAAGATAATAGTTCGGAGACAACTTTTGATCCAAGAGGCAAATTTTCATTTTTCGAACTTTTTCCACCGTAGATAGACATAGCATAAGGATAACCATTTGCTGAGCAGATCATCCAAACTTTGAAACGAAAGCGAATTGGCTTTCCACGTATGAACACCTTAGCATGGTGTCCGTAACACGGATTCATCGATACTCATATTTTCATGAAAAAATCCAAATTGACGAAAATTTTTTCCAACCTCTTTATAAAAGGGAGAAATTTTTCCTAATTTATCGCCTGGTTCCAATTTACTATTAACAACAATGTGGAAATACTTTTTTAACATACGAAATTTATTTCTGGGCATTGTATTGTTAACAATTAGGATATGCAAATCTTCCTGAGAGCTCCAATATGTATTTTCATCAGGTACTGAGTGGTAGCCACTAAACAACAGTAATCCAAGAAACTGCCGAATGTCATTTGCGTCGACGTCTAAAGAGTCTCCTTTTTGTAGGGCATACAGCTTTGTAAGTTCGGCTGAATTTTCTAAGTAATCAGACGGCCGAATCACTGATTGACGGCAGAATCCCTGATCACGTGTGATATCACTGCTTTTGTATATCATTACATGCCAATGTTTCTTTTTTGGAACATTGCATTTTTACGCAGTCTTGAGGAATTATTTCTTGTTATTATTTTAATTTATTTTATTAACTCGTTAAACTTGTCCTTTGCAAGTACGATGAGGAAATTTTTGGGTGGATTTGAATTTTTAGGAATTTTATAGAATTTTTTTTCTTACGTACTGCAAAAATTGTGAAAAAAGCTGATTTTTAGAAAATTTTCTACGCTAAAATATTCATATTTGAAAAAAAAAAGTCAAAAAATCAATCATGCCTGCTATAATATAAGGTAATTTTTTCAAACTGACAGATATCACAGTTTATTTTTAAAAGAAAATTAAACATGGTGTTCCAAAAAAGGAGCATTGGCATGTAAAAGGTTAATTTATTAAACGCTGATCACGTGATTTCTTTTTCTGTTACTTTAAACAAATTTATCTTCACATAACAACGAAATAGGCAAAAAAATACTTTTTTTCTTGCTAATGCGGCAGACGATTGGACATTATTCAAAAAAATATTAAAATAATGTAAAAGATATGTTCCTCAAACTGTACTACATTAACTGTACTATATTCTTTACTATGTCCTATGAGATTTAATTTGAATATTTTCTTCTACATTATTTTGCCTAAAAAATATCCCTTACGATTTTTTTATTAATATTTTGTTTTGTTTTTTTACATCATTCGTATACATTGATCGTTATATTTATTATATATATATATATATATATATATATATATATATATATATATATATATATATATATATATATATATATATATATATATATATATATATATATATTGGCATTAATTGCATACACTGACATTGTATTTAATTTGAATGTACTCCGTAGCGAAGTGCGGGTTTATGCAACACCTCCTAAACGAACGTTTAGGAGGTGTTGGTTTATGGAATACTAAAAGTATAAAATAGTGGCGCCATCTATTGCACGTCTGTAAATCGAGAATAGCATCCTTCAAAAATTGTTGGTTATCCTATAGCAATACTATGCCCAGAAATAAATTATTGATGAATGTTTGTTAACCAAAATCAATTTTAAAACTAAACACAGTATAAATAACATAGAAAAGATTTAGCCTTTATCATTGGAGCAAAAAATCCTGAAAAGTAAAACATAAAATATATAAATTTATAATAAACCTACCAAAATCCATTAAAAAACTAAACACAGTATAAATAACATAGAAAAAAAAGCATACGAAATGTTATACACATTCATAATATGAAAACCAATTAAAAATATATAAATGTATAATAAACTCCTCAGATTTCAGCTATATTCGGTCTTTCATCATAAAAAAGCTGAAAAAAAATAAAATAAAAATAATTTTAAAAAATAATAAAATAAAATAAAAATAATAAAATAAAATAAAGATAATAATTTAAAAAATAATAAAATAAAAGCTGAAATAAAAAAGCCCTCATAAAAAAGCTGAAAATACAGGTTCAGCAAAATCTGCACGATCCCATACTCGAAACCGAGTCTTACAGGGTACCAAATGAACTGTTTTAACGAATGCCCCACGTTGACACACGACTCTGTTGAGTAAAGTAAGAGATATACGCAATGAGTTTTTTGGAAAGTTGCTATGGGTTTGTGAATATACATACATTTATAGAGTAAGAGGAGTTTTAAGTGAGAAATACGTTAGCAGGATAGAAGCTTCGTCTTTAACTCTTCAATAGACACAAAGACATAAGCGAGGGGGATTGCAGTAGCGATTAAAAAAGATCTCGTGACACTTAGTGTGGTTGATTCGAATTTTCCATCGCGTGTGAGTGTGTCAATATGCCGTTGAATCTGATTTATTTTAGAGTATAAAATCTGACTTGAAAGATTATTATTTTAATTTATTATTCTGGTTTAATATATGACTTGAAACTTTTTGATTTTATTTATTTTTATCTTTTCACTCGCTGTTTGCCAGCTAACCCTAACGTGGACGCCATATACAGAGGGGTGATTCCACAAAGAGTAACAGCTTACATTTAGTTTAAAAAATTGTTGGTTTTTTATTAATTAAAAATTAACGGTAATTAATTTCGATTTTTGACGTTCTTCAGACCCTCGGCTGTTTTTAAAGACGCCTGTATGTAAAATTTCACGATCGTTGCTCCTAAACTGTGGATTTCTATACAATTACAGATAGACAAACATATAAATGTGGAAACTCTCTGCACGGCACTTATAACGATATTCGTAAACATAAGACCGGAAATTGACAGCTGCTGATAACTTCTTGGGCCGAAAGGTTATAGATTTGCTAGATCGGCTTCTAGTCCAGTCAAACAGTATAAACAGCATAAAGTTTATTAAAAATTTACAACGAATACAGGGGAGACATGCTTATTATCCTGTTCACTCCATATCCAAACGCAAAGTGAAGCGGTTCGAGTTTACTCCAGAACAAAGGAAAGTAATTTTCAATTGTCCTCGTTATAAGCTATGGTGTAATATGATCAGCGACAGCTAGGAGCAACACAGAACGGTAGTAGTTACATAAGTGGTAAAGTTGTGCAACAGTTATAGAAAGGGTATAGAATTAATAAATCGTTGGGAGTTATTCTTACACGCACACACACACACACACACACATATATATGTTATACCCCAAAAGTATTCCACATCCTCTAATTTTATTAAACTCAATCCCTAACTGTTTTTCCAATGCGGCAGTCGTTTTCCTGGACATTATCCTTACCGCCATATGACACCGCGAATTTCCTGACTACTTTTCTGGGAGCACCGTATAGGTGGACCAACATTATCCCCCATGGGCCGGTCCCGTAATTTTGACTCGGGTCGAAGTGACGAGACCGGAACAATTGATCCCGCATATCCAGAGGTAAATTTTGAGAACTTGGAGGACATTGCAGCAACGACATATTTTGCGTACGCCGGCCACCATTAGTGAACACGGCTATGGATTTGATAGAGACCGGCTTCGAACCAGAGTCTTTCAGATCACTGGTTCGTTGCCTTTGCCAAATGGGCCACCTCGTTCCCCCTCCCCGATCCCTAACTTAATTTGTCATATAAATTACCAATTTTACTAGCCTCATTTAAACATTCCATGATGTTTATACACTGAAGTGCCACTGAATTAGGGATAGCAAAGCCTATGCAAATTGTGTAGCGCTGCGCATCATGTATGCGCAAGTGAGGGCGCTGTGGTAACTGCATATATAGCGCGTACTGTGGTTGTTCTGAATTAGTTGTTGGAATTGCCAGTATGGGTAAACTGCCTGATTTAGACGCTTTCGATCGCGGACAAATCGTAGGTGCCCGACGCATGGGCCATTCAATTTCCGAAATCGTCAGACAGCTAGGATTTTCAAGGTCGACAGTGTCAAGAGTATACCAAGAATACATGGATAGTGGAAAAAAACTAGCGATCGGGCAAACTGCAAAGGACAATTAGCCTTGACAGTGCGTGGTGAGAGACGGCTGAGGCGTATTGTACGTAGCCAGCGAAGCCAAACATTAGCTCAAATTACCACCCAGTTTAATGACGGTGCCAGTCGTACATCCAGTAAACGGACTGTGCAACGCTCGCTTCACCGTATGTGTTTCGGGAGCCGTCGACCTACGAGAGTACCATTGCTCTATACTCGCCATCGGACTGCACATCTTGCCTGGGCAAGAGAGCACAGAGACTGGAGTGTAGAGGACTGGAAACGAGTAGCATGGAGTGATGAGTCTCGATTCCGACTACTTAAAGCCGACGGGAGGCTGAGAATATGGCGTCAGGCTCATGGATCCTGCATGCCTGGATGGAACTGCACAAGGGCATGATGGCTCAATCATGGTCTGGGGTGTTTTTTCGTGGAACAGTTTGGGATCTTTGGTGCGTGTACCAACCTCCCTCAATGCAATTCGGTACGTAGAGTTGCTGGGTGATCACCTCCATCCGTTTATGCTATTCTGTTATCCGCACGGTAATGGAGTTTTCCAGCAAGACAACTGTACCTCTCACAAGTCTCGGTTGGCTACTGGCTGGTTGGATGAGCATTCCTCCCATGAGCCATGTTTTGGAACAAGGCGTGAAAGGCCACCACATAGCACCAAAGAACCTTACTGAATTATGGACAGCTTTAGCCAATATTTGGCAAGCCATTCCCGTGGAACGTTTCCACAAACTTGTTGAATCTATGCCTCGTCGTGTGGCAGCCGTTATCAAGGCTAGAGGAGGCCCAACTGGTTACTAGGTAGGTATCCCTATTTCAGTGGCACTTCAGTGTATATACCCTGATGCGAACGCTAAGATAAAAATGATCCGTGAATAAATAGCCACCTTGCAGTTTAGACTTGGAAGTTGTAAATATTAGGTAGAAATATATATATTAATAAAAGGGAAATGTTTGTGTGTGTGTGTGTGTGTGTGTGTGTGGGTGGTTGTGTTTGTGCGGCCCCCAGGCGAATCTCTGAAACTTACAGCCATGGAATTTGGTACACGGGTAGTGCATACTATGGGAAGGTGCACCTCGAAGATCGAATTTTAAATTTTATTCTAGAAAAATTTTTATTTTATGTTTTGTGGGATATTTTATGTTTTTTAACTTCAGATTACGATATCTCGGCAAAAAATGATCGTAGAATTTTGATCTTTTTAAAATCTAAGACTTCAGACATTTTTCCTTCAAACAAGACCTCATTTATTTAAAAATAATTTAAAACAGACTAATATTTTCATCAAAATATTAAACCCACTTTTGCGAGAAATTTACGCAATTTTGAGCATCTACGGTCGATGGTCTTCGTGTTTTTATCTTACAAAGAAAATATTTACATCATCTGGAAGATGAAAGCTTTCTCCTTCATATAAACCTCATTTCAAGTCTGTATCTTAAAATTTCGATTTTTAATTGAATTTTAAAGAACGATACTTCACAAATTTTCTGCGTGGTTCTTCAACCGCGGTAGGATTTACGGTATATTCTCCCCTGGGGTTGTAAACAACGATTGAATCATAACAAAGCGTGATTCGTTCACAGCATGATTCTCACTAAATGAATCACTGAAAAGATGTGTCATCGTGTGTCTAATTTTTTATTCTTTTTAATTCAAACTTTTTAATCATAAATAGATCATTTTTTTAATTTCGAGTTACAAACTGACCTTTTGAAATTCGGCCATGTTTTTTTCGATATAATTTTTTTCATTAAATGTTACATATTTGGAAAGAGCCTTAAAAACCTTTAATTCAAATTTTTTAATCATAATTAGATCATTTCAAGATGTACTGATTTTTTGGGGGATATTTTGCAAGTTAAAAGTGAAAAGAAATTTTAATTAAAGTAACTGTCATTCGAATATGAATCGATTCCGTTTAGGTAAATTTTTCGCACCATTTTCGAAACAGTTGCAAGAATACCGTTGGTTTCGTAAGTTGGAAATTTTATTTGAAACTTTTATTTTTTAATATAATTGCATACTATTTAATAAGAAATATAAAATATGATTTCAACAATTATATTAACGAAGTAATAAGTATTTTCATTATTGAAACATACTATTTAATAAGAAATCTATATTAATAAAAGCGAATGTTTGCGTGTGTGTTTACTTACGTGTGTTATAATCATTGCTAAATTCACTATAAGGCTGATTCTCGAACATCGTGATTAAAAAATGTTAATTTCCATTACTTTTGAACAGAGTTAAAGATAAGACTGAGAACAAACAAACGTACATCAAACTAACGTTACATCAAACAAACACTTGAAAACTCTTGAAAACAATTATATTTAAAAATAATAGTTTTGGATCATATTATTGTTAAAAACTATGTGAAGACTAAAGACATAATCAGAATCTTCAAATTCACAGTTTGAAAAAGCGCAAAAACCCAACTTTCTTAAAAGTTGTCTACAATTTTCCGATTTTAAAAAATAGTTATGTGAAACGATACGAAAACATTAATTACTGTAAACATAAGAAATTAATTAACGTCATTTAAAACTGTAGAAATGAAACAAATAATATAAATACCACATTCAAACTCTAATTTTCTTTCATTTCTCAAGCAATATAATAATAACATGTTAATTTAGCATTGATTATAACACACATAAGTAAACACACACACCAACAAACACTTGAAAACAATTATATACCACATTCAAACTCTAAATTTCTTTCATTTCTCAAGCAATATAATAATAACATGTGAATTTAGCAAAGATTATAACACACGTAAGTAAACACACACACAGGCAAACACTTGAAAACAATTATAGTTGGGTTTTTACGCTTTTTCAAACTGTGAATTTGAAGATTCTGAATATGTCTTTAGTCTTCACATAGTTTTTAACAATAATATGATCCAAAACTATTATTTTTTAATATAATTCTTTTCATTTTTAATATAATTGTTTTAAAGTGTTTGTGTGTGTGTTTACTTACGTGTGTTATAATCATCGCTAAATTCACATGTTATTATTATATTGCTTGAGAAATGAAAGAAATTTTGAGTTTGAACGTGGATTTATATAATTTGTTTCATTTCTACAGTTTTAAATGACGTTAATTAATTTCTTATGTTTACAGTAAGTAATTTATCTTTTCATATCGTTTCACATAACTATTTTTCCTTACGTTAATAGAAGTTCAGTTAAAATCGGAAAATTGTTGACAACTTTTAAGAAAGTTGGGTTTTTACGCTTTTTCAAACTGTGAAACTGAAGATTCCGATTATGTCTTTAGTCTTCACATAGTTTCTAACAATAATATGATCCATAACAAAAAGTCGATGCTATTATTTTTTTTCTCATATTTTATTTATATTATATTTATTTTTCTCATCGTATAACTGTTGAATACTACTGAAATATCAATTCTACTGTTATTCAATTAAAAAAAATCATAATATTTCATATTTTAAGGACCGCCCGGCAGTCAATGTGCTGAGGAGGGTCCTAACTGAATTCAATTCGTGCATTGTTTTAATGTGTTTATTTTTTCAATAATTTTTTTGCATAAAAAAGGAAAAATAGTTATGTGATATATGCAACATTTTGTACGTCAAATATAGTTGCACATTAATTTTATAGAAATTTGGGGTATGACTTTCTTAAGTAGCATGATTTATCTTTTCTCGATGATATCTTTTTCTTAATTGTCATATTTTAAGAACATAACTTTTTTAAAAACTATTTTCTTTTGCAAAACAACTCAACTGAAAGTAACCTATGTAAGGAATATTATCATTACCTGTAATCATAAATATATGCTGTTAAGGCGTAGTGGGAGCTCAGCCAAAAAAATTATAATCATTGCTAAATTCACTATAACGCTGATTCTAAAAAATCATGATTAAAAGATGTGAAATTCCATTACTTCAGAACAGAATTAAAGATAAGATTGAGAAACCCAACACCAATGATTTTAAAAATCACATCCCTCTCTGTATGTACAATTTTCAGAATTAAGATATCTACACTTTATCATTATATCAAATAAGAAATTGTTGGGGAAAATGTTCTTCACTTAAAAAATGGATCAAAAATTCAGCAAATAGTAAAATATAGTGTAAATTACATTTCTCTCTGTATGTATTATTCTGTATGTATTATTACTAACATATAGTGTGAATTACATTTAGGGAAATATCTTCACTTTTCATGCGCTGAGTTGGACCCAAACTGAATTCAATTCGTGCATTGTTTTAATGTGTTTATTTTTTTCAATAATTTTTTGTTTTGGTAACTCACTTTTTTTTCTTTGCAAATTCAACTACCATTGCCGTTGTTTGGTTCTATTTTCATTTTCTGTATTTTTGAATTTAATCTCAGTTTCATTTCAGGATCTTTCATTTTGTGCTTAATGTTTTACTAATGTTTTGTCCTTAGCATTTTTCTTTCAATATGCCACAGCCTCCGAGAAAAAAATGTCTTCGGACACAAAAGCCACAGAAGAAAGAACGAGATCGAAGTAGGAGAGAAGCTGAATCTACCCCAGAAAGAGAAACAAGACAGGAAGCAAACAGACAACGAGAGCAAAGAAGAAGAGAAGCAGAATGTACTCCTGAAAGAGAAGCAAGACAGGAAGAAAACAGACAACGAGAGCAAAGAAGAAGAGAAATCGAATGTACTCCTGAAAGAGAAGCAAGACAGGAAACAACGAGAGCAAAGAGGAAGATAAATTGAATGTACTACTTGAAAGACAAAAAAGACAGGAATCAAACAGACAACGAGATCAAAGAAGAAGAGAAATTGAATGTACTCCGGAAAGACAAGCAAGACTACAGCAGGTTAGAACTACAATAAGTGCTGCTCGAAGGCGCATATACACTAATTTTGAAAATGCAGCTTTTCACTACTACCCATCGGCAGATTACGTATCTGATCCTTCGTGTAACATTGGATCTATGTCTGAAACTTGCCAATATTGTGGAGCAAAGAAGTGGAAAGGTGAAGCCACAGGTATGTGCTGCAGCGGAGGAAAGGTTCAACTGCCACAGTTGATTGATCCACCTGAGCCCCTATGTTCTTTACTCAGCGGCACTTCTCAAGAAGCTAAACATTTCCTTTCTAATATAAGAAGCTACAATTCCTGTTTCCAGATGACCTCTTTTGGCGCAACGAAAGACATTAGAGAGCACGGGTACATGCCTACATTTAAGGTACAGGGTCAAGTTTATCACCGCATCGGCAGTCTGCAGCCTCTACCGAGGGAAGAGCCTAAATTTTTTCAAATTTACTTTGTCGGAGACACTACACAACAAGCAGAGCATCGCTGTAAAAACAAGCCACAAACCAGACGAGACATAGTACTACAGTTGCAAGGTATGCTGCATGATCACAACTGTTACATCCAGAACTTTAAGTCGTCTATGGATAAGATTACCTCGGAATTCAAATTGGTGATCGTAGCGGACAGAACCCCACACGGTGAACACGAGAGGCGGTTCAACGCCCCCGCAACAGTAGAAGTTGCATTGATCATGATGGGTGAACAACATGGGACAAGAGACATAGTTTTAGAAGAAAGAAGTGGCACCCTCAAAAAAATTCCCGAGACGCACAGGTCCTACGACGCGCTACAGTATCCACTCTTCTTTTGGCAGGGGGAGGATGGATATCATTTTGAACTGCGACTGAAAGATCCAACTACAGGAATGCCCCAAACTAAGAAGATTTCAGCTATGCAATTCTATGCTTACAGGATGATGACACGTTCTTCAAATTTCAACACATTACTGAGAAGCAAAGACCTGTTCCACCAATTTATCGTTGATATGTATGCCAAGATTGAATCGGAAAGACTATTGTACATACGAATAAATCAGAGGACTCTCAGAGTTGAACATTATGCTCATTTGAGGGATGCGGTCATGAATGGTGGAAATATCTCCAACATAGGCCAGTTGATCATCTTGCCTTCCAGCTTTACAGGGGGTCCAAGGTACACGCAAGAGCGTACTCAAGATGCCATGACCTACGTGAGAAACTACGGCAGACCAGACCTCTTCATCACTTTCACCTGCAATCGAAACTGGACAGAGATACAGGAAGAACTATTTGTTGCACAAAAACCACAGGATCGTCATAATTTGTTAGCAAGAGTATTTCACCAGAAAAAAAAACACTTATGAGTCTCATCACAAAGGCAAAGATTTTTGGAGAAGTTCAGTGTCATATGTACACGATAGAGTGGCAGAAGCGAGGACTTCCTCGTGCTCACATTTTGATTTGGCTCAAGGACTCCGTACACGTTCACCGCGTGGATGATTTAATCAGTGCAGAAATCCCTAATGAACAAGAAGACCCGGGACTTTTTTCAATTGTAACTAAGCAGATGGTGCACGGCCCCTGCGGATCCATAAATCCAACCTCTCCATGCATGAAAGATGGAATTTGCACTAAACGATATCCGCGCCAATTTTTGAAAGAGGCGCAAACACTACGAAACGGATATCCACTTTATCGGCGCAGATCACCACAAGACGGGGGATTTAAGGCTGACATCGTTTATAAAGGATCGCAAGTGTCTATAGACAATACTTGGATTCTCCCGTATTGCCCTCTACTAACAAAAATTTTCAATGCCCATATCAACGTAGAGTATTGCAATTCTGTTAAGTCTATAAAGTATGTCTGTAAGTATATTAACAAAGGATCTGACATGACTGTCTTTCAAGTGAACAGGGGAGAGAATGACTTAAATGAAATTGTCCAGTATCAAATGGGAAAGATATATCAGCAGCAATGAAGCAATATGGCGAATATTCAACTTTCCTATTCATGAGCGCCACCCCACAGTGATTCATCCGAGCGTCCACCTTGAGAATGGACAGAGAGGTCTACTTCACACCAGAAAACGCTGCTGAACGTGTTCAAACACCTCAGGAAACGACACCCACGTCTTTCTTCAGACTTTGCACGCAAGATGAGTTTGCACGCACCCTGTTGTACAACCAAGTTCCCAAATACTACACTTGGAACAATGGAAACAAGACATGGAACCTTCGAAAACAAGGACACGTTGTACCTGAGCAAACAGGAATAAGGTCAAGCGATGCACTGGGCCGGGTGTACGCCGTCCATCCGAACAATTCTGAGTGCTTTCACCTGCGCCTCCTGCTGCATGAAGTACCAGGCCCAAAATCATTTGAAGATTTGAAAACATTTCAGGGACAGCTCTGTGAAACTTACAAAAAGGCCTGCCAGCTTAGAGGCCTTTTGGAGAACGATGACCACTGGAACAATGCACTCGAAGAAGCGGCTGCATCTCGATCACCAAAGGTTTTACGGAATCTGTTTGCTGTAATGCTACATGCATGCTCCATGTCATCTCCCGAACAGTTATGGATGAATCATAAGGAGAACCTGTCCGAAGACATGCTGCACCAAGCACGCATGCAGCAGCAGAATATGGATCTGGACTACAGTGACGACATCTTCAACAGGGCGCTAATCGACATTGAGGACAAGATTATATTGATGGGTGGATCGGACCTAAAAAGCTTTGGACTACCACAACCCAATTGAAACCTTGATTCAGTCCTGCCGAGTGAAGAACGTATGGAGCGAAATTATGATACGAATGTACTCGCAACATACATAGAGGAAAATGAGCCGAAAATGGTCCCAGATCAAAAGGAAGCATTTGGCAAGATCACAACAGCAGTTTTCAATAGTCGCGGTGGCATATTCTTTTTGGATGCTCTGGGCGGTACAGGGAAGACTTTTCTAATCAATCTGTTTGGCTAAGTGCGACACAGAAACGAGATTGCCCTGGCTTTGCTTTTTCTGGTATTGCTGCAACACTATTGACCGAAGGGATGACAGCTCACTCGGCTTTCAAGTTACCTGAAATCTGGCAAACACAGAGACTCCTACATGTAACATTCAAAAAATTCAGGAAAGGCCAGGGTTCTGAAGCATTGCATTTAATTGTCTGGGATGATGCACCATGTCCCACAAGCCGCATTCGAAGCACTCGATGTCACATTGAAGGCCATCAGAGGTAACAAATTACAGAATGGGAGGCGTAACTATGGTGTTGCTGGCGACTTTCGCAGACACTTCCGGTTATTCCACGTGGAACTAGGGCGGATGAAATGGAGGCCTGCTTAAAATCGTCTTAGTGTGGGATGACATCGAAAGACTTGGTCTTTCAACAAACATGCGAGCTCATGTCAATGGTGATCCTTCAGCACAGCAATTTGCAGATAACCTTCTACAACTTGGAAATGGAGCCATTACTGCTGATAATACAGTAGTATAGCCATGGGAACGATTGGAATGATTGTGACAACTCAACAACAGCTTGAAAGAGGCGGTGTGTTCCAATGTGGCCCAGCACTTCAATGATCACACATGGCTGTGCGAAAGAGCAA
>OU015495.1:31474742-31508209 GCA_907164885.2 Dolomedes plantarius | reverse complement strand
ATGTAAAAAATAACAAAAAAATATAATTATAAAAAATTCATAAGGAATATTTTTATAGACAAAATAATGTCGAAGAAAATATAAAAATTAAATACAATAGGACGTACTAAAGAATATAGTACAGTTAATATAGTACAGTTTGAGGAATATATCTTTTGCAGTATTTTAATATTTTTTTGGATAATTTTCAATCGTCTGCCGCATTAGCGAGAAAATTCTTTTTTGTCTATTTCGTTGTTATGCCCATGACGATAAATTTATTTAAAGTACCTGAAAAAGAAATCACGTGATCAGCATTTAATAAATTAAATTCTAAAAATTAATATTAAAAATTCATCAATAATAAAAAAATGGAGGTAAAAATTCAAAAAAGATTTCATTTTAAAGGAATTTTTATGATCTTTCTCGTTATATAAATTTTATAACCCTCAACTTATTATTTTAAATGCAATCTTTAAAAAGTTACTAAAACAGCTTAAAAATTTAATTTAAAAAAATCTAGGAAGAATTTTTCAAAAATCTTTCTTAGAGCACCCCTACACTATAAGAAGAATCACCATGCACAATTTCAGCCCTTTAGGTCCAGCGGTTTGGTCTGTGCGTTGTATGTTAGTCAGTCAATCAGTCAGTCAGTTACGGAACTGTTTTATATATATAGACTAGCTGAATACCCGTGCTTCGCTATGGAGTACATTCAAATTAAATTCAACGGTCAATGTTTGCAATTAATGCCAAAAAACCCCCAAAAAATATATTTATAAATAATCGTAACGGATATTTTTATCGATAAAATAGTGTAGAAGAAATATTCAAATTAAATATAATAGAACATACTAAAGAATATTGTAAAGTTTGAGAAACATTTCTTTTACTGTATTTTAATATTTTTTTGGATAATGTCTGCCCATTAGAAAGAAAATAAATATTTCTTTTGTCAAGTTATTCCGTTGTTATGCATGTGACGCAAAACTAGTTTAAAGTGTAACAAAAAGAAAAGAAACCACGTGATCAGCATTTAATAAATTAAATTCTAAAACTGAATCTTTAAAAATTCATCAAAAATCAGAAAATAGAGGTAAAGATTCGAAAAAGACTTCATTTTAAAGGAAATTTTATGATCTTTCTTGTGATATAAATTTTATAACTCTCAGATTATTATTTTAAATGCAAACTTAAAAGAATGTTACAAAAACAGCTTAAAAATTTAATTTAAAAAATTCTAAGAAGAATTTTGCAAAAATCTTTCTTAGAGCACCCCCTACACTCTAAGAAGAATCGCCATGCAAAATGTCAACCCTTTAGGTCCAACCACTTTGGTGTGTGCGTTATCTGTCAGTCGGTCAATCAGTCAGTCAGTCAGTTACGGAACTGTTTTATATTTATAGATTGCGTGTCCGAAGTCTGGCCAATTCGAGAAATGGCTGGGCACTTCTAGCATTGGCCAAGTCACTTGGCCCAAACCCAAAATGATCGAGAATTTGCTACTACTACGGAATTTGGCCGGCCAATCCGTGATGAAACCGACAATCGGTGGCTAGTTAGGGAATTACCCAAGAAAAATTGTTCTTTTCTGTTTCATTTTTTTCGGTGATTTTTTTCTACTTTTACAACCTAAAGATATTTTCCCAGTGGTAATAGTATGATTTAGAACTGATAAGATTAACTCCCGTAACTGGATGTTCCAGCTCCGTAAAACTTCTACCTTTTGCCACTTTTTCTTGGACAATTCGTGAACAGGTCATTGATTTTCGGCGCATCGTGATTGCGCTAACCAAAACCTGAAATTGTCGTCAATACTCGATTATGTTGGGATTCGGCCAAGTGACTGGGTCAGTGCTAGAAATGGACAAACTTCGGACTTTTCGGAAAAAATTAAAATTCGACTATAATATGTACACCTAACTTTTCAATATTTTATTTAAAAATTGCACAAATACTTATTAACATAAATAAAATTTGTAAATAAAAAAACGAAAACGTCAAATTCGGTAGAAGAAAAAAATTAAAACTTTTAATTCAAAACAAACATTACTGTCATATTATCAGTCTTAATAACGTTCACTAGAATACAGCTTATATATTGTTTGTCTTGTATTCAATGTTTAAAAATACGTTTTTTGTACGAGTATAATACGCACCCTCATTTTTGCAGACTTTAATGTGAAAAAAAAAGTGCGTATTATACTCAGGATTTTACGGTAGGTACATATATATATATATACATACATACATATATATATATATATATATATATATATATATATATATATATATAGAGAGAGAGAGAGAGAGAGAGAGAGAGAGAGAGAGTCCAAATACTATGAGAACTGAAGAAACGAAATCTTAATAAGGATGTTAATAAATGTATTCGGAAAAAAATACATATTTTTTCTTGTAGGGAGGAATAAAAGATACACTTGCAGCCCAATTATCCATGCATGGATTATCCTTTTTTCCGATTAACCGGCCGTTCCAAGGAGTAAAAGTTAGAAATCATGGGCAACTTCTATCCAAAATAATGTCAACGTAACTTGCACGTAAAGAATCTAACAATCTACCTTCCAGAAGATCTTGCGTAAACATTTTCATTATTATTTGAAATGAAATGCAATTTAAAACAGTATAAGTTGCTCATGACAAACTTCTGTTCCAGAAAGCAGTGCTTCTTTTTAGAGTATACAGGACATTTTTTTTAACTGTGAGACAATTTTAATTTTCGACATACAACACTGCATTAAAGAACACGGATAATCGTTGGAGTGATCTTCAACTGCTGGATTTGTAGTTTGGAACAGCTAACAGGAATGACTATTCTAGGTTATTTTCTGTAAATGTATAAAGAAGAAGGATATTCTATCGTAAATGGGACATTGTATCTGTATTTTTTTAACGATGAACAAGTGTGAATAAAGCTCTAATACTTGGTTTGAAAAGCAGTTTTAAACACTCAACATTTTGGACAGCGTTGTTCTTTTCAACAGCTCAAAAATCCCTAAAAGTAATTTTTAGAAGATTATCAAAAAGCCATTTTAAAAGCAAGACCTTTAAAGCCCTGTGATTCTCCTTCCTGTAAGTAATAAGCAGCAAAATATAATCTTAATACTATCGGAAATATATTATTTTAGCATATTCAAAATTTTGAAAGTGAATGGCTGAGTTTTAATCGTTATTAATTTATAATACTGAATTAATTGGATTTCAACCCCCCATATAATTAAATATCTAACCGTAGTATGAATAGTGCATCATAAACACGTACTTTCCTTTATAGATAGAAAAAAAAGCCACTCTTTATCTCTACTACAAATTACATACACTATTCATATGATACATATACCGGGTGTTCCAAAAGTGACCGACGATTTAAAAAATCAATTAAAGAAAAACGAAAGGCGATAGAAATGTACGGTTTGCTGCATTCTCTTAGGTAACCAGGGATTTTATTCTCACCAATTTTCAAAATTAGATACAAAGTTCGTCAACAGATGGCGCTGCTTACTGGGAAAACTATAAAACAATGCTTTCAAAATAACCACCGTTTGCAGCAACAGCGTGGCGCAGTCTGAGGTCAAAATTCACAGACGCCCGTACAAACATATCAGTTTGAATGTTCTGACAAACAGCAGAGATGTATTGTTCCAGTTCATCTACAGTTTGTGGATTGTGACGATACACCCGGTCTTTCAAGTACCCCCAAAGAAAAAAATCGCATGGTGTCAAATCTGGCGAATAGGGAGGCCAATTCATGCCACTTTGCGTATGATTCTTGCTTTGTAAACATTGGTTTATAGTTTTCCCAGTCAGCAGTGCCATCTGTTGACGAACTTTGTAACTAATTTGAAAATTGGTGAGAATAAATTCCCTGGTTTCCTAAGCAGAATGCAGCAAACCGTGCATTTCTATCACCATCCGATTTTCTTTAATTGATTTTTCAAATCGTCGGTCATTTTTGGGACACCCGGTACATGTGGCCATTCGCCGGAACAGTCACATAACAACCGCGACCTGTTGACTTCAGGGAGAAAGTAAACTTGATCCCTTCAGCAAAAAAATGAAACCCTAGGTGACACTTTAACTAATTTAATGAAAAATAACAATTACTCGTATTTACAGAATTACACAATTTTAACAATCATACAGATACACACCAAAATAGGTACACACCAGCTCGGAATCATTGGATCGACTGCCAAACATCTTTTCTCAACAAGCAGACCTCAGAGGGTGTCGGCACGTCGGCACGAACTCGTAGTTGTTTCCGTCCAAGGAGTCAGAGAGAGTTTTAGGGATTGCTTCTTCGATCTCGGCGGATGTTTGCATGGCCGCTTTACGCTATTAGGGCATCATGAGAGTTTTTGAGAATCAGTTTGTGATGAACACAGTTTGTGTGGCTACACATATGAGAGTTTTTACGTAATGATGCCCCGTTTAAACCAATTGGTTACATACATACACACACACACACACACACACACACACACACATATATATATATATATATATGTGTGTGTGTGTATTTCATGGCCATTATCTGTGGTCTTGATATACGTCATGACCTTCGCCGTTAAATATGGTGTCGGAAACAACATTGGTATTAGTCGCATGCAAGGTGCCACGAAGTGCAGAATTATCTGATTTCGAAGTAATCGTCGGGTATCGCAGAAATGGCTGTTCTTTAGTTGACATATCTAGCAATCTGAATTACCCAAAATTGACAGTGGCCTATGTGATTCATAAGTGGAAGTTGAGCTGTGATTTTCGGAATGTGCCCCGAGTCGGCAGACCCATGAAACTGAAAGACAGAGATCGACGGGTGATGTCCAGACAAATTTGGAAGACCCTCACCCAACTGATGGCCCACATACTCCAGGAGTTTCAACAGGGAGTGTTGTTTCGATGAATACCATCCGTAAGGCAGCACATCTGCTTGGTTTTCATGGTCGTGCTGCCGCCCACAAGACTTTCATCACAAAATTCAACCACGCTGCTCGGTTAATAGGGTACAAAGTATGTCGAAAGTGGACCGTAGATCAGAGGAAACGGATTCTCTATAGCGACGAATCAAGGTTCATCCTCTACCATTCTGCCGGCAGGGTCTGGGTCTGGCGTCTACCTGGAAAATGCCTCCTGCCAGAATGCATTGTGCGCACAGTAAAATCCGGCGAAGGTGAAATTATGGTCTGGGTCTGTTTCTTCTGGTATGGACGGTGACTCTTGGTCTCAATTCATGGTAAGCTCAACGCCGAAGCCTACTGCACGATTTTGGATGACAGTGTGCTTCCTATATTGGGGTAGTTTTACGGGTTGGACCCCTGTTACTTCAAGGACGACAACTGTCATGTTGCGAGGTCCACCATGGATTGGTATGATGACAATGGGGTTAACCGAATGGACTGGCCCAGACCTGAACCCTATAAGAACCTCCGAGACGAGTTGGATCGGGGTACAACAACCGTCTAAAATCGGTGAAGGAACTTACATGTCTTCTCCAAGCCGAGTGGAAGAGAATACCACTAGCCGTCATACAAGGACTCTCGACAAGCATGCCCCGGTAAATTCAGGCTGTAATTGCCTCTCATGGAGGCTCTACCAACTATTGAATATTAATAAATTTTGTTTTTCTTTTCTATCATAGGTGTCGAAATACTTATTGGTAGATAGTGTATATATATATATATATATATATATACCGGGTGGTTATAATTAAACTTCCCCAATAAACGGCATCCTACAGCGCAAACGGGTGAACGGAATGCAGCGAAAGTTCGTATATGGGCTATTCACGAGATGCGCTCACGGAATTTCGAAAAAATAATTTTAGTTCCAAAATGTCCACTAGAGGTCACCTTTTCGGGTAAAACATGAAATTTAACACAATAAACGACCAAAACGGAATGCAGAAAAAATATTAACAATCCAGAACAAGAATTATGAGTAATAATATGTAAAACCGGGAAAAGCTGTCAGTTGTAGGAGAAAAGTGTCGAGATTTGCATGCTTGAGAAGAAGAGGAAGCTTTATGCAAAACACGTTAGGGTATAAAACGTTTGCAGACGTTGTCATGTTTAAGTCGATGTTTCCGGCTGTACTAATGACGGTCTCTTTATTTGAACGTGCGTTATTGGTGAAGCTGTTTTACTAAAACAACTGATCAGTTACGATCTGCTGTTAAACACACTGTCCATCGACTTGGAATTTTGCAGGTGAATGAAGGTGGTCACGTGGAGCAGCTTTCCTTACATCGTCCTGGACACGATTAACAACTGCTCCTCTTCTGTAATTTCGTCCTAATCTGTTCTTGGTTCTGCAAACTGAACTGTTTTTGTTTCCCCCATAACTTTACTTAATGTGGTTCGATGACAAGGTGATCAGAAACTAGTCAATAAATGTTAATATTGTTTCTGTATTCCGTTTTGGTCGTTTATTGTGTTAAATTTCATGTATTTACCGAAAAGGCGCCCTCTGGTGGACAATTTGGAACTAAATTTTTTTTCGAAATTCCGTGAGCGCATCTCGTGTATAGCCCATATACAAAATTTCGTTGCATTCCGTTCTTCCATTTGCTCTGTAGGATGTCGTTTATAGGGAAAGTTTAATTATAACCACCCGGTATATATATATATATATATATATATATATATATATATATATATATATATATATATATATATATATATATATATATAGGTGGTTATCAAAATAATGGAAACACATCAATATTAGTGATGTTTATGAAAGTGATTCGTATTCCTTAAAAAACAAGTCTAGGAACCAGTATCTTTTATAGAATATAGTGTATACATTATTCTACTCTAAGGTAGCAGTTATGAAAGTACGGGCATCAGGCTCTTTGGGGGATAGCGTAAGATGTCAACCTTGCAGACCGTGTAAAGAGGGCAAATTGTTGAAGCGCGTCTAATTGGAGTATCCGATACAACGTTCCCCCATGGTTTTGGGTGTTTACTGAGCTATGGTATCGGAAGTCATGACGACATACAGAGTGCACGGAAAGACATCCTCTGTGAAACAGAATAGTGGTTGTAAAAGAAAGCTAAGTGAAACAGACTGACGGGTGTTCAAGCGGATTGTGACTTAAAAAAAGGAGACAACTGCAGCCAAAGTGACCGCAGATATCCATCTGAATCTGCAGGCTCCAGTATCAGTCATTACAGGTAAGAGAAAACTTCACAAACATAAATTTTACGGCAGAGTAGTAATTTCCAAGTTACTTGTAACAGATGTGAATACAAAACGTCCTCTACAGTGGTGCCACGAGCATAAATCCAGGTCGAGTCATACGTCAAAATATGACATTTGGTTAGACGAATCATTGTTCACTTTGTTCCGCACAACAGGACGTGCATATGTCTGAAAAACACACAATCGTATCATAATGCTTGTCCCAAGCCAGCTGTCAAATGCCATAGGGACATGACAGTAGTGTTACGGCCAGGGAAAGGAACATTGAAAAGTACAAAATAAAATAAAATAATTGTTAAATGCAAGAAAGAAACAGGGCAATAAAAGAGAAGGGAAGAAAGCCATAGACCGGAACGAAATTTAGAGATAGTGTTTGTAGCAATAAATAGAAGATAAAAGTTGAAGAGAGTGAGTTGCAGGAAGAGAAGAAAAGAAAATTTATGATGGCTATAAAACAGCCCACCCTGCTTGAATCCAAAGCATGGGAAAATTGAGGGAGAATTTATAAATCCCGCCTCGATGCGCATTGGTAAAAGGGGATTGAGGAGAGGCAGCACGGACGAATGGCGATGGCATGATAATTTCCAGATAACCAATGGAAATTATAAGAGACGGAGACATTAGTAAGAAAATATATGAAATAAACAATAGTGTGAAGGCAGAGAGATAACCTGAGAAGTGAGAGTCAGTCAGAAGTTTGTGAGAGATAGAAGTGGTGTCAATGCATATAGACGTATGAAAAGAGAGCAAAAAAAGTTAGTGAACCGATGCTGACAGTGCCCAAGTGTCCCGTGCCGAGTGTCTGCAATAAGCGACGGAGCCGTATTCGAGTGCAGTAAAAGTTTGGAGATAGAAGTTGTCGAGCGCCCAGTGTCCCATGCCGAGTGTCTGCAATGAACGACGGAGCCGTATTCCAGACAAGAAGATGCCCGAATTCCGTTCGATGATAAAGTCGACGAATTCATCATTACGAGTGCCAGCTGCCCAGAGGGATTCAACCGTCATCTGCTGAGGTACCGACTTTGCGTTTCCCTTTTATACTGTATCATTGCTTCTCAGTGTGTAGTCATAATAATTAAGATAAGAGCGCGATGAGTATAGTTTTGAATATAAGATGTTGAGTAATAGACCGATAATTCGTACCAATAATTTAATATAATGTTTTGCATATATATATGAATTAATTTAGTAGGAGTAAAGTTGAAAATAATATGTATAGATGCAGTATGAAATATTGTTAATAATAAGTGAATGAATCAAACATAGGTGTCGTAAAGAATTAATTTAGTAGGAATGAAGTTATGAATAATGTGTAAATGCCGGAGGAAATATTGAGTAATTTTGGAGTGTATTATTTATGTGTGTTAATATTCAATAAATTGATTTGTCAATATAACCAGAGTTAATTTCCATTATTTGGGAAGCACATCAATGTACTAGCGACAATCATGAACCAATAAGTTACTAAATCAAAATCATAATTAATAAATATAATTAATATAAGAATAATATAATAACTCTCCTTCCCAATCATTTATAAATTAATTTAAACAATCACGGTTACATCAAACATGGAGGGAAATGTCTCAGGGTTTCGCCGGCCATTTCATGGTTTTCAAAAGGGGTCTATTGTAACCCTGAAAGGAAGACTGACTGGGAAGGACTATGTCGAACTTTTAGCAGACCAGATTCATTCTATTGTGCAAAAATTGTTTCCTACAGGAGATGGCGTTCTTCATGATGATAATGCTCCGATCAATACAGCTAGACGTGTCAGATCGTGGTTTGAGGAACACAAAGACCAAGTCAAACATCTTATCAGGCCCACATAGTCCCTAAACTTCAATATCATCGAACTGCTGTGGTCTGCTTTAGAGAATAGAGTCAGGAATCGATATCCACCACCACCATCTCTACAGGAACATTGACGATTTATCCATAAAGAATAGTATAATATTCCCTTAACCACTATTCATGACTTGCAAAATTCAATACATTAGTGAATTAATGTGGTATTAAATGTCATAGATGGTCTTATGCCATATTAATAAAGAATTTCATGCTATTCCAAAGTGTTTCCATTATTTCGATAACGACCTGTATATAACATATATATATACAGTGGCTCCCAAAAGTGTTCGTACACTTACGATTTTCAGTGAAATAGCGGTCTATCCATTAATTAAAATCAATATTTCAGAATAGGTATTTAATAATAAGATCTATAATCTATTCTTAACAACACTACATGAAATATTTTGAAAACATAGTAAAACTTTATTTTTAAGAAACCTTCAATCAAAAAGTAACAAATCTTTATCTCACAAAAGTCATCGTACACTGAAATATTTTCGGATAAATTCAAAATTAAAATTATCGTCTGGCGGTTTATTTTTATTTTTGAATTGTGGTGGCATTTAAAATATCATTTCGCTTTAATTTGTGCTTGCCTACTCCGTAATATTATATTTATTACGACTACGAGCCATTTAAAAATGGCTCGTAGTCGTAAAGAAACAACAAACAGCATACGAAAATTGATTGTTTTTCATCATAGTAGTGGTAAATCAGTTCGGGATATTGCTTAATTACTTAATTTATCCTATTCTATTGTGCAATATGTGATAAAACGCTTTAAAGAAAAAAATCGGATCGAAAACAAGGTAAGAAAAGGTCGTCCGGCAAAGTTAACAAAATGTGAACAGAGATTTATAATTAGAAAATTTGTGAAAAATCCACGTTTGAGTGCTGTAAAAGTTTCTGCAAAATTTAATGAAACATTTTCTACTTCAATTTCACCTGAAACTGTTCGACGAGTTCTCAGAGCACCTGGATTACATGGGCGTTCTAAAAGAAATTTTTTGGGAGTTCCGTAGAAATTTTTTTGTGAGTGAGAAAAACAGAAAGCTTACGCTTTAGTTCGCACTATCAATGATAAATGAGCCCCAAACGTATTGGAATAATGTCTTATTTGCCGATGAAAGTAAGTTTAACATTTTTGGTTCCGATAGGCGTATAATTGTATGGAGAAGAAAAAATGAGTAACTTAATACCAAGAACTTATTAGGAACAGTTAAATGGCGATGGAGGTGTCCTTGTGTGGGGGTACATGTCAGCATCATGACTAAGTAATTCGGTATTTATTGATGACATAATGAATCATGGGGTTTATATAAGTATTTTAATAGACAATTTAAAATTATCAGCCCAAAATTTGGGTTTTGGAAACAACTTTGTTTTTTAGCAAGATAACGATCCTAAGCACACGGCTCTCAACGTTCGCTTCTGTTGTCTCTATAATTGTCCATAAGTTTTCAAAACACCACCTCAATCGCTATATTTAAACCCAATAGAACATATTTGAAAGAACATATGATGGATGAATGGATGAACATTGATGCAGAAATTACAATAGAACTATTAGTGCAATCTATTCCCAGACGTTTAAAAGCTGTTGTGGTTGCTAAAGGATAACCTACTAAATATTAATTTAACGAAAAATTAGATTTACTAATATGTAGAGATTTTTTACAAGTGTACGATGACTTTTGTGAGATACAGTTTTTTTACTTTTTGATTATTGGTTTCTTAAGAATAAAATTTGACTATGTTTTAAAAAAATTTCATGTTGTTTTGTTAAGAATAGATTATAGATCTTATTATTAAATACCCATTCTGAAATATTTATTTTAATTAATGGATAGACCCCTGTTTCATTGAAAATCGTAAGTGTACGAACACTTTTGGGAGCCACTGTATATATATATATATATATATATATATATATATATATACAGTGGAACCCCGTTATAGCGAACTCGGTATATAACGAACTCCCGGATATAGGAAAATTTTGGTCCCGCCGTTTTCCTATTGTATTTAATGCTAATTTATCCTTTTATAGTGAATCTCCGAAATCTTAAGAATCGGCTATAACGAACCTTTTTTTCAGTCGACAATTGAGTTTTGTTTTAATTTTTAAACTTTTTAAGAATGTTGCAGATAATGAATGTTGAAAAATAAGATGATGAAGATTTACCTATCGCGATGTGGATAGAAAAGCACAAAATTTCATCATTCTCAGATTGTGGCGTGCAATTGTTCGAAACATATGATGATGAATGCATTACATGTGAAAATTCGACTGATGAAGATATTGTGGAAGAAATTAAAATGAATCATTCTAAAATGAAAGATTCTGCTTCTGATTCTGAGGAAGAGGAGCACATAAATGATGAAATCTCCACCATCTCAGATGCTACAGTAGCGATGCTTATAATTAAAAAGTTTTTGTTTACACAAACAATGGAAGAAAGAGTATTGGAGTCATTTGATTTATTGGACAAAGAAATTTACAAAATGGTTTTGAAATCGCCGTCACGTCAGCAGAAGAATACCGATTATTTCTGTATCAAAACAGTGAACAAATATTAAAGGTAAAAGGAATTTATTTCCATTTGTGTTCATTTTTAGTTAATTCAATTAGTATTGTGTCTGTTTAATGTAATCGATTTTAGTCAATTTAATTCATTAATGATCATTTTTAATAGATTTTATCATTCTTTCAATGCATCATTATTGAACATACATAACAACTAATGAGTTAACCATTTTGTGAACTCTAATATTTTTCTTGTTCGGATATAGCGAACCACCGGATATAGCGAACAAAACCTTTGTCCCTTGAAGTTCGTTATAACGGGGTTCAACTGTATATATATATATATATATATATATATATAACCAACTAGAAATATATTAAAACCTTATTTCTGTGAAATCCTTCTGTGAACTTTATTTCTGTGACTATTTTATTTCAATTTTATAGTTTTAAACATATAAATTGTCTTATACTGAAAAGTGAAAAAAAAACATGGAATGATGGGTTAAAACAAGTTTATTAATATTCACAAATGAAGAGGAAAAATGTAGTTATTTTTATCTAATGCCGAATAGAAAAATGTTGCTTACGTGCAAATATTATCTCTTTCTAGCTGATTTTAGTTGTTAACACATATTACAAATCTTTTTTTTTCTTAAACAAAATGCTAGCTAAAACATAATTTGTCGGCTTATTTTTGGATTCGCGATCTTGTAACGACATACATGGCGAATTTTCGAGTGTGCACAAAAATTCAATTCTTTACCAATTTTCTTTCATTCGCAGTTTTAAACACTAATGTATCCTAGATTTTGTACAGTGTATTTTTACTCCACGAGTTCAGGAATGTCAGTTATTTGAGCACTTTTTCACCATTAAATTAATAAACTTTTAAAGGCAATTACCCTCAAAAGGAAGATAAAACTTCAAGAATGCAGTTTACTTGCATAGTTTTTATTGTGCCTGAACTTTGTTGTGATAAATGAAAATTTCAAAAATAAATTTTTTTGGGGGGAGATTCTAGCGCTTTAAAACTGGATGTGACGTTGCGATAGGGATTTATTAATATAATTCTTTTGATAAAATTTTGATAAAACTTTTTTTGCTTGCTGGAAAGTTTGTAACATTTCGCTGCATTTTTCTGGAATGGTTTGATTTTAAAATCGTTCTTCATATAATAGTTACAAATAACACTCAAGTATTGCAAATCAGTTAGATTACCAGACGGCATGAAAAGGGGGATATCTATAATGAAGTTATACGCTGCAATTTTGACATTTTGTGACATAAAATTTAAGAGGACATATGTCTGCCAGTGCGGGGAACTTGTCCACGAAGACATTTGCTCCTTAACCACGATAACCGTTGGTTGCTTTTAGTGCGGGCACAGTACAGGTGAACCAACACTCCCCCTGTTGCCCCCTCCATTTTGACTTATAACTGGGTTTTCACACCTTCAACATTTTCCGTTATATCTCTCTCTCTCTCAGTATATATATATATATATATATATATAATATATATATATATATATATATATATATATATATATATATATATATATATATATATGTCGGATTTGTCTTCACGCCCAATATTATTACACATTCATCCGAACATCTTTTAAATCATTTTGCAGTCCGTGGTCCGGTGGCGAGGACACTCATAATTTAATAACTCCATCAATACAGTTAAGGTGTTGACACAATAACCAGAAAACAGTCCAATTGATTTTCCGAACATATTTATTTAATCCACAGCACGTGCTCAGCTCCATAATTAATAAAACTTAATCCCACCCCTTCCCAAAACGCGTACCGCCGAGTTGGCACGTCTTGTCCGTTGCCTAACTTTCCATGACTCTAAAATTAACCCCCTTTGTTCTTAAGCTTTTAATTGACTACGCATACCTCAACTGACGCGCTATGACGCTCATTACAGATGCGTGATGTCATATCGAATGTTCTATTACTGATGATGCACTTTCTTTCTTAGCGCCAAGCTCAAGGCTATACGTCTACTTTAAAATTCTCCCATGTGGATCTTCGGAATTGAATCAAGTCGAACTTTTAACTCTATTTTCACTGCAATGCATTTACTTCGATTATTTGAAATCTCCCAGACTTAATTGATAATTCCTATACTTTTCTAAAGAAATCCCATTTTAAGGTCAAGCGATCGCCCCCCCCCCATAATTTAGCCTTACACACACACACACACACACACACACACACATACATATATATATATATATATATATATATATATATATATATATATATATATATATATATAATCTGGCTATATCTCGGTAGATCATACCTTATCCCACCCTCACTAACATCAAAGAAGGACTTTCCGGTCTACTGATTTAACATGTCCCTAGCTGGCCTAGACACGAAGTTACTGAATGGTGCTTGTTGGGCTTCGAGCCGAGCATCCTAAGTTGGTAGCCCAATGCGCTACCACCAGGCTATCATAGGCCCAGTGTTAATACTCAGAGAAAAATCATAGCCCGATGAGTCTCTACTGATTCATAAATGATGAAGAATTGAAGGTTATTTCAATACTGTCCTCGAAATGTTGGTTTATTTCCAGAAAGACATATCAGGAAAGTCGTCATGTCATGCTGATGTAATTCAAAAATCTGAGTGAATATTTCGCGAGTGAATAATTACTCATTATTTCCATACATAGTTTGTTTGAGCTTAGAAATGTGTTAATGCATCTTAGTCGCAGTTGTCACCTATCGAAAATACTCGCTAGCTTTTTACTTCTTTGCTTTGTTAATGAAATAGAATTATGATATTTTGCCGTAATTAAAATATATCTATGATTGAATCTTGTTTTATTCTATTTCTATTCCTTAGAGCAGCACGGTATCATACATTCCAGTCTGTTTTCTGTTAAGTATTAGATAGTGATTGAAGCAAAATGAAGGTTATATTACATAAATATTTGGTTGGAAATAATAGTGTTTTGCAAAATCAACAGAGTTGTTCATTCAGAAAGAGAAATCATAATTCCGAAATAATATGCTGTCTAAAAATATTATTATTATTATGAAAATTTTCATTAAATCCTAATGGGACTTTTACAAAAAAAAATTCTTCCTTTCATAGTTTTGATAACGAGAAAACTGTAAAGAAAATATTGCGTAAGAATTCAGTTCCATGCCATACGCTCACGTTTTAATCTGAATTAAAAAGAGATGACAACATTATTAAATTTGTTTATGTTAGGAGAAACGGTCTCTTTTTGAAAATGACAAATTGGGAAAAAAACGGTTCAGTTAAAATGATGTAAGTCCTAGATGATAATTTTCGACTTTCCACTTGTTTATTAAAACATTTGATAACTGAAGGGTGTTGTTGATGACAAACTCTTTGTAATTATTAGAGTATAGTTGGGATTAGACTTTAGTTTTCATTAGGATAGCAATGCACTCAGTTTCAGTGTTGTCGGATTTCTACACCCATGGAGAGAATTTTCACTTTATTGTTGGGTTTGTCTAGACAGGTGAGAGATGGTTTTGGGGGTCATACCCCTATTTATCTGAAGGAGAGAAGTTCTTCTGGGTCGGAATGGTTTTTAACGCAATGGGAAGTTTTAGTCCTCGCCTTTAATGATGTAAAATCTCAATTTAAAGACCTCGTGTATTTGTGTTCTTTCCTTCTTCAAACTATTAATGATGTGTTGTTCAGCAAGAAGTTGATTTTTTTTTATAGAAGTTTGTAAAAATACAGTGAAATTTCTCTACGGTGGCCAGTAATAGCTATGAAAAAATGTGGACGTTTTGATGGATGGCTGGCTAGAGAAATTTCCCAATATACGAGGGATGATCCAAAAAAGAGGTTACAAGGGTAATAAAAAATTATTTATTAACAATAGACAGAAAATACAAAAGGGAATTAAGAGGCATACTTGCCGATAATTTTTTCATATAATCACCAAATCCATTTAGGCATTTATCATAACGCAGGACCAACTTGTTTAACTCGGCTTGGTAGAAATTACGTCCCTGCTCATTAAGCCAGTTCTAGGTAGCTGTTTTCACATCATTGTCTGAAGACAATCTCATTCCAGATAAATGTTCCTTCAATTTCGGAAAAAAGGAAATAGTCACTGGGGCCCAAATCTAGGCTATATGGCGGGAGGCTCTAGACTTCCCACTTAAACTTTTGGAGCAATTCTTGAGTTTGGAGAGCAGTATGGGCTGCCTTCTCCAAGCGAGACCACTTTTCTAAACTTCTTCCCATTTCAATCGCTCTGACGCGTCTGCAAACTTACTTACCCGCACAACCGGTGGCAAGACAACTAGTCCCATGTGTCTACACTCTGGGGAAAAAATATTCCCTTCACAATAATTACTTTTCAAATGCTAATGCTTGTTACCTTTTTTTTAAATCCACCCTCGTATATAAACACGGTGATCCGAAAGTCACAGAAATACTAAAAATTCAATAATTCGAAAAGTATAGACAGTATCACGATGCGGTTTTCACAGAAATGCACAGAAAGACATGGGATTTTCTTTAATAACGAAACATTTTACTGCCAGGGTAGGTTGGGGGAAAGGTGAAATTTCAGGTGTGTCAGTAATTTTAAGTCAGAATTTTTCATCATAAAATTTTTCAGTCATAAAATGCTTCGCTATTTAAAAAAATCCCGCTATTGAAATATACTTTTCGCTATTAAAATATACTTTTCGAATTATTGAATTTTTACTTCTTCTGTGACTTTTGGATCACCCCGTATAAATATACATATATTTATACGAAAAAAATATATATATATATATATGTACGAATATATATATATATATATATATATTTAAGTGTGTGTGTGTGTGTGTAAGTAAAATCAAAATGACGACTTCAGTTGGCAAAAAAGGTTAACCAAGAGCCTGATGCGTGTCAACTTCTTCTGAGAGCCATATTAAAATGGGGATGACGTAAAGCATCTGAAAACATCGCATTCAAACGTGTCTATAAATATTTTTCCGGTTAAAATAAACAAGATTATATACCTACTGATTATTTTTCTGTGATAAAAATAAAATTATGCTTAAATATTAAGATCCAAAATAATATTAATGATTGGAAATTAACATTTTCAGGTACACGTGTCATAGGTGTAAATGCACTTCCAAGAACATATCTGCTCCTAATCTCACCTCTTCGTTATCATAAGATCTAGTCAAAAATTCCAAAATAAAAAATATATAAAGAGTTCTGATGAAAATAAATTTTCCTTCATCGAGATCTCAATGGGGCTATTCCTTCGAGAAATAATGCATTCCGAATTTTTCCCCATGATGGTTCGGTGTCTGGATAGATAATAAACACAAGCGAAAGAATAAATATTTCAGAAACGTGTAATGCATAGTTTTGATTTAAAAAAAATTAAAACAGTGCTCGAATTGACGATTTCGTTGTGAATGCACTGTCTGACAATGACTTTGTAAGTCGATTATGTAATGTATCAAATTTATACCCCATTTATTTGCATTCAGGACAGTCGCTGATATCGGTGCATTAAAGCAGAAGACAAAGGTCTTAACGTTGATATTAAATTTCTTCTCTCCATGAACGACTCGTTGGCACTTTAAAAATGAAATATTGTCGAATTTGCCATTCAATGAATATTAAAAAGTCCTGTTCAAATAGGCGAGCTCTTACGTAAATTGAAAGCTGTATTTCTTACAATTGGGTAAATTATGCATGGATGCAATACACTAACTGTCAAGTCTTGTTCGTTGCAAAAAACTGATTATTATTTATGACAAGCTGCAGGCTATTCTTCGATATTAACAAACTTTAAAGTCGGTAAAACGGAAGGAGAGCACGGTGGAGCTCGTGATTTATTTTAAACATCTTACGTCACGTACATATTTCATCGTCACAGGCTATTTCTGAAATTCATCTCAGGGTTGTCTTTTAAAAGTTTCTCTTCAATGTAAATGAATAATTTAAACCCCAGAAGTACGTCGTGTAAAATGCATAAAGTAAATATTAAAGATTAAAACTAAAGCTTCTAAGAACTCACAAAAATAGACGATAATGGGTAGAATACAGTGTTTTCAAGAAATGCATTCCGATTAAAAAAATTCTATTCTTTATATGAACAACAAGAGTGTCGTAGTTACGAGGTATTGGTGCATTAGCAGAAACGTTATGAAAACGTGGCTATAACTGTAACCGTAATTTAAATTGTTTATATTATTTTAAATGAAATTATTGGGATTGGGAGTTATTATATTATTCTTATATTAATTAATTATGATTTTGATTTAGTAACTTATTGGTTCATGATTGTGGCTAGTACATTGATGTGCTTCCCAAATAATGCAAAATTAATTCTGGTTATATTGACAAATCAATTTATTGAATATTAACACACATAAATAATACACTCCAAAATTACTCAATATTTCCTCCGGCATTTACACATTATTACCGCAATAACTTCATTCCTACTAAATTAATTCTTTACGACACCTATGTTTGATTCATTCACTTATTATAACAATATTTCATACTGCCTCTATACATATTATTTTCAATTTTACTCCTACTAAATTAATTCATATATATATGCAAAACATTATATTAAATTGTTGGTACGAATTATCTGTCTATTACTCAACATCTTATATTCAAAAACTATATTCATCGCGCTCTATCTTAATCATTATGGCTATACACTGAAAAGCAATGATACAATATAAAAGGGAAATGCAAAGTCGGTACCTCAGCAGATGACGGTTGAATCCCTCTGGGCAGCTGGCACTCGTAATGATGAATTCGTCGTCTTTATCCTCAAACGTAATTCGGGCATCTCTTTATCCGGAATACGGCTCCGTCGTTCATTGCAGACACTCGGCATGGGACACTGGGCGCTCGACAATTTCTATCTCTCTAAACTTTACTGCACTCGAACACGGCTCCGTCGTTTATTGCAGACACTCGGCATGGGACACTGGGCGCTCGACAACTTCTATCTCTCTAAACTTTACTGCACCCCAACACGGCTCCGTCGTTTATCGCAGACACTCGGCATGGGACACTGGGCGCTCGACAACTTCTGACTGACTCTCACTTCCCAGGTTATCTCTCTGTCTTCACACTATTTTTTATTTCATATATTTTTTTACTAATGTCTCCGCCTCTTATAATTTCCATTGGTTATCTGGAAATTATCATGCCATCGCCATTCGTCCGTGCTGCCACTCCTCAATCCCCTTTTACCAATGAGCGTCGAGGGCGGGATTTATAAATTCTCCCTCAATTTTAACTTTTTCCCATGCTTTGGATTCAAGTAGGGTGGGCCGTTTTATAGCCATCATAAATTTTCTTTTATTTTCACTCTCTTCCACTTCCATTTATTGCTACGAACATTATCTCTAATTTTCGTTCCGGTCTATGGCTTTCTTCCCTTCTCTTTTATTGCCCTGTTTCTTTATTGCATTTAACAATTATTTTATTTTATTTTGTATTTTTTTCCATGCTCCTGTCCCTGGCCGTAACACTACTGTCATGTCCCTATGACAATAACTCATGGACAAAGACGCGAGAGTTGTTTCTAGGCCAGAAATGAGAGACATAACTTTTGTGTGATTCATTCTGGCATCTATAAATTGGGGTCATTATGAAAACAAATTGAAAAAAACTGATTGATTGTTGTTAATATTACACCAGAGGTTGACATACAACGATTGGTCTGGTAATTTTCGCTGTAAACTGTGGATAAAATATAAAGAGTCATAGTAAAAAGTAAAAATTGTTAAAGGGGAGTCATCACCTTTGAACCTTCAAAAAGTAGAATTTAAATTTTGCCTTTTTAGAATATTTCAATATTTCTAAATCATTTAAAACAAACCGCGTTAAAATATTCCAAATGGAACATTAAAAACTATGACATGAAAGAAGCAGTTCTAATGGAAACATTACCAGTGTGGGAATTGAAAATAATAATTCTGCGTTTTATAACAAGATATAAAATGCTGATAATATTGAGATATATTTATAATTAAAGGCCAAAGAATGCAGATACAGTAGCCTTATTTCAAAACAGTCCGGTTTATTGGATCTAAGGACAACTTGCGAATGGATTCCTATCATGTCCAAAAGCCTAAAAATCAATGAGATTGTCCATCTTCGTGATAGGTGGGATACCGTGTCATAGCTGCACATTGGATCGACTACATCAACTCCTGCTTTTGTCCTATTGTAATTCAGTATAATCGCCGGTTTACCACGGATAAATCACGACTAAGAATGAATGGAAAGGAATACAAGGGTCAGAAAATCCGACCTGCATTAGAAAGGGTGTCGCTATAAACAGAAACTGCATAAAACATTCAAACTTTACATGTAAAATCAAACCATTCAAAATTACGAAAATGTTGCACCCTGTACACTTGCGCTCTCGCTGAAGGGTTTAAGATCATGGGGATCGAAGAAATTGTAGAAAACTGACTCTAAAGCTTTATCGTCCAAAGATAAATAGAGATCAAAAGTCATATCCTCCCGGAGAAGCGTTGCAAATTTTTACCTCCGTATTGAAGTTTATGACCCTTGTCATTAGGCGACAAAAACGTGTAGAAGTTTATATTAAGTTTTTCCGATGAGCAGAGTGCTGCACATTATTTTAATAATTTTCATTTTTTAAATACAACTGGTAAGCTCAGTTATCGAGCTTGATACCATATTCTGCTTCCTACCCAATCTATGACCGCTCCACCACTTCAAATATTTAACTCATCAATAACTCAATCTATTCTGTAGGAGAGAGCCGAATGTAAAGCTGCATATTTCAGTTACACAAGCGTGAAATGCATTCTAAAGTTTAAAATGCAATGGATATTACAGATATAACTGAAAGTTGCAAACCCGTGATTTAGATGTTAACCATCAAAAGAAATAATAATATATTTCAAAGCATTTTGTTTTCATTTTTGCAGCACCAAAAAAAATTGAGGCAACTTCGAAATAACTGCGTTAATACGGAAGAATTTTAAAGCAAACGCAAACAGTAAATTACAGCGAAGCATTTTTAGCGTGTTTTGTTTTTGAGTCAGGCATTAAATTGAACTTCACCGTGTAAAGAACAAACATTCATTCCTCGTATTTTGGTTTCGTTCTTCGCAATAATTTCTCATTTCTTAGCGTTCACTAATTAAAGTAGAATATTCATGAATAACATTTTATTGCTAACACAGCTTCTGTGATAGCATTGAATAAGCGCAGCGAGTATCAAAAGCAAATTCGAGACCTTCGATGGTAGTAGTTTGAAAGCATTAGTTACGAAAAGCACATTTTTCGCGAAAATGCTTCGAATTTCGACACGCTAACAATATGTTTTTAAAAGCTTAGTGCTTAGCTTGAAATTCTCCAATAGAAGAAAAAAGAGCATTCTGGTTTCTCGAACAAAACTGCATGAAATTCTTGTGGAAAGTAATAAAATATTAACGTATCCTCACGTTTAAAATCGGGGTATTTAGCTTCTTTTGAAACAAAAATCTCTCTGATAGTCTAAAATCTTGTTGCAGGAAGACACAGACAATAAAACGGATGTTTATTACAATTTGGGGCATTCCTCAAAGCTTGTCCGTGGACAGATTCTGATGACTGCGTATGATGAATGTCCTCAAATTAATATTGCTGTAAAAAGTCAAGTGTCTGACGAATATCCTCAAAGTAATATTGCGGCAAAAAGTCAGGACTCAGATGAATGTTTTCGTAAAAAGTTATCGAAAATTAGCGTCTCCTCTTACTTGAAAAGTCGGTATTTAGCTTCAGTTAAAACAAGAATTTTTTCTTTTAGTTCTTTAATTTTATGTCTTTAGGACATAAAATTAAAGTTCATTACAAATTAAGAACAGTCATCAGAGGTTGTCCTTAGGACTGAATTATTCAGGGCAATTTTTCAAAGGACTTGAAGACATCATCTGTATCACTTTAATTCATATTTTAAGATAGGTTTATAGAGTTCTTTACATATATACATTCATTTCATTTCTCTTTTATAGGATTATAGGGTAGTGAGCACTATAGGGCATGAGGCAGTGGCTAAAAATTAATGAGGTTAAAAAAGATCTTTTTACTACATTACCTAGGCTAATCGTATGGTTTATTCTTATAGACATCTAATTTACTTCTTAATTAAAATAGCTAAACTCAAAATTCTTAACTCAAAAGCTTAACTCGGGGAATCAGAATGATTTAAAATAGGCACATTTATCGCGATATATAATGTTTTTTTACGCTGTCTATACGCATTCTGCTGTACATGTGCACTTTATATTTCTTTATGTAGAAAAGAAATTTCTTTCATTTGTTCCTAATTTGAATGGCTAGGTCTAAATTTCTTTCTAAGGTAATATTATGAAATTTTTCACTGAATTTTTTACTCTAATTTCATTAAACTGCCTTCAGATATATGTTGATTTAGAGTAAAATTTCTGAAAATATTTTTACTAAAGCAACTGAGGGTTTTGTTTGCTCTCAGTCAGAGTCAGATGACTGAAGTAGATTAGTCTATATATATAAAACAGTTCCGTAACTGACTCATTGACTGACTGACTGACTGACATATAACACACAGACCAAACCGCTGGACCTAAAGGGCTGAAATTTTGCATGGCTATTCTTCTTATGGTGTAGGGGTGGACTAAGAGAGATTTTTGAAAAATTCTTCTAAGATTTTTTTTAAATTAAATTTTTAAGCTGTTTTAGTAACTTTTTTTAAGTTTGCATTTAAAATAATAATTTGAGGGTTATGAAAAAATCCCTTTAAAATGAGATCATTTTCGAATCTTTACCTCGATTTTCTGGTTTTTGGGGAATTTTTAAAAATTAATTTTTAGAATTTAATTTATTAAATACTGATCACGTGATTTCTTTTTCTGGTACTTTAAATAGATTTATCGTCACGTGCATAACAACTAAATAGACGTAAAAAAATTCTTCCTAATGCGGCAGACGATTAGACATATTAAAATACAGTAAAAGATATATTCCTCAAACTGTACTATATTAACTGTACTATATTCTTTAGTATTCTATTAGATTTAATTTGAATATTTTCGTCTACATTATTTTGTCTATAAAAATATCCGTTCCGATTTTTTTTATAAATATATTTTTTTGTTTTTTTTACATCAATTGTATGCATTGATCGTCGTATCTATTTATATATATATATATATATATATATATATATATATATATATGTTTGGCATTAGTTGCATACATTGACCGTTGTATTTAATTTGAATGTACTCCGCAGCGAAGTGCGGGTTTTCAGCTAGTTTATGTATACATTGTTTTGTGAATAAGTTGAGTATTGTGTTTGTTTGTGAATCGCGTGAATAAAACATTTTGAATATTCACTCGAGTGGTGTTGAATCTGTTACCAATAACGTCGTCGATCAAAGAAAGATTGAGGTGAGGTTGAAAAATCCATTTCCTTATATTAACTTAATTTTTTAAAACTGTTTTTATACCCAAGCAATAAACTAAAATACTTGACATTATAAATAATTATAAGATAAAAAGAACTTTTTATATACCATGTTTTTAAATTTTCTGTTGAATCATATATACTTGACAATTCTATGTATTAATAAATACTTTTTAAAAATATTTTTGATGAATTATCCCATCAAGTTGAAAGAAAAGGAAGTTTATTGGAAGTTAACTTGTGTTTAACTTTTCGTTCCCGTCCCGGCTGATAGATGGCTGCACCAGTCTACAAAACAAAATTAACTGAAAAAGAATTCAATTCTGCTTAAAGGTGGCTAAAAGTATTAAAATAATACGTTGTCATCGTGTTCTGAGCTATTCGAAAAGTTTCAAATATCTAGCTAGTCGGGAAGTTAGTTAAAAATCGATTGCAAGATTTGTACTGGACAAACACACACACAAACAAGAAAGTGAGTTAATTAAAACTTGGTAATAAATATAGTTTTACATAAATATTTAGGTCATATATTTTGTGGTTCATGTATTACTCAAACCCGGGTAATTCCCAGAACCCGGTTTTAAATTATGACTCCGGTTGTGCACTCTCTAGTCACGTATCTTTTGATTTTAGACATCAAGTTCAAAATACACACCGCATTTTTCAGAACTACAAAATTGCTCATTATAGCTCAAACACTTCTTTTATAAATGTAATTATGTTATTTTTATAAAAAAGGCAGGGGGGGGGGGTTGCAAAATGCGTACGGTCCCACTTATTCAAAGGATCCAATTTTGAAAAGATTTTTTTTTAAATTTATTCTATTAAATACTTTACAGCACTTGTTATGTAGGCTTGTAAAACCTAAAGTCAGGTTACTATCTAGGCTTTGCTTAGATAAGACCGGCATAAGTTTATACTAAAAACTTTATACTTTATTAAGATAACACGTGTTAAAAGCATATTACAAACACATTCACAACTCATACGGTTCCTGTCATTTACTTAAATACATAAGACTATATTCTTATATTTACAAGTTCAAGATACATTTCTAGGCGGCCTTACCCTGCCACTATTGAGTATAATTAATCAAAATTTAGAGATACTCACGATCCTAAGTATGCATTATCACTGCTGCACTGGTCAATCTGCATTCGCCAAGAAAATTCAAAAGCTAAGAACTCAAAAATTGAGAATGTGGTGCTGCAGAAGTTTGGCTCTAAGTCAAAGTACTAGTTTATTCGCTTCGCGTCTACTATATTTTAACTGGCCAATAACAGTTCTTATTGTAGCAAAGGATATCTGGGTTTAAGATGGCCATACAAGTGCAGGAAATCCTCAAGGAAAAAGCTTGCAGGATTACCTTGAGTATTTCCTCAACTGTACCCTCGCGCGTACACGTGCACACGTGAAATGTTTTCCCAATCGGGATTTAGGGGACTGTACGGTCCGCCATCGGTGTCAATACAGTAAAACCTCGTTTATCCGGCCCTCGTTGATCCGGATCTCTGGATAATCCAGATCAGATTTGTAGATATTATTTTTATTTAATTTTCACATTGGATAATAATTTTTAACTGTGACCGCAAGAACGTAACTATACAAGTACGCCAAATATTCGTTTTTTAGTTCGATTCAGTGAACAGTTCCTGCATAGACTGTACAATAAATGATGGTAATAAAATGCTTTTTGTCGAGTTTAAGAAAGCTTTACTAGACTTACCAAATTTTTGTTAAGAATTGGTGTGAAAAGTTATTTTTTACATGTTTTTATTAACTCGCTTTTTTGTTTGTTTGTGTGTTTGTGTGTGTGTTTGTCCAGTTCAAATCTTGCAATCGATTTTTAACTAACTTCCCGACTAGCTAGACATTTGAAAGTTTTAGAATAGCTCGGAAAACGATGACAATGCATTATTTTAATACTTTTAGCCATCTTTAAGCAGCATAGAATTCTTTTTAAGTTAATTTTGTTTTGTAGACTGGTGCAGCCATCTATCGGCCGGGACGGGAACGAAAAGTTAAACGGAAGTTAACTTCCAATTAACTTTATTTTCTTTCAAGTTTATGGGATAATTCATCAAAAAAATTTAATAAGTATTTATCAATACATAGAATTGTCAAGTTTATATGATTCAACAGAAATTTAAAAACATGGTATATAAAAAGTTTTATTTATCTTGTAATTGTTACATTTTTAATGTCTTGTAAACAATACTATGTAATTTTGTTACAAAACAGATTTCTATCGTAATATACGATAACTCTGCGAAGTTAAGGATTTTGTTTTGCTTATTACCCAAATTACCCGGATTATCTGGATTTTTGATTTTCCGGATTGCCCATGGTTCCAGTTAGTCCGGATAAACAAGCTTTTACTGTACTTCGCTACACACGACGGGGAAATCTTCAAGGTTTGGACTGCGCAGTCAAAACCTCAAGGATTTCCTCTACTTGTATGGGGACATTTATTCAAACGAAATATTAATCACGTCATCTCTTGACAGAATGACGTCAAACAAAAGGAACCGAAAAAGAAATCCGTTTAGGAAATTTGTAGGACAGCATAAAGAAATAAAGTCAGGACAATACGTCGTGGAAATGAATAAAATAAGGTGGATCGGTGTCCTGAAACTTGCCCTAAATGCGTTAGTGAATGTTTCTAATTCCTCATATTTTTGGAAACAAATAATGCGTTTCAGAAGTTCTCGGAAATTAGTCGAAAGTATCTAATGGGGAAACAGTAAATTCCTAAAAGCGTAATAAAATGTGGCATTTTTATGGCAGCTTTAACAGATTAAGGTCACTTTGCTGAAGTGGTTCAAGTTAACAGCTGCTTTTTCGTTCACTGGATGCATAATGCGGGTTTAAAACGCAAATATTTCTCTATGCTGATGCTGAATGGAAACAACGAAAGGATTTGAAGAATAAATAAGAATTTGGTTCAAGTAGGTTTCTAAAAGTAGATAGAAAGGATTACTACACTTTTGTCAACTATTAGTTTTAGAAAAAAAAATATATCTGTTGTGAAAGGACCGAAAAATAATTTGAATGTGGTTGGATATTATTTCTACGAATTACAAGACTGAAATCAAATCTTTGGATTATTTATGCTTTGTAACCGCTAAATGATCCTCTTAGACTATTTACATCAATTTAAAACATTTTGGAAATCAAGAACACATGACGGGTCGAAAAGGTCCAGACGCGTCATTAAACTGATGAATCTAATAAAGTAACTTTTCAGGGTATCCAAAAGGAAAGCACCTAATAAAGAATAAGATGAATAAAATTAGTTTAAATTTAATTAGTAGTTAAATAAATCAATAGGAACTTTATTTTTGCAGCGGTTGTTTCAAGATCAATGATACTATTTTTTTAACATACCCCTGGGTCATGAGAAAAATTATAATGTGCCCTTATAATCTAATTATTTATTGATTTACTCCGATTGGTGTTTAGTCATTTCTCCAAAATTCCCTCGAAAGATCACAAATCTCTTAAATGTTCCCTGCGTATCCACAAATTTAAGAGTGGAGTACCACTGTTTGACAACCACTGTATAACCACTGAGAACCACTGAACTACTCTTAGATGTTGCGATGGATATCGTATAATAATTCCTTATTCAATCCCTAACGCTCCTCCGCGTTTTAAAACATTTACGAAGAAACATTTCGCAGCCAGCCAAGTGCAGTAGAAACACGTAATCATCTTTAAAAAAGTATCACCACAAAATGCAAATCAAATTGACCAGTACTTTTCAGAAAACTTTTGGCTTGATTTCGAATAAAAGGAGCTGTATTTCTCAACTCTTACATAAGAATTTTTTTAAGGCTTAGTAATATTCCTTTTTAGGAGAATATAAAGTTAAGTAATATTTCCAAATTTGGTAACTGCATCCTATTATTTCTTTTTGGAGCCAAAGTCATCAACTCGCAAAAATGATATTGCCTTACAAATTCAATTCCCAGTATGTCCATTTTTTCTGTTAATGTTCCTGCCCATTTTCTATTTAATAAAATGGCAACTATAAAATAACAAATAATCTATACTTATATATAAAGAGAGAGAGATTTTGTACGTGGAGGGTAATCTTAAGAACCACTGTACCTATTTGAAAAATTCTTTCACTGTTTGAAAGGTACATTATTCCAGATGGACATAGACTATATATTATGTATATCTTATCAGTAGAAATAAAGTTAGGGGCTTAATCCTAACAATCTCCATTGTTACCGCTACTGTCCTCTACCGCTTTTTGTGCCGAAGTCTTCAACGATCCTTAGCGTGGTGCTATCTATACTTATATATAAAGAGAGAGCGATTTTGTACGTGGAGAGTTATCTTCAGAACCACTGTACCTATTTGAAAAATTCTTTCACTGTTTGACAGGTACATTATTCCAGATGGACATAGGCTATATATTATGTATATCTAATCAGTAGAAATAAAGTTAGGAGCTTAATCCTAACAATCTCCATTGTAACCGCTACTGTCCTCTACCGCTTTTTGTGCCGAAGTCTTCAACGATCCTTAGTGTGGTGCTATCTATATCTATACTTATATATAAAGAGAGAGCGATTTTGTACGTGAAGGGTAATCTTCAGAACCACTGTACCTATTTGAAAAATTCTTTCACTGTTTGAAAGGTACATTATTCCAGATGGACATAGGCTATATATTATGTATATCTAATCAGTAGAAATAAAGTTAGGGGCTTAATCCTAACAATGTCCATTGTTTCCGCTAGTCTTCTACCGCTTTTTGTTCCGAAGATTTCAACGATCGTTATCGTGGTGCTATCGCGGTGGGCTTCTGTTCTGACGCTAGCGGTTCGAACCTAGCCGTTCTACCGCACGCCTTTTCTTTTAAAAAATTTATTTTAATTATTAACTAACATAAAATTAATTTAAGGTATTATTTAGGTTATTATTAAGGTAAAAAAAGATTTACAATTTATTGGCTATCAACTGGAAATTTATTGGTATAATATTTTGTTCAACCCGGACAAAGTCCGGACGGATCGCTAGTTATAGTATAATTTTATACCCTGTAAGGGGAAAAATAAGATTATAAACATTTATTGGTTTAAAGAAATTAGAGATATCATTACTTTTTGATTACAATTTTTAATGATTATAAAACTTAAGGAATCAGTCATTTTATCATATTTAGTGTTTGGGCTTAAGCCATGTTTATATTTTTCTCTATAAACAATGTTCTCTACGTTTTAAAATGTCATTTACCTAATGCCTACTTTAACTGTTCCTAATGTACCTCCATAGTGAAGCAATTTAAATTTTTTGCCCTGTTCCGCTTACAAAGATTATTGATCTCTGCAAATGCATGATTTTTTTTAAATTTATTCATCCGACAAGGCAGCTTGATATCTAATTACAATTTTTTCTTTAATTAGATTATACTCTTGAATTCTTTTTTCTATAATATTCTTATGCCTTCAAGTATATTTGTTTAATATCCACAATGAAATTATTACTGTAATGCTATCCTAAAGGGAAAAATAAGATAAAATTAAATTTAATATATACCAAGAATGTAATGAAATTAAGTTTTTATAACTAGTTAGATATATTTTTCTCAGTGCCTTATTTTAGTTATGTCATAGTAAATAAATAATTTATTCTGTACGCACATTTTTATTTTTTTCTGTAAATGAAAAGTTTTTAACAAATTTCTCTACAAGTAGTAAGTTTACAAGTTCTTTTCCCCCGAATATAATCGTCTACACCAGGCCTGCAGAAAATACTGATAGCGGGCCACACGCGACCCGCCATCACTCACTCTTTGGCCCGCAGGCAAAGAGGGAGTGCTGGTGCATAATATTATAAGACACAGTGTTCAGACGTATAATATTATAAATCTAACAAATACGGTACATTATATTTAGATTTATAATATTAAAAAAGGAATATATAAGCAATGACTATTAATATTTATTTATTTATTTTAAATAATTAGTAATTTATTTTTTGATATATAAATTATGTTTCGCTTTCGCATCTGTACAATTTCCGAGCGGCCCGCAGCAACTTTCCGTAAAGTTATATCCTTTTTCAAGTTGTGCTAGACTCCTTTAAGCAGTTTACTGTCCACTTACTCAGTACACAGGTTCAAGACACAAGAAGAGGTATTGATTACAATTCCCTTTTAAACAGTCACACATCATTAAGATCAGATTTACGCAGCACTTTAGCGTTTAGATAAATAAAAATAGAAAATTTAATTTTTGTGATACATACTTTTATTGATATATATATATATACAGTGGAATCTCGATCTATCGTTTTTCAAGGGACCGATTGAAATGAACGATAAATGCGGGAAAACGATAGATGCGGAAACATAACAAAGCAATATGATCGTTGGGACTGGATAAAATGAACTAACGAATTGGCTCTTGAGTGTATATATATATATATATATATATATATATATATATATATACACTCAAGAGCCAAAACATTATGACCACCCCTACATTTTGCACTGAATTCGCCTGGATGACGTGGAAGGTGATCAGGTGGAAGTGGTATTTAACTGCTGCTGGACAGTCTGAAGAATCATTCTTTCAATTGCTTCTGTGTGTGATGGGAAAGGCTACGCATCTAAGCGACTTTGATAGAGGGCAGATTGTAATGGCTCGAAGGCTCGGAACAAGTATTTCCGAAACTGCACGACTCGTGGGTTGTTCGCGACCTACAGTTGTTAGTACTTATGCAAAGTGGATGAATGACGGTGAAACCAGCAGTAGACGACATAGTGTTGGATGTCCACACGCTATCAAAGAAAAAGATCGTCGGAGACTGTATCGCATGGTGAAGCAAAACCGCAGCCAGACAGTGGCTCAGCTGAGAGCCCAATACAATGCAGGGCCATGTAGAATAGTATCGCAGCACACTGTTCAGCGGACACTGTTGGATATGGGGCTACGCAGCAAACGTCCCACTCGTGTGCCTTTGCTGACCAAGCGTCATCGCCAACTGCGCCTGCGCTGGGCCCGCGGACATCGCGACTGGTAAATTGGATGAGTGGGACAGAGTTGCCTGGTCAGATGAATCACGGTTTGTCATTCATCACGCAGATGGCCGTGTCAGGATACGCCGTCTTCCAGGCGAACTGTTGCTCCCTCAATGTACAGTAGGTCATACACAGGCCGGTGGTGGCTGTATTATGCTTTGGGGGACGTTCTCTTGGGCGTTTCTGGGACCCGTGGTTGTGGTAGAGCAGACCATGAATGCTACAGGGTATCTGAACATCATTGCGGACCAGTTGCACCCTTACATGGCTTCTGTTTTTCCAGCTGGAAATGGAATGTTCCAACAGGACAACGCCCCGTGTCACAAGGCTAAAATTGTGTTGGAGTGGTTCCAGGAACATGATGCCGAATTCCAGTTAATGTCCTGGCCGCCTAACTCACGGGATCTCAATCCGATAGAACACATTTGGGATGTCATGGGACGGCAGCTCAGAGTTCAAAGACCACCAATTCGCAATATCTCGGATTTGCTTGACCGTTGCTTAAACATCTGGTACAATCTGTCTCCGGCCATCTACCAAGGACTTGTGGCATCCATGCCAAGGCGGGGTGAAGCTGTGTTGCGCGCCAAAGGTGGGCCAACTCGTTATTGACAGGTGGTCATAATGTTTTGGCTCTTGAGTGTATATATATATATATTAAAGTTTTGAATGAATGATTTATATATATATATATATATATAAATCATTCATTCGTGAATTCTTTTCTTTCTTACTACTAATATAATCACAAAAAATATAATCACAAATGAACTGCGAAAAACTGACTGATAAGGTTTCTACTAAGTATATTTTGTCTATTAATAAAGTACAAAGACATTGAAAATTTTCGAAATCTTTTTTTCGTTACGATACGGTATACCCCAAAGACGGTATTATGAATGCTTTATGTTTGACATTCGTATAACAAAAAAAAACCTTTAAACAGATCCCATCGTGATATAATCGGCAAAAAACTGAAATAATAAAAACAAATGAACTAAGTAGTCTAACTCCCACTGGAGATTAGTCATGTTCAATTTTAATTGTGTGTTTTTTTAGTTCTTCTCTTAGATAATACATCTTAAAACGCAAAATACGCTATTCTTTATGCGCAGCTTGAAAACAAATTCAATGTACTAAGGATTAGTACATTGTATTCAAATTATTAAGCGTTAGAATTGATAAAATAGAATTAAATAGAGATTATCAGTATTTAATTCTTCCCGGATCTTAATTAAAAGAAATAAAATTTCGCGTAAGAAGAAAGATACTTCATTTGTGTGCACTGTAAAGAACGTATATTTTACGATTTTGGTACCTTCATACTTTGAAAAGCCTTTCATAGAACGTATTAAACAGTTTTATGTATAATAAATTATTTCAAATTTGAGATCTATTTCAATTTCAACAGAAATAGATTATATCCCTGATTTAGCTATGAATGTAATCGAAGATCTAAACAGTTTCTTTTAAACAAAAAGAAGAATTTCAAAATTACAGGTTTCAAATTTTCGTATACTTTTATTCATGAAGTTTTTTTGTACTTATTAAATCCTTCATCTAAAAAAATTGTGGATATTTTTTATCGCAAAATTTAAGGTTTTTTTAATAATTTTAACAGGGATTTAATTATGCATTAAGCAGCGAACTTTATTTTCCTCAAAGTAATATGAGCCATAAAGGACATAAAAAAACCGATTTTTTGCTCTTTAAGGGGAAGATTATCTTTGCATTAGCAAAAATACACTAATTCTACTACCAGGCTTAAATTGTTGTCAAACAGTTAATTTGGAATTAATTCAAACCAATTTTTTTAGCTTGAATTGTAAAAAGCGTTATTTATTATAAAACAAAAGCAAAATTGCTGGGAGATTATTATAAATTATTCTATGCAAAAAGAATTAATGTTTTATGAATAATGAATCTTAGGTAAATGCACTGCGTGCAGAAATTTTTAAAAACTATAAGAGATATATATTAAATTATTTGTATATATTCTAACCATAGATTATACTTTAATCTACACCTAAAATAATTACAATATTTAATATACATATATATATATATATTCTTCCGGATCAGATTTGTAGACATTTTGTTTTTCATTTAATGCTTACATTCGATAATAATTCAATTTTCCGGATTGCCTGTGTCCCAGTTATTCCGGATAAACAAGGTTTTACTGTATATATATATATGTATATATACATTTATATATATATATATATATATATATATATATATATATATATATATATATATATATATATATATATATACATATACATATATATATATATATATATATATATATATATATATATATATATATATACATATATATATGTATATGTATATGTGCGTGCGTGTGTGTATGTAAGTATATTTAGGCGCCGAATTCCTTCTATGGTCCTTATCAGGGGTTGTTCCTAATCGAGGGCATTAAAATCAGAGGGGATCTTTAAAAAAATATTTATAGAAAACTTCTTGATAAAGTTTCTAGTAATAATGGGGTACGAAAAAAATTCCACATCTTTATGAGAAATAATTATGAGGAAAAAAATGAATTACAGTAATATAATTACGCTGATATTTCTTTTACTCTATATAACTTTATCTTTTTTCTGTTCATTTTCCCAGCTTGAAACGCTTCAAGCGTTAAATGACTGCCAATCGAATAAATGAAATCAAACGCTGATAACACGCAATTGATTTTTTTGCTTTATCAACTGAATTGAAAAAAAAACTTGTATTTAAGACGAACTAATTTAATTTTAGGTTTTATTTGAATTATTTCGATCCTGGTACATTTATTTATGATTACTGTTCCATTAAAAATTGTGTTTAAGTCTTGTTATTCAATGAATATTTTCTTTGGTTCTAGATGTTTTAATAAAAATACGTTATGTCATGGAATTAATTACCTTACTTAACTAGTTCGGCATCAATTCTATTATATATATATATATATATATATGTTTGTAATATGCGCAAACAATATTTCGTTTTTACAGTGTACATAATGTGAAGATAACATTTTGTCTCTTTTTAAGAGTGGAATAAACGGGTTGCACTTGAAAGTACAAACGAATTACCAAAAAATGTTTCTTATATGTACAAAAATGTTTCTCACATTCTCAAATGTATTCCGTTTCTTTGTAAAGACCGTTATAGATGAACTTACAAATAAGCTGGAACGTATTATCAACCTCGGAAGATTTTTTTGTGGTTGTTGACTAACCTATCACTTTGAAGAGAAAGATAGCGTAAAATATGTTCGATATGTGTTGATGAACACGAAAGAAAGCAGGTTAGTTAAAGAATGGTTACAAAGTAAAAATAAAATTCCGTAGTACCTGAAGTAATGACCGAGAAACAA
>OU015495.1:31424742-31472242 GCA_907164885.2 Dolomedes plantarius | reverse complement strand
AATTTCCTTTGGAGCGATCGCTTCGTATGTGAATGAGGGAAGCTTTGTTCGGATCAAAGGAAAAGGTATCAGACAATACCGTAAACGTAATTAATAAAATAATTGTGAGATCTTAAATTTATGAATGAAAAATAAGGAATGAAGACGAAACTGTGTAATTGCAATAAATAACAACTGACACTTCATTAATGGAAAATAGTATATATATATATATATATATATATATATATATATATATATATATATATATATATATATATATATATATATATATATATATGTGTGTGTGTGTGTGTGTGTGATGCTCTGTACATCATGCCGTGGAGGAGATGCGTAGAACTTATCGGAGGTGTAGTCGGCACGAACGTGTGATGCAGTCGGGTGAAGTGTAGATCCAGGGAAGCACTTACGAACTTTAGGCGAGAAACGCACACATGGGGCCATTGATGAAATACACAAGTTCCAAGACGTGCTTTCTTTATCAGAAGGCATTAGCTGCAGTGGCCACATGACTTGCCCTGACGGGGCGCGGATTACATTACAAGACAGGAGCGGACAGCAGGTCCGACAGCAACGAGAGTGAGACACGTGTCACAGAATTTATATTAATTTGGTTATTATTATTATGAACTATTTATTGTGGAGTATTTAATTGTGGTTAGTACATTGTTTGGCCCAATGGATTAATGATTACCCATGTGTATGATCACAAATCAATTTATTACTTATCAATACACTATTTATACAGTTCACATTACTCATTATTGACTTCCTATCATTGCTCTTTTAACATGTTAATACAACACATATATATACATATATATATCTCATATCACTGATCCTATACCATTAATATTACTCCTTATTGACTTTCTATCATTACTCTTTTAACATGTTGATACAATACATATATATACCTCATATCACTTATCCTATACCATTAACATTATTCCTTATTGACTTTCTATCATTACTCTTTTAACATGTTAATACAATACATATTCACACTATATATACAAAACCACAAATATTCGGTAACGTATATCTATGACAACATGCAATATTAATCGCGGCTACTATCATCCTCCTAACCTAACTGAGCATCGGCACAAGATCACCAAATAAAGAAAATCCCGTACCTGATACTTGCACGGCTCGGGGGACTTGTGAGGGACGATGGGAGGCTTGCGGCGGTCATCTGTGGCACAAGGACTCTACACTCGGGGCGATGGTGGCTGGTGGCAATCATCTATGCATACGGGGCTCCGGTACTTTACAACCTCTTGGTAGCAGGCGCTCACTCGACGAAGGGGTGCGGCATGGGAGAGTTCTGGGCTCCTGGACAGGTATCTCCTTCTAGGGCTAAGCTATCGGCTGGTCGCCCGATCGACTTCGCTCCTGGGGTCATTAGGCGGGCGCATTTAGTTTGGGTCGGCACGGTAGGATTTCGGCTCAAGTGATCCTTCAATCGGCGGGCATCATCTATGCATACGGGGCTCCGGTACTTTACAACCTCTTGGTAGCGGGAGCTCGCTCGACGAAGGGATGCGGCATGGGAGAGTTCTGGGCTCCTGGACAGGTATCTCCTTCTAGGGCTAAACTATCGGCTGGTCGTCAGATCGACTTCGCTCCTGGGGTCATTAGGCGGGCGCATTTAGTTTGGTTCGGCGCGGTAGGCTTTCGGCTCAAGTGATCCTTCAATCGGCGGGCATACATTCATTGGCACGTGAGGGCTTACACCTCTATCTTCTTTATTCGTCTGCGGCCCTTTCCGTCTTTCTTGACTCCGACTTCTCCTCAGCGGATTCTAAGCTTCATCTGCTCATTGCTTTTCAACTCTATCTCTCTCTCTCTTCTCTCTGATTATTCTCTGCCATCTCTATCTTTTACTTCACTCCCCCACTTCATTGTAGGCTTTCCATTGGTAGCCACCTCCTGACCAATGGGTAAATATGGATACCCTTTATTGGTTCCAACTCTTTTTTTCTTATAATACTATCTCCTTCACTCAAAATTGAAGGGGGCGTCAGTCGTTGCACCTTTCTGCAGAATTCTCACGCCCGTACATTCACACGCTTCTATTCCGACACCCTACCGACCTCCTAACGCATTGAAGCTCGTAAAGTCTTAACTCATCCTTCACTAACATCAAATTTCGGACCCCTTCGTTTCCTATTTCTGCCTGTCCAGATCATTAACTGCAGCTGGCCGCCGCTCCTTGCCATCAATATTTCGACCGTTACCCTTTACATGTCAATTCTCGTCTCCCTTTCTGACATAAGCAGATCGTAAACTGCATCTGTACACCATTTATCCGCTGTTTGGAATATATCTTCTCCTCCTATTCTTTGTTCCCAACTTTGCACCTGTTTAACTTTCCAAAACTGTCGCCTACACTGCGACAACACGCAGAGAGAAAAGTCTTCTGTTCATGCAATATTAAATGGGTGTTTTGCGATATTGACGCCAGAGGGCCTAAACTACTTAATATTTCAATTGGGCGTCTTTAGATTCGTGGAGTTCACGTGTCCACTTAAGTTCTCCCGGGAACTTTACTGCTAGATCCCGCGCTTGTTAGAACCGAGAACTATTGACCTGGGTGCAGGATAAGTGGCCAGAAAGTTCTTGTAATGTGTGGTTTTGACGTTACAGAACCCATAAATCCAGAGTGATTCGAGGGATCTTCAAGAATTTTGACATTACACTGACATTCGGAATCTCATAAACTTCCTACACTCATATCTGGGGATGGTAGTGAGTTCAGCTACTTCACATGCCTGTATAATGATCAGCAGGGCTACGATAAATTATCTTATTTTACTTTTAGGTTGCAATTTTAGAAAAGGGGTCGTGCTTTATTAACAGGATAATTTTAAATGCACTTTAGATATATAATGGTGGGCCGTTATTATCACACACACATATATATATATATATATATATATATATATATATATATATATATATATATATATATATATATGGCTGAATATCACATACACGCACATTTTCGATTTTATTTTTCTCTAAAAAAAAAAATTATTTTAATTTGAATTTTTTTTACCAAGTCTATAAGTACATTGTAGATAAATTCTGAGTGTGGCAAAGATGGATAACTTGTCTTTTTTATTTTATTAAATTTTTTCCAAATAAAGTTCAAAATTTTACAATATAAAGTAAAACCCAAAATTAAAACTAAATATATATATATATATCTTGTCTAAATACTCTAGGAAACATAAGACCTTATGTTTTCATTAATAATCAGGCGGGAAAAAAATGGTTTGTTCCCGTAACTCGACCGACCCTACAAAAGAACGGAAAAATTGCCGACCCTAACGTTTTTTAAGACAAAAAGCCTGCATTAAAAGAAAAAAAAGCCACAACAATCCACGCAACATAGTGAAAAAGCTTCCGATAAATCGATTACAAATCAGTATCAATATCACAGTGATCAATTTTAAGTAAGGAATAACTTTTTATTTATTTTTTTTTTTAATAGTAAGATCACATGGAAATTTGATATATCGATATGTTATAAAAATAATAAAATTTTCAAACATGAAATATTGAAGTTTTGTATGAATAAACCTTTTTTGTTGTATAATGGACTCGTTTTAATCTAATATCAATACATATTTTTTTTAAATTTGCCGCATTTGCTAAAAATATTTAGCAAAGAAAATTTTTTTTTTCCTACTTACCTACCCTAATTTTTTTTTGTCCTTGTTACAGGAAACAAACCATTTTTTTGTAAGGGGGCCTCAGGTAGGAAGTGGTTTCATCTGAGAAATGACTACAGGCAGCTGGATATTTCCAGCATGATAAATCTCTTTTATACATTTCTTGTCTTGTTTTGTCCCATTTTATTTTATGGAATTTTGAAATATTAGAGATTTCAATAACTTTTGAGGGCAGTTCTAATCGCATTTCCTCTATCTTTCTCTGAGTTCAGAAGAAAAACATTAACTTTACTTTGTTTAAATATTTGAACAAAGTCCTCAGCAGATTTTATGTCACCACCATGTACAACAAAGGAATCAGCAATTATTTTAAGAGAACCACCAATTCCATCCATTGCACCCTTTCCGTGGCCACTGCAACTGAAGTTCCATGAAACCTCATTTGCTTTTGGAAAAAAAAGTGGAATTAATTTTACCATCAAAAACATGTTGTAACGGTTGCGGTATTGGCTAGTTGGACCATGAGAAAAAAAGTAAACCTTGTCAAAACAGTCCTTTTTTTGTTGATCGAAAATACATGACATATGCGACCATACTGCATAAGCTTGATGAGCTAAATTTTCTGAAACGGTACAAAACCTTTTCGCAGTAAGTTTACAACCATCACTGGTATATACAAGAACAGTATGGAGAGATAATTGTTTTTTTTTGATGCTCCAAAATGCATTGATTGGACTTACTTATGTAATTTCATATCATAATTTTCAGAAAAAACTATATGAAATAAAATCTCATTAGGTTTTAAACCTTCTTTTAATTCCTTCAACGCATTTGCTTGATGAACCATAGTTACAATATGCTTCTTATATTTATGGATATCATTTTTCATTTTTTGTATAATTTCTTCTAGTGTGGAAGACTTTTCCAGTTTAGCCATTTTTGATATTATCTTTTCTTTCCCCTTTATAACTTTTTTTCTTTAATATTCTCCCATGCAAAATAATTAATGATCTGTTTGAGGTCATTATTTATCTTTAAATCACCCAAATGTAAAGTAAAGAGAGATTCTGGTCTCTTTTCTTTTACAATTTTAGCAAAACAGTAAGTAGTTAAGTTTTGAAATTAAATATTGCATATTTTCGAGCTTTATGCATGCACAGGTTTCTCTGTCCCTTATTTTAGGCGGAACTACCCAAAAAGGCTTCATTATGCAAAATATTGTATATGATATAATGTTGTGTATACGACGCAGTCATCCCTGGCGACGTTGATCATTACCGTGACGTCACGAAAATGACAAATTGTCATTTATTCGTCCTTTACTAAAAAGAATACTTCGGTTAAGCCTAAATTATCACATTCCTGCCTTCTAGTCATCATTTTATACTAAAAAGCAATTTTATTAAAAATTTTAAAATAATATTTATATTTTTGTCATGCGTCGCGAAAATGACGAGCAATAAAAGTACGCACAACTTGTGAACAATAAAAATAACGTTTTTACTTACCTATTTCTGATTTTTTTTTCAAATTTTATTCTTCACAAATCGTTCTTGTTGATATCTCATCGAAAGTGAACTTTGGAAATAATCGTGGTGACATCTCTTAGTAATACAAGAATATCTCTTACTAATACATTTTCATAAGTCACGAAAATGACGACAAAAGTCGATGACAGGCAATTTAATTAGTCATTCATCAAAATTACCCTGCTGAAAAAGACGAAAAAGCCTTTTTCTTTGAAAACAATTGTTTTTTTACAAGCCTGAGCAATTGATATTAGTATTATATTATTTTTGTTAGAAAAAAAAACCTTGCATATAACCATTTGGACTTGGAGACAGTCACGAAAATGACGATTTTAATGTTTAAAATTTCATAAAAAATTTTAAATTTCTTTAAAATCGTACATTATACTTTGTAGCTCTTCCAAAAAGGTATTTTTAAGGAATAAGAATAAATTTTTATGATTTATTTCATTAAAATTAATAATAAAGACCTGAGACACTAAAATGTACATTTATGTGATATTCAGCCCCACACACACACACACACACACACACACATATATATATGTATTCAGAACTAAAACAAATTGGATGTTTTTAGCTGTATATTTAACAGTTTTTAAAAATCTGTTTACTTTTGCGATGAATTCTGAAAGTAAACAACAAACTTGAATGTGAATGAATCGCGTAGTGAACTGTAAAAAATTTTTTTAACTTTCATATAAATTTTTCATTATGACGTCATTTTTAGTATTATGACGTCAAAATGACGAGTTGGATGGCAGTCTACAACTCCAATCGCATGAAAAACTAAATAAATAAAAAAATAATGAAAGGGATTGCTTTTACAAGGTGTGGATTAAATGCAATATTTTAGATAATTCAGGATATTTTTTAACTTTCTTATACTTTTTCCATTATGACGTCAAAATGGCGGGTTACCTACTAGTATATATATATATACACACACTGAAGTGACACTGAATTAGGGATAGCAAAGCCTATGCAAATTGTTTAGCGCTGCGCATCATGTATGCGCAAGTGAGGGTTCTAGAGTAACTGCATATATAGCGCGTACCGTGGTTCTTCTGAATTAGTTGTTGGAATTGCCAGTATGCGCAAAACTACCTGATTTAGACGCCTTCGATCGCGGACAAATCGTAGGTGCGCGACGCATGGGCCATTCAATTTCCGAAATCGTCAGACAGCTAGGATTTTCAAGGTCGACAGTGTCAAGAGTATACCAAGACTACATGGATGGTGGAAAAAAACTAGCGATCGGGCAAACTGCAAAGGACAATTAGCCTTGACAGTGCGTGGTGAGAGACGGCTCAGGCGTATTGTACGTAGCCAGCGAAGCCAAACATTAGCTCAAATTACCACCCAGTTTAATGACGGTGCCAGTCGTACAGTCAGTAAACGGTCTGTGCAACTCTCGCTTCACCGTATGGGTTTTGGGAGCCGTCGACCTACGAGAGTACCATTGCTCTATACTCGCCATCGGGCTGCACGTCTTGCCTGGGAAAGAGAGCACAGAGACTGGAGTGTAGAGGACTGGAAACGAGAAGCATGGAGTGATGAGTCTCGATTCCGACTACTTAACGCCGACGGGAGGCTGAGAATATGGCGTCAGGCTCATGAAGCCATGGATCCTGCATGTCTGGCTGGAACTGTACAAGGGCATGATGGCTCAATCATGGTCTGGGGTGTTTTTTCGTGGCACAGTTTGTGATCTTTGGTGCGTGTACCAACTTCCCTCAATGCAATTCGGTACGTAGAGTTGCTGGGTGATCACCTCCATCCGTTTATGCTGTTCTGTTATCCGCATGGAAATGGAGTTTTCCAGCAAGACAACTGTACCTCTCACAAGTCCCGGTTGGCTACTGGCTGGTTGGATGAGAATTCCTCTGACTTTTCTGTCATGAATTGGCCACCTAGAAGCCCAGACTTAAATCCTATTGAGCATCTTTGGGATGTTTTGGAACAAGGCATGAAAGACCATCACACAGCACCAAAGAACCTTACTGTATTATGGACAGCTTTAGCCAATATTTGGCAAGCCATTCCCGTGGAACGTTTCCAGAAACTTATTGAATCTATGCCTCGTCGTGTGGCCGCCGTTATGAAGGCCAGAGGAGGCCCAACTCGTTACTAGGTAGGTATCCCTAATTCAGTGGCACTTCAGTGTATATATACACTGCTGGCCACTGTAAATGCATCACCCTGAAGGAAACATGCAAATAACATGAAATTTACATCATGCATTAGCGGAGGTGAGATATGCAAATGATTAGAATTTCAGCGCAGATGCACATGACGCGCGCCTGTGGCTCCACTTCAAAGCGCTATTTAAGGCTTGGAGATTTCGACGATTTCAAGTTCGGCAATTGTGTTTTTCTTGTGGTTTTTTCAAAAAAACGATCAATTATGCCTCGTCGAAAACAGCGATCATCTTTTGATCAAGTATCCGAGTTCGACAGAGAAAGAATAGTGGCCTACCGAGAGTGTGGATTATCTTTCAGGGAAATCGGTAGTCGTGTTGGAAGAAACCAAACAACTGTAATGCGGATATGTGATCGTTGGATGCAAGAGGGTAGAGACGGACCGGCGTGTTCGATGGCATCCACCTCAGCGCACCACTTCACGTGATAACAGGCAAATTGTGCGCATGGCAGTGACGGATCGCTCAGTCACATCACGAATCATAGCACAGCACATGCAGTCTGTAACGCATCATCCAGTGTCTGCGCGTACCCTTCGACGCCGTTTACAGCAGAGTGGTCTGTCCGCAAGACGTCCATTGCTTTGTCTACCCTTGACGCAGAACCTCAGACGTCTCCGCCGCCAATGGTGCGATGACAGAAGGATGTGGACGGCAGAATGGAATGAAATTGTCTTTACTGACGAGTCACGCTTCTGTCTGCAACACCACGATGGTCGCATTCGAGTCTGGAGACACCGTGAAGAGAGGATACTGAACAGCTGCGTTATGCACCGCCACACTGGTCCTGCACCGGGTATTATGGTATGGGGCGGTATTGGATATCACTCTCGCCCACCTCTAGTACGCATTGCCTGTACTTTAAACAGCCAGCGCTACATCTCCGAGGTGTTGGAGCCAGTTGTCCTTCCTTACCTTCAGGGCTTGCCCACAGCCATATTTCAACAGGATAATGCGCGACCACACGTGGCACGCATTGTCCAACGGTTCTTCGTCAATCGCCAGATTGAATTGCTACCCTGGCCACCTCGCTCTCCGGATCTTTTGCCGATAGAAAACATGTGGTCCATGGTTGCTCTACGATTGACCCAGATTCCATTCCCAGCTGCCACAGCAGATCAACTTTGGCAACGTGTGGAAACTGCTTGGTCTTCTGTACCCCAAGAACTCATCGAAAGTCTCTTTCAATCAATGCCGAGGCGTGGGGCAGCGGTGATCTCCAACAATGGCGGCTACTCTGGCTACTGATTTTGGCAGGAACCACACTTCACAGAAGTCTATAAATTTAATTATTTGATACTTGGTCAACATGTTATCTACAAAATAAATTTTGTTGTGATATCTCTTGTCTTTCTTGGTGTTGCAATTTGGGTGGCCAGCAGTGTATATATATATATATATATATATATAATAAATAGTTTAAAGTTAAAATTAGTAAGAGCACTAAAGCTACTTGCAGCCAGGAACTAAAAACATGAAAAGATAAGTATGAAAGAGGTTTTAGACAGCATCTCTTCGTCAGCGGTGTCAATACTGTCTAAAAACCAATGGATTGTTTCCGATGAGTATGATCTATATAATAAACACACTCAGACACCGTACAATCCATGAATAACTGTAGAATTGATTAAAGATTTACTTAACCATAGAACACCAAGCCTGGCGCTAGACAGAGTGGAAGTTAAGAATAAGTAACCGCAAGATGACTGACGTAACAAAACTTGCAACCATGGAGATTATGGAGACACAGAAACTGACCTACTATGGATACTGTGTTTTAGGACTATTAAATCTTTATTTATTTAGTTTTTTATTATTTTTACTGAGAGTTATTTTTAATCTTATTTTTATTTTTACTTAAGATTTTAATTTTATTTTTTTATTTTTTATATTTAGTAGTTATTTTTTCTAACTTTTCTTATTATTATGATTTACTTATTAATTGCAACAGAACAAACTATTCATTAAAACTAAAACAACCAATTATGTGTTTGGATAGACTTTCGGGGTAATAATTACGTGTTAACACAGCTATCAAGTCTAAAATATGCTTATTCCTATTGTCTTTAGAACATAGCCTATTTATACGAACTAACTGATTTACAATAATGTAATTAAAAGCAGATTTATATAAACAGGTTAGGCAATTTTGAAATTTAACAATATTAAAATTATAGTCAGATCTTTTATCATATAAGTCAAAAGTAAACTTGCTATGAGAATTTAATTTAATGTTAATATTTAAAAAGTTTACATTAATATTATCTTGACTACTTTTAATTAGTTCCAGATTAGGAGGGTAAAAATTTAAGTCTATATGGTTATTACTTTTATTAATTACTATTATATCATCTATATACCTAAATATATTGTAATTGCAATTATCTATATTATTAATTTCAAAATAATGTAAATATAAATTAGCTAGCATACTTGAAGCATTTCCACCTTGTCTGTAACGTTTGGTCTGTAAGTATATACTATCATTATGAACTATGTAATCATGTTTAGTTACAAAATCTAGGAGCCTATTAAAACGAGTTAGTTTAATTTCGTTGCCTAAGTATTGAATATTATTTTGTGCTAACTTTATGATTATTCTATTTAAATCAATTATATCGATATTATGAAATAGATCTTTAAAATCATAAGTTACTACTGTTTTACAATTATCTAATGTTTGTAGTTTTCTAATTAGACTAAAGCTATTATCAATTATACCACAAACACCAGATGTTATATTTTTATATATTTATTTAAGGTAATTTAATAATATTACACTTGCTTTGGTAGCATAAGTGTTGTGACCACAGGTTACTGCTCTAAAAGCAATAGGTGTTTTATGAAATTTAGGAAATAAAGTAATATATGGAAAGAGACAGTTGTTTTATGATATACCTAGTAGTTTATATTTTGCTATAATTTTCTTAATAATAATATTAGTAGTTTCTTTGAAAGGCTGAAACAGATCACTATTTTCTAGCTGTTTTTTTAAACTTATGGCAAAATATTTTTTACAAATAATTACATAGTTGTTGGCTGCTTTATCTACACAAGTGATTATGAAATATTCTTGAAATTTTGTTATATCATCTTTCAAGTGTTTATAGGTATTATTAATGAAATTACTATTATTGGGTACTTTAGAATGTACTAGCATTAGTAAATTAAATTTCCATTGGTTGAAGGCTTCTGTAGGTATAGAATAATTAACAGCTATTTTGTATATAAATTTATCTAAATCAGCATTTAAGAAACTTATAATTTTCTTATTATTAGTAGTACTAGGTAATCTATACTTAGTCCCCAAACTCATCAACTCACGCAGTGCTAAATTATCCACTATTTCCAAATTGTCTGTTATTACATAACCATGTGTCATGTCAACGTAACTATTGTATTTGGGCAAATGACATACACAATTTAAATTTATTGATTGAGAAAATTTTTTTGAGTCCTGATTATACTTAAATATACGTCTACCCATAGACACTGTATATTTAAAGGCACGTTTTACTTTTTTATCATTTACAGGAAACATATCATGAAGTTTATCAAATATACTATTGAAGTTTATATTATTTAGTTTAGGGTTGGTAAAATTTAGTACACAATAAGTGTTATTCGCTGTGTTTTGTTTTTTAAATAAGTTTATTTTTAAATGATTAGCCGGTGTTAATAGTAAATCATAAACCAGATGCTGATAATGATAATTCTTTAATTTAGTACATAATAATAGTTGATATAGCTTAATGATGTGTTTTTTAACGATAGAAAAAATCCAAGCTTTTAATTTTTTATATTGATAATTAATAATAAACCTTTCCTGAAAATTTATTAAAGCATTTTTATATAAGTTACAATCAAAGGTCTTACTTTTATTGTAACCTTTATCTCTTTTAGTTCTTTTTGATGTCTTAGTATCTTTGATTGGTTGAGGGTAAATAGGATGAGCTGACACATCAGTAAAATTGAAATTAATGATATTTTCCTGTTTATAAATTTGATTAAGGCCATATGGAAAAATAGTTATATATATATATATATATATATATATATATATATATATATATATATATATATATATATATATATATATATATATATATATATATATATATATATATATATATATATATACAGTGGTGCCTTGACTTACGAGTTTAATTCATTCCGTGATGGAGTTGGTTACTCGTATTACTCGTTTGTCAAATCAAGTTTACCCATTGAAATGAATAGAAATGCCATTAATCCGTTCCTCGCCCCCCCCCCACCACAAAAACCACAATTTATTTGTTTCTAATTAAGAAAAAATTACTTATAAATAATGAATATTGTATAAAACAGGGGTCGGCAACCTTTTTACTAGGAGGGCATATTTCAGAAATGCGAGAGTTCGGCGTGCACTGCTCGATGAAGAGGAGATGGGGGGGGGGGTTAATATTTAAACATGGCAATATTAATGCGACATAAATTTTTAATACATAAATTCAAATTTTAATTTAAAGTATTCTTAAAATTGATAATGCATTCAATATTTGACATTGCATATCTGCGGTCAACTCGTTGTAATGTGGTACTTCCCAGTTCTCAGGCAGTGGTCCAAATGAGTGTCAATGAGACTCGATTGGTACTTTTATTTTAAGTATTTCATATTGGAAAACAAAGACAAGTATTTCTCGACGCGCAAAGAGAGTTCAATTTCAGAGAACATTTTCTGAACAATGGGAAGCTATTTCCATTCACTAAATTTCAAAATTTTTCTTCGTTATGTTGTAATTTTAATTCATTGTCATTTTTATATACAGGTAGCCCTCCTACAGCCCCGAATCTTACAACACGGTTTCGCTCTAACATGATAAGATAAATTGCGGGAATCCTCGTATAATACTGCAACCTGTAACACGGTTTCGCTGTAACACGATAACAAAAATTTCGAAAACCTTTGCACAACACTGTACTTTTATAGCACTAGATAGCATGATTTTTGTTTAACACATTTAAAAACTAAATTACCTTAAAATAATGGCGTGAATGAATAATGAACTATAGTGGCTTTACATGAAAATGTATAAACAAACTATAATTCATTCATTTATAACTGTATAAAATTTCATGAAAGCCTAAGCTTAGCTGAAAATCTTGAATAATTTTTCCTGAATGCAGATCCTTCCGCTGAAAGAAGCCAAAAATTCAAAAGGGAGCTGCAAAATTGTCTATCTCCATACCGTGAACCTTGTAATAACCAGAAAATAAACCAAAATTACAAATTTTTTAAAGAGGATAGAAGGTGCAAAAAATCTAAATGAAGAAAAAGGTTCTGAAAGCGAAGGGGATATCGTTCAACCAAAAAAACGTTCTCGTTTGATTGTACTGAGCAGCGATGAGGAAGAAATTTATCAAATTAAGGTCGCATTAAATGAAAATAATATTTTTTGTTTCATTTCGTTTTGTGTTATACATACAATTATATTTTTAATAAAAATTAAGTTGCTTATATGGAATTTTTTAAAAAATATTTGTTTTTGATAAGTTTTCAGAACGTAACTCCCTTTTTTGGAACTGTTTCTGAGTCTCGTATAACACGGTTTCACACAACACGGCATTTTCTAGGAACCTATCTACAGTGTTATAGGAGGGTTACCTGTATATAATTTCGAATTATCAGTCCTTCGTATTGGAAATATCAAAATATGTTGAGATTTTATGAGTCACAACAGCCTTAAGCGGCTAAATCTCTTCCTTCTTTCGCATGCATTCTATGTATTCCACTGAAATGAGCAGAAAAATGGCTAGTGCTGCCATCTGTTATCAGTTTAAAAAGTAAAATCATTTTACAACCTTTAACTGAAAAAATTTTTTTAGGTTAAAAACATCAAGAAAAAATGTGCACCGTGTAAACGGTTGACATTGACCCCCTGAAAGCGTTAAATGTTTAAGCCGTTTTTGTAACTTTTTTTTAGTTTGCATTTAAAATAATAATCTGAGTTATAAAATTTATATCAAGAGAAAGATCCTAAAAATTCCTTTAGAATTAAATCTTTTTTCGAATCTTTACCTCCATTTTCTGATTTTTGGTGAATTTTTAAAGATTAATTTTTAGAATTTAATTTATTAAATGCTGATCTCGTGATTTCTTTCCTTTTTGTGATACTTTACATTATTTTGTCTATAAAAATATCCGTTACGGTTTCTTTATAAATATATATATATATATATATATATATATATTTATATATATATATATATATATATATATATACATTAATTGCATACATTCACCGTTGTATTTAATTTGAATGTATTCCGTAGCGAAGCACGGATATTGAGCTAGTATGTATAAATATATATATATATATATAAAGAGAGAGAGAGAGAGAGAGAGACGGGGCGGGGGGCAAATCACTTTTCCTCCCACTTTTCCTCCCTACAATTTTCCTCCCATATGAATTATATGATCTTAGTTACTCCCGTAATAAAAATTAAGCTCTTGTCTATGCTTGAAAATTGACGCCAACATTGTTCGTACAAATTATCTTTTTTGTTGTTTACGCAGCCACAGAGAGAAACGACAGTCATAATTTATCTCTAATTATTTATTCTTCTCGCCCAGAATTGTTACACAAAAGATGTTTTCCAGCATTGTTCACAAATACCCATATTTGTGCGATTAAATGTGCATTGTTTATGGTTAGTTGTTGTGACGCATTTTCAAATCAAGGTATAAATTTTTAAACCGTTGAACTTTTTAAATGCGTTAGAAATGAACATATTCTACTCACAGATTGCATATACAAATTTCAGGCAGTGGGTGTATTTTCTTTCGAATGAATTGTAACATATTTTATCCCACCATAGTGACGGAAGTTCATCATAATTAAAATTTGATAACCACGAGTCTATGCATTTGTTCTTTAAATTAAGTCTTTCATTAAAAATTCAAAATACGTTTCCCAATCAAAGAGTGCGGTAAAAGCGTCTCACATTTAAAAAACTTCGTCTCAGTTAGTAGATGAATTGTACATTGATGCATAAAACACAAACAACTATGAAATTCTCTCCAGTTTTCAATTATTATGAAGTATGACATATACACTATCTACCAATAAGCCTTTGGATACCCATAAAAATGGGGATATCTGCGGTCCTGATATTAGTCGCATGCAAGATACCACGAAGTACAGAGTTATCTGATTTCGAGAAAGGTGTAATCGTCGGGTATCACAGAAATGGCTGATCCTTAAGGGACATATCTACCGAGCTGAATTACCCAAAATCGAAAGTGGCCTATGTGATTCAAAAGTGGAAGGTGAGTGGTGATTGTCGGAATGTGCCCTAAGATGGCAGACACACGAAACTTGGACTTAGAGACCTTATTGGTAGATAGTGCTTATTGGTAGATAGTACATATACACTCACACACACACACACACACACACACACACATATATATATATATATATATATATATATATATATATACCTTTATGCTTTAATATTCTTTCGTTAAACTTTTGTATGACATTCAATTTTCATCTAATATTTCACTAGTCCTTTAACAACATATAAACACGTTTATCCGTAAACGTATTTTAGTATGAGCAGAAAAAGCTCGAAACTTCCTTTTATTGGTAAGCAGAAAAATATTAAAAACTCAGAAATAATTCATTACGCCTTCACTTTAATATTTATAAGACTTAAATGAGAAAATTCTAATATACATTAAAAAGTTGAAGAGGATCTAGAGCATCTATTATTGCTTATTCTACCGTGGGTTGCAGTTTTACTCTATGTATTTATGTATGTGTATACATATATACGAGAATTTCAAAAATTCAAAAGTAGGCGTAGTAAGAAATGATATATCTTATAGAGTATTCATGCAAAAGATTAGACTAAAATGGAAGTTTTTTCCAACTATTCTAATATATCTCCTCGAGTTTTATATATTTTTAGCTCCATGTATGTATAAAATTGAAGCCCGGTGGCGTAGTGGTTAAAAGTGTCAAGCTGCCATCCCACAGGTCCAGGGTTCGACCCTGCGACTGGGCGAGATCGACTCAGCCTTTCATCCCTTGAGTGGGTCAAAAAAATTAGGACCGAGCATGCTTGGGAACTAAACTCTGAGTGTCCCACGTCAGGTTGACCACCTGACTGAGACATATGCTGTATGGCGCACCAAAGTCAAGAAAGCGGAGATCCACAACGGACTGTTGCGTCGTGAGTTTAGTTTATATATAAAATTACATCATAATTTTTGTTATCATTATTGCATAATGAAAAACCTTTTTCTACACTGAAAACATTCTACCACAACCTCATTAATATGTGAGATAGAATGAAGTTAGACAGTATAATTCTTGTAATGAATTAGTGTTAAAGTATAACGAGCACGATACATATATGTAGGGGAAAGTATGCGAATGTAGATGAAAGTAGGTGTAGTTTATGGCATTATCAAATGTATAATGACCATCTGCCTAATCGGACTTTAAACCCATACCTTCGAAGACTTTAAATGAAACTATTCGTGAGATGTTATTTTTTAACGATTTTCCTCACATATTCTCTCTCTTATCGTCGCCATCGAAAAAAAGTTGTGTTTTCGCACATGTTTATTTAAGTTATCTTCTAAATAATCGTATTTTATACGTATCGTTAATCATATCAATTAAAAAAAATAAAATACAAGCAGAATTCGTTTCTCGCTATCAATGTTTTTGATATGCATCCCATAGACATATTAGTAATCTTTCAGACGACTGGGCACTACACTAAAGATCGTCTGCCGGAAAGGGGCTTCGAACGAGCATATAAACTTGTGGGTCTCATATACTCGGACTTGTGATAAAAGAAATGAAATGTCCCCGCAAAATCTGGAATTATTCAATTAGTGTGGTGAAACTCCCTCGTTTCACCGAGGTTCTTTTTCTATATGGCATGGGGACAATGAGGTAGTGCAAAAACCAGTCGTCTCTCTACGACACGAACATAAATTTATTTACTGCTATATACAAATACAGCTCTATACTCTTACAACTTTATACTGTTAAGTTTAACACTTAAAATTGCAAACAATTCAGCACGAGGTAGGCAAGCTTACAGTATCTTACCAGACCCCTGCTTTTACTACTACACTCGATTCTAGTTACAGACTAATTAATTCACCGGAGGCGAGATGATTCTGTTATATCTCGCCAGATCTCCTAACACTACCAGAGATGATCTCTCTCTCCTCTATTCTAATTAGAGCATAATCAATTCACGAAAGGTAAGACGAGCCTGCATGTATCTCGCCAGACCTCCTATCGCTTCCAGAGACCCCTCTCTCTCTTGTCTCTCTGACTGACTGCCCGACGATCCCCACCACCCCCTTGGGTTTTTCCGCCCACGCAGTCAATCCTCTGATTGTTGAGGGGGGGGGGATCACGAGGTGCATCATTTTCGCTTTAGGTAACGCTGCTTTTTAAACATTACACTACAATTATATTCAGATTTCCTTCCTAAAATCAAATGATCTGAGAAAGGTTGTAAGGATTACATAAGATTCGATTCACAATAATCGAATATTTAAGTGAATAAAGTTAAAGAAGCATATTAAGATATGCTAATTGCGGCATACGCGGTTGGTATAAATACCAAGCAGCTAGATTAAAAAAAGGGAAGTGAAAGGAAGTGAGAGGAAGTGAAAGGAGGAGTAGTGCTGGCGAAACGAAGTATAGAGCTGGAGCTAGGCTGAGAGTCTGGTTTAATAATAGTTGAGTTTTGAAAGCAGCCGCTGGAGACATAGCTAGGTTGCTTCAAACCTAAGCGAGTTCTTGTTAGGCCCAAAGTTTACGTGGCACCACTGCTGGTTGACTTTCAGAGTATCTGTGAGTATTGCAAAGTGTATTTTTCTTGAATGAGTAGTTATACAAGTGACTATATTGAATTGTATTTCCCTTCCATGAATGCTATATATATCTCGTACTAGTTGTACGTATGCTTTATTTTGAAAAGCAAATTGACATATGCAAATATTTAAATAAACATTGTTGTTATGTAAGAACTGTGTTTGAAAGAAATTATTTAGAGTGCCACTTCAAGATATACGTACCCAAAGGTAGGGAAGAAGTGTTGTACTCTACAAGGTACAGATCTCTAGTGTGAAGGAGATTTTATCGTATGCGTTACATATTTAATTGCTGGAAATTTATAATAACTAATCATACACGTCCAGTGTACAAATACTCTTTATGATGACTCTTTCACAGGCATCTGAAAAAGGATATTACATAAACAAATAAGCAGCAAAATTTCATTCGCGACGGGACAAATAGTTCCTTCGCTGGAAATACTTTTACCCTGAAGAAACATTGAGCCCCACTGCTCTAAACGCATCAAAAATGTAAGATATTTTTTATCTTTATTCGTAAGAATATATCTTCGTTCGACTATACAACTTTTTGACATGTCTGCATAGATAGAAGTGTCTAAAGTTCCAAATAGCCGCGGGGGAGGCTGAAGTATTTTACATCGGAAAAAGAAAGCTTAAGATGAAAAGCATCAAAAATCAACCGCCAGAGGTTCAAAAAAAGCATCCTGACCCTAGGTTTGACGTGACACCGTAGAATGATCTCTAGGATAAATCCTATAACTCTGCTTTTAGAGATTTGTTCTTGAAAACTTCTTTCACGAACTTACGCTGTAATATTTTTCAAAACATTTTTTTTTTTTTTTGCGTTTGAACATTTATGACCGAATACCGTAGCAAACGGCTTCACACATAACATGATAAAATTACGAATCAAAATTTATAGCCAAAAAACTAAGGTTAGTGGTTATAAAATAATTTTTATAATATATGAGTGGTAGTCTTTTCATTTTTACCATGTTTTTATTAACTCGCTTCCCTGTTTTTTTTGTGTGTGTTTGTCCTGTACAAATCTTGCAATCGATTTGTAACTTCCCGACTAGCTAGACATTTGAAACTTTTAGAATAGCTGAGAACTCGATGACAATTCATTATTTTAATACTTTTAGCTATCTTTAAGCAGAATTAAATTCATTTTCAGTTAATTTTGTTTGTAGACTGGTGCAGCCATCTATCGGTCGGGACGGGGACGAAAAGTTAAACGCAAGTTAACTTCCAATTAACTTCATTTTCTTTCAAGTTGATGGGATAATTCATCAAAAAATTTTAAAAAAGTATTTATTAATATATAGAATTGTGAAGTTTATATGATTCAACAGAAAATTTAAAAACATGGTATATAAAAAGTTCGTTTTATCTTGTAATTATTATATTATTCTCGCGAGTTTAAAATATGTATGTAGCAAATAAATCTCGGATTGCAAATTCTTTCATTGTTCTCAAATGTTTTTAAAGTATTAGTTTTCTGTAATGTTTTACCTATTCAAATGTTTAATCGTGATTCGAGAGACCCGCATATATATTTTAGAAATGTGATAATGATTATATAATTAAAATTTCAGATTCTAAAATTTTCTATAGTAAGGCATTTGCAACTTTCTCAGGAAAATTGCTTGGGGATTTCAAGTTTGAATGACTCAAAATTCTTAACCTAGTTGAATAACTTCTTTTCCCTCTATCTCTGTTTGATATTTCGAATAATTTTCCCACATACTATATATTTTCGAGAGAGAGACATTGAAATTGTAGAAAATGGAGCACGGATCTGTTTTTTTATTTATGATGAGACGTATTAGATTTTTAGGTCGATGTCGATGTTAGTCAGCTCTTTTCCAAAATTCAAAAAGCACTAGTATCTTACGGAATGACGACAGAAAATTTTTCGAGTCAAATTTACTCTGAAAATAAATATGAACTTTAGTAAATTTTAAAAATATTTTTTATTTGAAAGTTTTGTTGTTGTGTCGCGAATTAAGACCCTTAGCCGGAGCATGCATACACACACACACTCATATATGTATATATAGACATATATATATATATATATATATATATATATATATATATATATATATATATATATATATATATATACATATACATATATATATATACATATATATATATATATACACATATATATATATATACATATATATATATATATACATATATATATATATACATATATATATATATATATATATATATATATATATATATATATATATATATATATATATATATATATATATAATTACATATTTTACATGCATATATTTTGTTCGTCGGGATTCGAACTGCCAAACCTCCGTCCGAAGCCCAAAGTGCACTAGGCTACCTTGGGCCCTCATTTAAAGATATAATTTATGAATTGTAATTACTGTTATTTTTTATAATACTTTAAGTTCAATTCCTTTTTTATAGAAAAATTTCTATCAGAAAATTTGAGAAAAAGAATTTTCAGAATCAATGTTGGTATACAAATGCATACTTTTTCCAAAAAATTTCGCTTTATGAATACGAATTCTACATAAATGGTTTTTAATTAAAAATCAGATATCGCCAAAAAAAAAACTAGAACATAATAAGCAAAGTTTGAAAGCTGGCTGACAGCAGCATAAACGTACTTTTCTTTTCAGATATTTGTTTGAATAACTTAATTATGATTTTAAGTCAAATATTAACTTTGAAATCTCCATTTAAAAAAAATTTCAAATATTTATATCTTGTACTTTTTTCATAATATATTAAATCAGTCCGGACTTTGAATGACAGCTTTCAACGGAAAGTAAAAGAACGGGTCAAGGGCAGAATTCCAAATTAAAAATCATACTTTTAAGTCCATTAAGACAATTTCATACATGTTAATAATACAAAGAGCAGAACTGAAAATCACCGTATTTTTTTGAAGTGAAAAGTTAACCTGAGTAAGATATCAGTTTTGGAATGAAATACTCTATCAGAATATTTGATTTATGAGTCATTTTGTGCTTAAATGACACTTTAATATATCGGTTAATATATCGGTAAGATTAAACCATTAATAAATCTCTTACATTTTTTAGAACTGTGAGTTGTGATATAAAACATATAAAAGCTATAAATTGCAGGGTATATGGAAACAAAGTGTCGTTGGATATAAATGCGAAATACATTTTTAACTCCAGTCACCGAAAATCAGTCCAAATGTTTATTTTCATTAGTTCTTCATTTAAGCTGACATTTACGATTCAAGGCAATCCAAATCTTTGCACACGATCTCCTTTGCAAAGTCCATAAAACGCCTTATAAAGAATTGTTATCTTAATTTCTCCTTTAATACTTCCAATCAATCTATTCAATATAGTATATAAACAGCATAACGTCTGGAATACAGTATGTATTATATATATATATATATATATATATATATATACACAAAATAAATTTCAAACCTCTTTATTATTAACACGCCTTTTCCAAATTCTTTTATCTTAACGCAACAGAACACCGTCCCTTTTTTTTGATTTTGACCTATATCCAACCAAAATAATCTAGTAGTTTTTCCCCTAACGCCACGTGCTGATAGCCTTATATAAGCGTTATATATCGGACATGTTCTAGAAGCCTGGCGAGATCATCATCCGACATTACGCGACATAATCACGTGTCCGTTTCTAACCAATTAGAAGTTTAATAAACCCGTACGCGGGAGAGAAATTTCGCACATCTGTAGCCTTTTTGTGTGTCTGCTCTCGACGAGGAAACATGTAGTTTTCGTTGCTGACAATTTGCGCGGGCGGGGCTCCCCCGTCCCCGCTATCGCCGCGCGATGTGCCTTTTGCGTCCTGCTCTATGTTGCAACGCTGCACTGTCGGGAATTTTTCCCGAAATAAGTGATCTGTAAAAATGTTTGATGTAGAAATGTTGATGTCCAGCGAGAGACGATCTTGCAAATAAAAACCTTTAGGAATATAGCTGAGTCCTCCGTCATTCTAGAAGTGTTCATTTCTCTCCATCGTGCCTGCATCCTTATGCCAGCCACTCGTTCTACAAAATCATGACTACTACCCTGCTTAGACTCTTTGAATTCCTCTACCTACTGAACTCAACGACTACACCCCGAGCTTACTCCACTTATTATTTCATACACACACACACACACACACACACACATATATATATATATATATATATATATATATATATATATATATATATATATATATATATATATATATATATATATATATATATATATATATATACATATACATATATATTTATCGTACAGTAAATTTCTCATTTAAAGGTTCAATCTATACCAAAACATAATTTCAAATCCTATATGATGCTGCCCGGGAGCGTATTATTCCAACCCAAGCAGATGAGTTTGATATGAACGTTCAAGTATCATTTTCAAACAGACAGATATGTTATTCATTTGCCATTTATCCTTTCACACGTACACTTGAGGGAGAAATTTCTGGTACGTTAGAGCAGTTCTGGCATTTAAACGGAGCGCAATTTCTGCAGAATCAGTAAAGCATATTTCGAACGAACTAGGAAATGGCAATCTGCATTTCGTTGCGCCGTTCGTCGCTATCTCTCGTCTGTAACGGCGGCAGTGAGAGATTTGTTAGACTCCGATGCCATAAACTCTTTGAAGTATGTTACGACCGTAAAGGTGGATGTCAATAAACTAGCATTTATGGTTTATTCATACTATTACTATCATTTATACTGTATGTGTAAACATATATATATATATATATATATATATATATATATACTGTATTAATGATACTATTAGTATAATGATAGTAATAATATATCCCATATATAATGTCTTATGTTACAGGTATTTTTGAAATGAAACAAAAAAATGGACTGTTAAATTTTAAACTGAAATACAATTTCATTATCATTCACTACTTCTTCCGATACTAACCGATACAAAGCAATCAATACTTTCTTACTCCAATACTAAGAAAACAATAGGCCGTACAGCAGTAAACATGTCACCAATATATCTGCCACGATGGCACATAATTGCGTCATATATATATATATATATATATATATATATATATATACATTATATATATATATATATATATATATATATATATAATATATCTATATATATACATCTCGGGGGATCGTACCTTCAACCACCCTCTTTTGACCCTACGGAACGACTGTCCGATATACGAATGGAAAGTACCCGTTTGAGGCCTAGATACAAAGGTATGGAATAGCGTTCGTGGGGTTTCGAGCCTAGTACCCCCCAATCCCAATAAACACGCGCTTCCACCAGGCTACCTCGAGGCCCCTATTCCAATATTATGTTTGCGTTCTAAAAAGTATCTATTCGAATGTCTTTCATATCAGTTACTAAGTATTTGCAGCAATAATTCTTTTAAGGAAATCAAAAGGTGATAAAAAAAATCGAAAAAAAAAACAGATCTTCAGATTATTTCTTGTGTCGGATATGTAATGACACATTATTCAATATCTATTAGCGTACAGAGCAGTTTTCCGTACAACTTAATATGAAGAGGAAATAAGACTAAACTCTTCTTTAATGCAAAAATAGTTTATTTCCGATAATCAAAGCATTAGCGAAGAAACAAAACATTCAACGTAACGTCTAACATGGGAAAACCACACACCCTACATATAAGGTACGCATTATACAAGTGTATATACAGAAAACGATTGAAATAGCCACTTCCCCAACCAATCATGATCCCATAATTGCATAATACGACGGTTTGCCGTTAATAGATACTAAATTATCGTACAATTTACTGCTAAATAAATCAAGAGTAAATGACATGATACAAAACAATTTCCAATTAACATTTTAAGCTCAAAAAAATGTTACATTTCAATATCAGGTGTTGTTGTTGTTTCTAATAACCCCCTGGCCGGAAATATTATAGATCATGTCCATATAGGCTAGGGGACTGAAAGGTGCGGCTCCGGTTTATATTGAGACTACAAGGGTCAAATTCCGATTTAGACAGGTGCCACCTCAATTTTGTCCGAGCACCCCCAAGACCGACATCTGGGGGATCGTACCCTCTCTCACCGTCTCTGACCTCATTGATGGACTTTCCGGTCTACGGATTTAACAAGCCCCTATGCGGCCAAAACACGGAAGTACATAACAGCGCTTGTCGGGATTCGATCCGAGCACCCTCAGAACTGAAGCTGACGCGCTGCCACTAGGCTACCTCAAGTCTTTAGATATCAGTGTATGTGAGATACGTGGGTTTCCATGCCTATGAGTTGGTTAGTTCCCGTCATTTCGGAACACGTAATAGATTAAGTCATATTTCCAACACTTTTCACAAAACTTTTGAACCTAAATAGGACGATTTAGCCCTCTTCCAATTATGGATCCTAATACTTCTTTAGAATGACCCTCCAAAAATTAAAATCATAATCACTTAAAAAAGAGTTGAATTTTTTTTTACAATTAGAACATCAATTAATGTCCTGTTAAAGACGCCGCTGTTTAACTTTTGCCAGCAATTACCACTACAGGCAATTAACAAACTCGGTTATGAAGCTGACGGCGCTCTGTGAAAATAAATTGCGAATAGAAACTGATTGCTTTCGGAGCAATCAGCAGACGAAGGTCTTCAGATCACGTTAATATGTCCCGGAAACAAACAAATAAAAAAGTTAAATACTGTAGCAGGTCTCATAAATGCCAATAAATAAGAGAAGCGGATAAAAGTTGTTTTCTCATTAAATCTTTCGTCAGAACTACTTCTTACTCTTTGTCTTTATTAAATATTTACAAGCTCGTAATTATTTCTTGAATGCTTTACTTTGAATACCGAAAACTGCAGTCTGCATAATCCTCACTATTTATGCTCAAAAGAACCATGCATGAAAAAGCTGATTACATAAAAATATATCTACATATAAACGGTCCTATATATATATATATATATATATATATATATATATATATATATATATATATATATATATATATATATATATATATATATATATACACTCATGGACAAAAAAATTAGCGCACCAAGAAGGAGTCGACAAAATGAAACGAAATTTTACGTACGTAATGACTACTTTGATATAAGTAAATGATAAGAAAATCAAAGAAAAAGGATAATTTATTTCAGAGAAAAAGGCAAAAGAACGGAGGAGTTAATACTCCGTTGGACCCCCTCTAGCGTGAATGCACGATGCGATACGATCGGGAATTGAGTCATACAAGTTCTGTATGATGTCTTGAGACATTTCGTTCCATATTTGCTGTAACCTTGCCTCTAGTTCGTTCAAACTCGTGGGATGCCCAACTCGTCGTCCCAAATGATCCCAGATATGCTCGATTGGAGACAAATCTGGGGATCGGGCAGGCCAAGGAAGGGTAGTAACAGTGCGGAGACAGTCTTGTGACACCCTTGCCGTATGAGGCCGAGCATTGTCTTGTTGAAAATGGCTCCTGGGATCCGTTGCATGAGTGGCAACACATGTAGTTACAGGATTTCATGAACATACCGCTGGGCTGTCATGGTGCCACGGAACAATACTACGGGTGACTGTGTATTGTAGGCAATGGTACCCCATACCATCACACCAGCTGTGGGAGCGATGTGTCGCTGTACAGCAAAGGCAGGATTGAAGCGTTCACCACGGGCTCTCCACACACGATTGTCATGACTGCCGAGATTGAATCTGGATTCGTCGCTAAAGACGACCTGGTTCTATTCCGCTGCAGTCCAGTTTCCTCGTGCGCGGCAAAACTCCAAACGGAGGCGTCGATGGGTGGGCGTCAAGGGCAGCACACGTAAGGGGTGCCGCGATACCAACTGTCCTTCAGCCAGGCGCCTTCGTATGGTTCGAGAAGACACAGAGGCCCCTAGTGAAGGTGTTACCTGTGCCTGGATGGCGGCCGATAAACAGTTGGCTGTACGCGTGCATTTCTTACGATGTGGCGGTCTTCTCGACGACTGGTCTGTCGAGGGCGTCCTGAGCCCGGTCTTCGTGTACATGACATCTCTCGGGTCCACTGGTCCAAACACCTCCTCACAACACAATCAGAGCGGCCTAATTGACGAGCTACTCGCCTAGCTGACCACCCAGCTTCCATCATCCCGACGATTCTCCCCCTCTCAAACTGCGACAACTGCTTATATTGTCTTCGAACACGGCGTAATGGCATGTCTATCTCAGCTCTTCCTTTGTGAATGATTCAGCACACTCAAACAAGCTATGGTTACCTGTTTTATACTCCACAGAGTACGATGTTCAACGCCCTCTACCGGCTATACGTAATGCGCAATCACGCTGCATTTCTAATCATTTGCATATCTCCCCGACATGTACCTTCATTGCATGTTTCGTTACGATCTCGCAATTATTTCTTGGTGCGCTAATTTTTTTGTCCATGAGTTTATATACAGGGTGATCTTTTAAAACTGACACTACTCAGAGCCATCCGTAACGCGATCTATCAGCCGGAATTCATGGGAAAGAGTTTCCGTGAAAAAAAAAATAGTTCCAAAAGTCGCCAATTCCAAAAGTCGCTTTTGTTGACGGCGCTCCCGAGAATTTGCATTAAAGGCAAGTAAATCATCAAAATGCAAATTCACGACTATATAGTCGACAGCAGTGCCAGTATTTCGGGTTATTAAGATAAGGGATGAATACCGAAAAAGTTGTAAGCAGACAAATGAATAAGAAAGAAATATCACTTCAACACCACTTTATGCAGCAAATTAACTTATCCCCCTTTCAATGTGACCACACTCCTGGTGGACGACACATTGTATACTGAACACTACGTTCTCAACCGCCAAGCGTAAAATGTCACAAGGAATGTTTATCAAAGTCCGGGGTATGTTGTCCTTTAGGACGGCCAAGTTCGAGACTCCACCAAGATACACCTTAGACTTTAAATAACCCCACAGAAAAGTGTCACATGGGTTAGGTCCGAGGAGCGAGGTGGCCATGCAAGCGGAAAAAAGCGACTGATGACCCTTTCTTCTGTAATGCGAAGGCGCAACAGATTCCGCACTGATCTTTATAGCCCAAAAGACTGGCGTTGCTGTCGACTATGTAGTCATGAATTTGCATTTTGATGTTTTACTTGCCTTTTATGCAAATTCTGGGGTGCGCCGACAGCAACAGCGCCATATTGTCCACTATCGGCGACGTTTGGAACTAATTTTGTTTTTTTCACGGAAACTCTTCCCCGTGTCGTCCTTAGTCCCTCTACCAATTTTGGTGGTATTCCGGCTGATAGATCGCGCTACAGATGGCTCTGAGTAGTGTCAGTTTAAAAAAAATTACCCTGTATACCAAACCCGGAAATCCTTTAAAAGATTAATATTATCATGACAATATAATGGATCTCATGGTCATTTTAATGAGTTTTTCTTTTATCTATAAGAAAAACTGCATTTTTCGTACAGTTTAGAGCAGTGGCTCTCAACCTTCCCGTGCGAGCACATCATTTATGGCAGGCACAACCAATGGTGTTTTTGTCACCGGTGATCATTATTTACATAATAGAAATATTTTTTATTCAACAGTACGTTACCAACCTTCTAATATTATTACGGTGATTATGTTTTGAAAAATAATAAAACAAAGAAGAAACATAATTAAATTTTGATTTCATTTTATAAGAATGTACATGGAAATAAAAAAATAAATAGCATAAATTTGTGCATTACTTACAAATACTTTGCTTAGAAATTAATCAGAATTTTTGCTGAAACGAGTTAGTTAATTTTTCGTAATTTCCGCGTTTTATGTATTTTTACTCAATGCTGGAAATCATAAAATATGTAAAAGAAATTTTGAAATAAAGTCGGGTGCACTATCCAGCACTTTCGCAGGTGAACGAGCACCCGTTGAGAAAGGGTAGCGAACCACTGGTTTTGAGTATTATGACAGATTAATTTTTTTTAAATTGCATTCTTTCTTTAAATTTATTTCCGTTTTCTGTTTATAAAATTGTCTCATATTGGGTCATTCATATCATTTGCCAATTACATTATTTGAAAATACAGGCGTTTCTAAAAATAGAATACCTGGTTATAGTATAACTCTTTTCTAACTCTTCAGGGCTAGAGCAAAGTTTTCCCAATTACTTCGTGATATTTCCGCATTGTCTGAAATTGACTCTCTCTCGGTATGCCAGACAAGTTACTTTTGCCATCTTTCGCTCGTCGTCTTCAGAGAGCTCTTCGAGTTTATTTGCTAACTATGATGGGTTAGAACACGTTTTTTGAAGTTCTCTACAAAAACGTCGATGTCACTGAAGAATGACATAAATAAGCTAATAAACGTTTTCAGTATATTTAAGCAGGCTTGACAATCGTTTCCCTTTGAAGGAGTACTATGGATGATTTTTCATTGAACAATCACAGTACACACAATCTGATCAGCAACTTTAAAATTCACCAAGGATTGCAATCGCTTCGAACCTGACATTCATACATTAGTTTGTCGCGTTTTCTTCTTTCAATGTTATTGCAAAATATTTTAAAATTAAAAGAAATTTTGTTACTTATAACTTTAAATATGTTTTATTTTATATGCGGCTCAACACAATTTCACTTCTTTGAATGTGGCCCAGGAAAGACCAAAGGTGATAGCCCACAGGATTTAGACACATGATCTAAATCAGGATATCCCAAATACCGCTTCTGGTGGGTGGTTAAATTCAAACTCAAGTACCAACAGTTCAGGCTGCAAAAACGGATACCGATACTTTATCCTGGATAATGGGCATAGTGCAAAAGTTTTTAATTGCATTTCCTTCATCCTATTCAGTGAAACGTGGATTCAGCGTAGTCCCAAATCTGCTTATTAAAGCAGAAACCAATCACAAACAGCTAACCCCGATGATTTAAAAATGCTGAAATAGAGCCGAACATTTATTAATTGATAGAAACGCACCAATTACATCCTTCTCATTAAGATTAGTTTAAAAGTTATTCGTAATTTCTACTTTAATACCCTTCGTTATCTTCATTTTCTGTGTGTCATGAGAAAGTTACTATGGCTGGTTTTAATAAATAATTTCATAATTTCAAACTTCAAGGTGTCCATATGTACATCGTTCTTTGCTCTGTTGAAAAACATAGGTAGAAATATAGATGCATAAAAGGACGCAAATTTGTCAATGCATCTCTGTTTGTCCACTTAAGGATGAAAATTTACAAGGGAACACTGAATCGGTTTTTTCTCAAAGGAGGGCGATGGGCCAAATAAGTTTGGGAACCCTAGGTTTGAAACATTCAACACATTGAATTTCCATAATGTTCTGAATGTCAGGAGTGTTGAATTAAAGCTGCTGTGTACTAACCCTACTGGATTTGCTCACCACAGTGTAAACTTAAGGAAAAATTGTGTCTACGGCTTGCCGACTTGGAATGATTTTTTTCTAATAGAGAAGAAAATTTTACACATTGGGGCATTTTCCATTTTTTTAATGCGAATAATATTCTTAAATTAAAATTATTTGGAGGAAAAATCTAGCCAGAAAAGTTCAGACTATCTGAAAATACCATTTTTATTGGATTATCAGCATTTATGTAGCTGTCAATAGTAGATACATGTTCTCCATAGGTTAACATTGGGGTGAGAAAATCCTATAGGGTCAGTACAGTGCATCCTTAAGAGAGCTAGAAGATATATGGAGGAATATAAGAAACAGCATAGATAAAATTTCCTACATTTGGAAAGGAGTTTTAAAGCGGAGCGATGCATTCTCATCTAAGTTGGCTCAAAGGTTTAGAGTACTAAGAAAAAGTATTACAAAGGAAACATTAATTCCGGCCAGTCTTTTTATAAGGATCGAAAACGAAAATCTTGATTTTAAATTTTGCTAATTATTGTGGAGTTTCTATTTTGTTTATAATAGAGAATTTAATTTACATGTTTGCCTTAATTTTTAAATATGGGAAAATAAAAATAAAAAGTAATTTCTAAATCTTCAAGAGGAAGAAAAATGGGTTATTTTATGGCTTGCATAGATTAATTAAAACGTTAAACAGCGATTTCGCAAGATGGTTTTTTTAGTTAAAAGAGATGAAGATTTACACTCGATAAAAGAAAACTTTTTTTTAATTTAAAAGTAAAAGTTTATAAGCGAACAAAAGAAATATTAACGATTTACATGATCAAATGAAACCGCTTTTAAGAGCAATCCCTTGAAAACGTATAAATATCGCTTTAGAAGAAAACTTGAACGTGTTTTTAGGTAAGAATGTTCTGAAAATTATATTTAAATAGAGAAATATGAATAAGCAGTTCCGTTATACGAAAGAAAGTACTATTATTCATTGAAATTTCCACCACTTTTCAAAAAAGATATACGCCAGTGCTCTATTTATTTTAATGAATCATAAAATTGTTTTTATTGGTGAAAAAACTTCCAAATGCACCAAATTAAAATATAGTTATTCTAAATTAACTAATTTTCTAATGGTCTCGAAGATAACATTCCTTTTCTTAGAGCAATACCGCTTTTTGTCCAGTCAGAAGGAAGTACCTAGCATTTAATGAAAATAAATAAATAAAATTTTGGAACTGGAACACGTAATAAACAGAAGAGTTTCTCTACAGGGTTGCTAAAGGATTTATACAAATTCTAGGTTATTTATGAATAAATATTTTCCAACAAACTTTTACGGAAAAAGTACAAACAGTGAGTGCATTTAATATTTCATAACGGCAATAATTATGCTAAAAGGTCCATAAAGCTTATGTAAGAGATTCGAATTATGATTTAAAATATATTTTTGAATATTTTTATGACTGAATTGCGTTTTTTCAGACATGCTGTTGCATTGCACTTATTCAATGACGTAAATTCTTTGAGGAAATCTATCTACAATTTTTTTAAAATTAAATTCTTAACCATCCCTACTTTGTCCTCCTATTTACCCATTACAGAGAAAGAAGCGAGAGATTTTGAAATTATTGCGGCAGGATAGAAAACTTTAAATAGTTTAGCTGTAAGAAAAATAAAATAAAATAAAAAATTGGCAAAACCCCGCGTAACTCTTTATGTCATTTAATTCACCAATGTGCAGGAAATCTCTCACTGTTAGCGTTATCTGTTTTCAACTCACAATACACTGTTTATCACAGATTCTTCACAGATCAGTGCTTTTAATTGGGTGCTAAGGTAATAATCTGTTTTTCAGCCGCACCGAAATTGCGACGTTTTCCAGACGGCCGCATTTAATAACAACTCGAAACAGATAAGAAACCTGACTTTGCGATGGCGAAAGGAATTTCATTTGATTGACACTCGTGGACCGTTATTCTCTTTCTTATTATCTGTGAAAGGGTTCTGGGAAGTGACGTCCAGTTTAGCTTCAAAATTGAACACGATGTCATTGCTCTTACGTAGAAAGAAAATGTAGTCAAAAATAAGAGGCTATTAAATGGAGGAGTAATGGTGTTTTATAACACTTTTTTAATAACTTAGGTTCGTCATTTCTGTATGGCATGATGAAAACAAACAAACAAACAAACAAACACACATCACACACACACACACACACACACACACATATATATATATATATATATATATATATATATATATATATATATATATATATATATATATATATATACACAGTGGAATCTCGGTCGATAGTTTATCAAGGGGCCGACTGAATTGAACGATAAATGTGGAAAAACGATAGATGCGGGAACATAACAAAGCAATATAATAGTCGGGACTGGGCACAGTCCTGCGCTCTGCGAGTAAGTAAGTGTTTGAAAGCAGGCCTTACTTATTATAGAAAAAAATAATCAGGTCTACGAAATTGGGCCATATATGATATGAGGTTTAGAAATTTTGAGTACCTACTTAGTGATCGACATTTGCAATAAGGGCAGATAAAATGCATCAAATAAATTATTTATTGATCGGATTTTGAAAGACGGGTTGTGCTATGTTAAAAAAGCAAATTCATATATATTATATATATATATGTAACAAGAAAACGCGTCTTCCTAAATTACTTTACTTTAAAGCATATTCTATTGTTAATAAAGTACGACCCCTTTTCCAAAATTGTGACCTAAAAGTAAAATAAGATAATTTATCGTAGCCCTGCAGATCATTAAGCAGGCATGTGAAGTATCGGAACTCAATAACATCCCCAGATATGAGTGTTAGAAGTTATGAGATTCCGAATGTCAGTATAGTGTCAAAATTCTTGAAGAGCCCTCGAACCACTCTGAAGTTATGTCTTCTATAACGTCAAAAACCTCACTTTGCAAGAACTTTATAGCCACTTATCCTACTCCCAGGTCAACAGTTCGCGGTTCTAACAAGCGCGGGATCTAGCAGTAAAGTCCCCGATAAACTTAGGTGGACACATGAACTCCACGAATCTAAAGTCGCCCAATTAAAAATTAAGTAGTTTAGGCATTCAGGCGACAATATCGCAAAACACCCATTTAATATTGCATGAACAGAAGACTTTTCTCTCTTCGTTTCTAACTCTTGTTGCTGTCGGACCTACTGTCGACAGTCCGGTGGTTACAACGCTTTTCTCTTAACTCTGGCATGTAAACACTGCTGTAAACACGTCCCGCCCTAACATGGACGCCGGACAAGTCATGTGGCCGCTGCAGCCTTTGCGATACTTCATAATTGAATAAAGGTGATTTCCTGGATAGCGTCTTAAATCTGTGTTCCTCTTCTATGGCTCCGCGTGTGTTACTCTCCTAAATTTCGTAAGTGTTTTCCTGGATGAACACTTCGCCCGACTGCATCACTCCTCGTACCGACTGCATCTCCCATAAGTTCTACGCGTCAATCCCCTTGTGCTAAATTTTCCAAATGTGATTATTATCACACACACACACACACACACATATATATATATATATATATATATATATATATATATATATATATATATATATATATACACTGCTGGCCACTGTAAATGCAACGCCCTGAAGGAAACATGCAAATAACATGAAATTTACAACATGCATTAGCGGAGGTGAGATATGCAAATGATTAGAATTTCAGCGTAGACGCACATCACGCGCGCCTGTTGCGCCACTTCAAAGCGATATTTAAGGCTTGTTGATTTTGACGATTTCAAGTTCGACAATTGTGTTTTTCTTGTGGTTTTTTCAAACAAACGATCAATTATGCCTCGTTGAAAACAGCGATCATCTTTTGATCAAGTATCCGAGTTCGACAGAGGAAGGATAGTGGCCTACCGAGATTGTGGATTATCTTTCAGGGAAATCGGTAGTCGTGTTGGACGAAACCAAACAACTGTAATGCGGATATGTGATCGTTGGATGCAGGAGGGTACGACGGACCGGCGTGTTCGATCGCATCCACCTCAGCGCACCACTTCACGTGATGACAGGCAAATTGTGCGCATGGCAGTGACGGATCGCTCAGTCACATCACGAACCATAGCACAGCACATGCAGTCTGTAACGCATCATCCAGTGTCTGCGCGTACCATTCGACGCCGTTTATAGCAGAGTGGTCTGTCCGCAAGACGTCCATTGCTTTGTCTACCCTTGACGCAGAACCACAGACGTCTCTGCCGCCAATGGTGCGATGACAGAAGGATGTGGACGGCAGAATGGAATGAAATTGTCTTTACTGACGAGTCACGCTTCTGTCTGCAACACCACGATGGTCGCATTCGAGTCTGGAGACACCGTGAAGAGAGGATACTGAACAGTTGCGTTAGGCACCGCCATATGGGTTCTGCACCGGGTATTATGGTATGGGGCGGTATTGGATATCACTCTCGCACACCTCTAGTACGCATTGCCGGTACTTTAAACAGCCAGCGCTAGATCTACGAGGTGTTGGAGCCAGTTGTCCTTCCTTACCTTCAGGGCTTGCCCACAGCCATATTTCAACAGGATAATGCGCGACCACACGTGGCATGCATTGTCCAACGGTTCTTCGTCAATCGCCAGATTGTATTGCTTCCCTGGCCGCCTCGCTCTCCGGATCTTTCGCCGATAGAAAACATGTGGTCCATGGTTGCTCTACGATTGACCCAGATTCCATCCCCAGCTGCCACAGAAGATCAACTTTGGCAACGTGTGGAAGCTGCTTGGTCTGCTGTACCCTAAGAACTCATCCAAAGTCTCCTTGAATCAATGCCGAGGCGTGTGGCAGCGGTGATCTCCAACAATGGCGGCTACTCTGGCTACTGATTTTGGCAGGAACCACACTTCACAGAAGTCTATAAATTTTTATCATTTGATACTTGGCCAACATGTTATCTACAAAATAAATTTTGTTGTGATATCTCTTGTCTTTCTTGGTGTTGCAATTTGGGTGGCCAGCAGTGTATATATATATATATATATATATATATATATATATATATATATATAATAGTTCCGTAACTGACTGACTAACTGACAGACAATACACAGAACAAACCGCTGGACATAAAAGGCTGAAATTTTCCATGGCGATTCTTCTTATAGTGTAGGGTTGCACTAAGAGAGATTTTGGAAAAATTCTTGTTATATTTTCTTTAATTACATTTTTAAGCTATTTTCGTAACATTCTTTAAAGTTTTCATTTAAAATAATAATCCTAGGGTTATAAAATTTATTTCACAAGAAAGATCATAAAAATTCCTTTAAAACGAAATCTTTCTCGAATCTTTACATCAATGTTCTGATTTTTGGTGAATTTTTAAATATTATTTTTTAGAATTTAGTTTATTAAATGCTGATCACGTGGTTTCTTTTTTTTAATTTTGCGTCACGTGCATAACAATGAAATAGACAAAAAACTTTTTTTAATTAATAATGCGGCAGACAATTGGACATTATCAAAAAAATTATTAACATACAGTAAAAGAAATGTTTCTCAAACTGTACTATATTATTTAGTATATTTTATTAGATTTAATTTGAATATTTTCTTCTACATTATTTTGTCAATAAAAATATCCTTTAAGATTTTTTTATAAATATATTTTTTCGTTCTTTTTACATCAATTGCATACATTGACCGTTGTATTTAATTTGAATGTAGCCCGTAACGAATTACGGGTTTTCAGCTAGTATATATATATATATATATACATACATACACACATTATGAGACATTATTTTCCTTCCCCTCGGCAGTACAGATCTCAAATTTTGAGAGACAGACGGGGATAACGGTAGTCTACGGGTGGGCGTCTCAAACGCATACTAGAGCACGAACTCAGGGAGTTTCGAACACTCGGAATTTGCAATCAACCCCTTCCGACCCAGCCTCGCAGAAATAGACTCAGTCGCTCCTCATTCCTCTCTGTTATTAATTATCTCGGATTGTAAAGCATTCCCAACAGGTGAGAACCGAGTAAGTACTGTCTTAAACATTAAACGGAGTTAACTAGCTATTATATATATATATGTGTATGTGTGTGTGTGTGTGTGTGTGTGTGTGTGTGTGTGTGTGTGTGTGTGTGTAGTATCCCCTCAATGAATATAATGAGGGAATAAATTTAGGAAGGTTTCGTGGATCACAATAATATAGGAAACACATGCGCAATGAAGATCAATTTATTTATCTAGCGATATTATTGAAGATCAGCAGAATTAAGGCAGATTAGTTTGACAGAGTGGCCACATTGTAGAAGCATATTGCCGGATTTATCTGGCGATTGGACGACACACGTAGAGCGACAGAGAGACGATGTTACATTGCGACTAATAATGTTAGAAAAGCTACGTTTCAAGTGCAGAAATGTCTTGGAATACATGAATACATGAAATGTCCAGGAATACATGAAATGTACATTTCCCCTTTCACCACCAGGTAGAGCATTTTTCAGTGGGATAAATTTGATCATATTTATACGCTCGTGTTGTTCATGTGATTTCAATTGATGATGAAATAGTCCAGGTGGCGGCAGAGAGGGTTCCTGCGTTCTGGTAGTAAGCAAGTATTTGAAAGCAGGCCTTATTATAGAAAAACATAATAAGGCCTACGAGTTCGGACCATATATAATATGGGGTTTAGAAATTTTGAGTGCTCACTTAATGAAGGCACTTGCAATAAGGGCAAATGTAATGTATCAGTTAAGTTATTTATTGATCGGATTTTGGAAGATGAGTTGTGCTTTGCTGACAAAGCGAATTTATATATATATACACTCATGGACAAAAAAATTAGCGCACCAAGAAGGAGTCGTCAAAATGAAACGAAATTTTACATACGTAAGGACTACTTTGATATAAGTAAATGATAAGAAAATCAAAGAAAAAGGATAATTTATTTCAGAGAAAAAGGCAAAAGAACGGAGGAGTTAATACTCCGTTCGACCCCCTCTAGCGCGAATGCACGATGTGATACGATCGGGAATTGAGTCATACAAGTTCTGTATGATGTCTTGAGACATTTCGTTCCATATTTGCTGTAACCTTGCCTCTAGTTCGTTCTAACTCGTGGGATGCCCAACTCGTCGTCCCAAATGATCCCAGATATGCTCGATTGGAGACAAATCTGGGGATCGGGCAGGCCAAGGAAGGGTAGTAACAGTGCGGAGACAGTCTTGTGACACCCTTGCCGTAAGAGGCCGAGCATTGTCTTGTTGAAAAATGGCTCCTGGGAGACGTTGCATGAGTGGCAACATATGTGGTTGCAGGATTTCATGAACATACCACTGGGCTGTCATGGTGCCACGGAACAATACTAGGGGTGACCGTGTATTGTAGGCAATGGCACCCCATACCATCACACCAGCTGTGGGAGCAATGTGTCGCTGTACAGCAAAGGCAGGATTGAAGCGTTCACCACGGGCTCTCCACACACGAACACGATTGTCATCACTGCCGAGATTGAATCTGGATTCGTCGCTAAAGACTACCTGGTTCCATTCCGCTGCAATCCAGTTTCCTCGTGCGTGGCAAAACTCCAAACGGAGGCGTCGATGGGTGGGCGTCAAGGGCAGCACACGTAATGGGCGCCGCGATACCAACTGTCCTTCAGCCAGGCGCCTTCGTATGATTCGAGAAGACACAGGGGCCCCTAGTGAAGGTGCTACCTGTGCCTGGATGGCGGCCGATGAAGCAGTTGGCTGTACGCGTGCATTTCTTACGATGTGGCGGTCTTCTCGACGACTGGTCTGTCTACGGCGTCCTGAGCCTGTTCTTCGTGTACATGACATCTCTCGGGTCCACTGGTCCAAACACCTCCTCACAACACAATCAGAGCGGCCTAATTGACGAGCTACTCGCCTAGCTGACCACCCAGCATCCACGTATATATATATATATATATATATATTTGTATATATATATATATATATATATATATATATATATATATATATATATATATATATATATATATATATATATATATATATATACATATTCATATATGTATATATATATTTATATATATATATATATACATATGTATATATATATAAATATACATATATATAAATATACATATATATATATATATATATATATATATATATATATATATATATATATATATATATATATATATATATATATATATATATATATAAATATACATATATATATATATATATAAATATACATATATATATATATATATATATATATATATATATATATATATATATATATATATATATATATATATATATATACAGTGGACGCTCGTTAATTCGAACTCGGTTAATTCGAACTTTCGGTTAATTCGAACGAATCCAAAGGCCCCAAAAAACTTGCATTGGAGTTAATGTTAAAAATATCTCATTAATTCGAACTAAATTTTTATCACTTCGGTTAATTCGAACTAAAAATTTGTCCAAAAAATTTCTTTTTCCTCATTTAATGGAGAAAATACACACTGTATTTATTATTTTGTGTGTCAAAATTTCTTTTCTGTGTAAAGAGGCACATGCCTGCATTCCTAGACTATTGCATGTCCGCTAAATGTTAGTAGCTATTGTCCTTCTTATTAGTGCTAAACGGAAAAAGCAATTTTCCTTTATTTGGATCGATTTTCTTAGAATTTCAGAAAAACTAGTGTTTACTACAGATTCTAGGGAGCTGCGTCAGTTATAACTGCAGTGCAGATAAGTTAATGTGGTCTAGTTTTTCTTCCTCATTGTGTGGTGTGAATGTGTAAAAATTCAGGATGTCTACACGTGGAAAGTACAAAACCCTAACTTTGGAGACAAAGGTAGAAATTTTAAAGAAAGTAGAGAATGGCGAATGTAAAACAAAGTTATCCGCTGACTATAGAATTAAAAAAAAAGGCTTGTGAACTAATTTGAAAAACAAAGAGTCAATTTTAGATTCATGGGAAAAATCAAAATTTGCTAGAGGAAGGAAACGCATGGGAAATGCGTCCCAAGAAGTTCTAGAAAAAGCTCTACTGCTATGGTTCCACGATGTTAGATCTCGAAATTTTCCGATAAATGGACCCCTAGTGCTGACGAAGGCTGATGAATTGGCAATTCGAATAGGTATTGAAGATTTTAAATGCAGTGATGGATGGCTTTCTCGATTTAAGTCAAGGCACAATATTTCTTATCAAACTGTATGTGGTCAAAGATCTGATGTAATCGAAGACGTATGCACTAATTTCGGTAGGAAACTGCCAGGGCTTTTCTCTACTTACCTGCCGAAAGATATTTTTAATGCGGCCCTAATGGACAAAGCCATAATGGACTCTATTAAAACTCTGAAAGCATTTATTCAGATGGAACCTTCCTCTGAAAATGAATTGAAATGTTCACTTCAAATCGAGAAGATGGCTGAACAATGTAGGCATCATAAACACAACCAAACATTCATTTTACAGTTTTTCCCCAAAGTGTAATTCATATTTTTAATAAAAGTTTACTTTATACTGCATATCTTCTGCTTCATTTTATGATTAAGGTAAGTCTGTATTGCTTTTTAATATGTGTAACTTTAGATAACATAGTATAATATATTTTCTGGGGTTATACATACTAGGAGAGTTTCTTCTTCAGTAATACACATTTAAAGTTATATATTTTCTCTTAACATCGGATAATTCAAACTTCGGATAATTCGAACTTTTTTCCTAGAACCTTTGAGTTCGAAATAACGAGCGTCCACTGTATATATATATATATGCATGTGTGTGTGGGTGTGTGAGTGTGCGTATATGTGTGTGTGTGGTGTTTCAGAAGATTTAAATACAAAAGGGAAATTTTATTACTTTAAGGCAGTTCCCCAAAACTCATTTCTTCACTGCGTACTTAGACTATTGAATAAAAACATGAAATAAAACCATCGAAAGGAAAATTAAATATTCCATAATTATACGAAATAAAATTTGATTCAGAAGCCATACTGAATTTATGATATTTTTTCGCCCGAATAATTTTAATCAACGAAATCTTCCACTGGGGTAATGCGATCGGGGCCTCCATTTTAATATAGAGGGAAATGCCTCGGTGATTTCGGCGCTTATTTAGAAGCTTTATTTCAGAAACATTTTGATCTAAAGAGAATTTCGTGATTGAAAGAAAAAGTAGATGACATCGACGCAGGAATAAAGAAAGTATTCCCAAGTTCACTGCAAAAAAATTAATAATTTTCTTGGAAATATATTTTTTACATATCAGTAGTCTTACACTACGGTTTAAGATCAAGTAATTCTAAAGCGATCTAATACGCCTCGGTTTTAATAAAGCACATGAAAAAGTAATTAAATGTTGATTTGTAACTTCTTGAAGCTCGAAATTTTACATTTATTGAATTAGATTTTTATGAATTCATACTGGAATATCCGCTTTTTTGGAAATAGCTGTAGTAAATGTCGCAGAAAGATTGTTACAGCCTGTAAATTTATAGAACATTTCCCATGTTATTCATTGATATTATATATATATTATTTTCCTTTATAATATTTTTTACTGTAATTTATTTCCTGTTAACCATAATATCACTGATTATGCATATGAACTTCACTAAATGATTGCTTTACTTAATTATCATGAACAAAAAACCATTTAGATATGTATCCACATTTTCTTAACATCGCAAATTTTGTGCGACAGCTTTTGACTGCCCTGTAAAATATATATATATATATATATATATATATATATATATATATATATATATATATATATATATATATATATATATATATATATATATATATATATATATATATATATATATACACACACACACACATATATATATATATATATATATATATATATATAATGATAATGTTTCTTATGGATTGTACGGTGTCTAAGTATGTTCATTGATTACATCATACTTATCAGAAACAATCCATTTGTTTTTAGACACTATCGGCACAGCTGATGAAGAGATGCTGTCTAAAACTTATTTAATACTTATCTTTCATGTTTTTAGATCCTGGCTGCAAGAAGTTCTAGAGCTTATATATATATATATATATATATATATATATATATATATATATATATATATATGTCGGAATTGACTTCTACTCCCATACTATTTAATGTAAGTCCGAACCTCTTTTGAGTCATCATGCTGTCTGGGAACCGGTGGTGACGCTTATCCTCTAAACATTTCCATAAAACCGTGTTATATTGATTCCAAGCCATAAAATAGCCCAATTGATCTTTCTAAACATCTTTATTAAATTCTAATTAATTACTGAGCTCCATTAAACTAACTTAAAGAACCCCACCCAATTTACAACCGTGAGCCTAACGGCACACGTCTTTTCGTCGCTTAGTTATCCATGACTCTGAAAAAAATTCTTTGTTTCCAACCTTTTAACCAACGCTTAGTGACGCTCATTATTTAGGCGTGATGTCATATCGTACATGCTCTTTTGCTGACTGATACAATATCTTACTTAGCGCCAAGCTCAAGGCTATACGTCCTTTAAAATTCTCCCATGTGTATCTTCGAAATTGAATCAAGTCGAACCATCAGCGGTTTTTTTCACTGCAATACCTTACACCGCTGATTTGAACTCCAAGACTTTTTAATTGTTAATCCTACTTTTAATAACTAATATCCCGTTTTAAGGTCGCACGATCGCCCCCCCCCCATTTTTTATAATCCTATATATATATATATATATACACACACTACTGGCCACTGTAAATGCAACACTCTGAAGGAAACATGCAAATAACATGAAATTTACAACATGCATTAGCGGAGGTGAGATATGCAAATGATTAGAATTTCACCGCAGACGCACATCACGCGCGCCTGTGGCGCCACTTCTAAGCGCTATTTAAGGCTTGGAGATTTCGACGATTTCAAGTTCGGCAATTGTGTTTTTCTTGTGGTTTTTTCAAAAAAAACGATCAATTATGCCTCGTCGAAAACAGCGATCATCTTTTGATCAAGTATCCGAGTTCGACAGAGGAAGGATAGTGGCCTACCGAGATTGTGGATTATCTTTCAGGGAAATCGGTAGTCGTGTTGGACGAAACCAAACAACTGTAATGCGGATATGTGATCGTTGGATGCAGGAGGGTACGACGGACCGGCGTGTTCGATCGCATCCACCTCAGCGCACCACTTCACGTGATGACAGGCAAATTGTGCGCATGGCAGTGACGGATCGCTCAGTCACATCACGAACCATAGCACAGCACATGCAGTCTGTAACGCATCATCCAGTGTCTGCGCGTACCATTCGACGCCGTTTACAGCAGAGTGGTCTGTCCGCAGGACGTCCATTGCTTTGTCTACCCTTGAAGCAGAAACACAGACGTCTCCGCCGCCAATGGTGCGATGACAGAAGGATGTGGACGGCAGAATGGAATGAAATTGACTTTACTGACGAGTCACGCTTCTGTCTTCAACACCACGATGTTCGCATTCGAGTCTGGAGACACCGTGAAGAGAGGATGCTGAACAGCTGCGTTATGCACCGCCACACTGGTCCTGCACCGGGTATTATGGTATGGGGCGGTATTGGATATCACTCTCGCACACCTCTAGTACGCATTGCCGGTACTTTAAACAGCCAGCGCTACATCTCCGAGGTGTTGGAGCCAGTTGTCCTTCCTTACCTTCAGGGCTTGCCCACAGCCATATTTCAACAGGATAATGCGCGACCACACGTGGCACGCATTGTCCAACGGTTCTTCGTCAATCGCCAGATTGAATTGCTTCCCTGGCCGCCTCGCTCTCCGGATCTTTCGTCGATAGAAAACATGTGGTCCATGGTTGCTCTACGATTGACCCAGATTCCATCCCCAGCTGCCACAGCAGATCAACTTTGGCAACGTGTGGAAGCTTCTTGGTCTGCTGTACCCCAAGAACTCATCCAAAGTCTCTTTGAATCAATGCCGAGGCGTGTGGCAGCGGTGATCTCCAACAATGGCGGCTACTCTGGCTGCTGATTTTGGCCGGAACCACACTTCACAGAAGTCTATAAATTTAATCATTTGATACTTGGTCAACATGTTATCTAAAAAATAAATTTTGTTGTGATATCTCTTGTCTTTTTTGGTGTTGCAATTTGGGTGGCCAGCAGTGTATATATATATATATATATATATATATATATATATATATATATATATATATATATATATATATATATATATATATATATATGTATGTATATATGTATGTATATGTATACACACACACACATATATATATATATATATATATATGTATAAATATACATACATATATATATACATATATATATACATATATATATATATATATATATATATATATATATATATATATATATATATATATATATATATATCCATCGTTAACATAAGGTGTCCTCAGAATAGAAAAGGGGAGACTATAATGAATAATCTACGCTAAAATCCAAATTTCCTAAATAGTAATTTATAAAAAAGTAAAGGGATTTGTTTTCACAACGTCTTCCTGCAATATTCAGATGAACAACAATTTCTGTAAATAAACTATCAAAATTCTTAAACATAAACATTAGGAAAAATTTAAAAAAAATGTGCGTAAAAAACCCATTTTACATCAGCATTATAAAGAGAGAATAAAAACGTTTAAAAAAATCTTTTAATGCACCGAGGCTGTAGAAACTATGATTTTTTCTTACTTTCTAACACGTAACTTCTGTCTGAACATTCGCTTTTCCGTGGTGTTCTTTATAAATATAAATGAAAACTGATACAATATTATATTTCACTAGACACAACTTCTAATATAGTCAATAACTGTTTTAAGAAAGCTAAGCTACCCGATGAAAAGATATTTCCTAAAAAAGAAAATAAAACTTAGAGTCATTAAAAACGTGCTGAATCAATAATAGAAAACGAAAGTAGATGGTGAATGCTATGTTTTGTGACATGATGCTTAAATTTACCAGGCATTAAAAATTGCAGAGAATGTCATAGGATTAAACGTTTATTTATGTAGTTAGTAGTGTGATATTTACCATTTTTGATTCACTGACACAGTTGTATTAGGAACATTTCTCTCGGTGGTAAATCTCTGAAATTATTTATACTTAATCGAACTTCTTCGATAAATCCCATAAAAATTTATTAACGTTTCCTGTTTAGAATGTTAATGAGGTGAAAAATTATCTTGTGGATTAATCAATATCTTGATGAAAACAAAATAAATAAATTTTGGAAAGTAGAGAGTTGTTAGAGCTCCAGCCCAATAAAGTAAGGAACTAGAGGCCCCGCTGCTCGAAATCGATCCCCTTTTTATTTCCTTTTCGTAATAACAAATGACTTTTTAACCTATAGAGCGAACCTATAGAGAGTATGGCTTATTGAACTTTGACATTGAATTTTTTACATCTAGTTTGTCTATTTTACTGATTGCCATGGGCGATCAAATTGAAAATCTAATCAGCCCTCAGGTATCGAAAAGAGGCCGTAGCGTCTCAAAAACTAACCAAACCAACCATCAAGTTGTTGTTTTTGTTGTTATTGTTGTTGTTGCTGATCCACGTCACCCATCAGAGATAGATTAGGTCCATGATACCGCACACTCTCAAGAAATCACTGACCAACAATGGTGCTCCAGAAGATCTTCCTTTTCAAGTCCTAAGCACACTAGGTTATGATCAGTACTGGCTCGGCCTTTGGAACATTTGGTACAAGTTGGAAACACTTTCTTCTTGTCAATGTTCTGAGGTGGCCACTACGAAAGCGGGTTATTGTCCTTTGCTTCTGTCTGCTGCACCGGAGGGACAGAGAGCCACCGAGGAGATTACCGTGGTACCAATGGTGCACGGGGGGGGGGATGGCGAATGAAGAGCTAAGATGGTTTATAAGTGACTAGCTGAAAACCCGCACTTCGCTACGGAGTACATTCAAATTCAATACAATGGTCAATGTATGCAATTAATCACAAAAAATATATATATATATTAATAATAAATACGACGATAATAAATATATATATATTTATTATATACTTATTATTCTAGCATGAAGCCCTAGGATAAACACTAACCTTGTCCCTTAAATGCCATCCTACTGACTGCGCCAATGTCGTGAATCCTTTTTCTTATACCGGTTCACTTAGGTTCTTTCTATGGCCTAGGGACAAATGAGGTTGTGCAAAAATGAGTCGCCACTGAACAAGACGAACATAAATTTATTTTCAGATTTAACATTTAAACAGTTTTACACATAACATAACAATTGAAGAAAACTCTGCACGAGGTGGGCAAGCCTGCAATATCTTACCAGACCTCGGCTATCCTACACTCTAATCTAGTTACCGATCAATTAATTAACTGGAGGCGAGACGAGCCTGCTTTAATCTTGCCAGGCCTCCTAAAACTACTCTCAGAGATTCTCTACAGTCAATAAACTCCGGGACTTTATTTACTACAACAACGAATATACTTACAAAGTCTTCTGAACACAATCATCTTCAAAATAATGTCCTTCCGCAACTATACACTTCTGCCAGCGTTGATAAAACTTCTGGAAACAGTCCTGGAAACCGTTCCGTGAGAGCTGTCGTAAAGCGGTTGTCGCTGTTGCCATCACTTCTTCGGCATTCGCAAACCGATTGCCCTTGATGCGATCTTTCAGTTTCGGAAACAGGTAGAAACCGCAAGGAGCGAGGTCTGGGAAATACGGGTGTTGTGGCAGAACTGTGGTGCCGTGTTTAGCAAGGGCTTGTTGCACCATCAGGGATCGGTGCGCCGGGACATTGTCATGCAACAACATCCACATGTTGGATTTCCAAGCGTGTGGACGTTTACTACGGATTGCCTCCCGGAGACGACGGAGAACCTGTACATACCATTTGTTGACAATGTTACCTTGTGTTTGGCTCAGCTTGTCCTTTCTGGACCTTGCGCCAATAAACTTCAACCAACCAAACAACCACTGCTCCTACCCGTTGGATGTTCGCCTCCGTTTGTGGGGTCACTGGCCACCCACTTCGCGGATCATCTGCAACAGCGTCTCTCCCATTTTTAAACAAGCTGTACCATTTGAAAACTTTCCATCTGAACATAGCTTCGTCTCGATATACTTTTTGCAGTAACCGTAACTTTTCTGCAGTGGTTTTTCCTAATTTGTAGCAGAATTTAATGTTGGAACGTTGCTCCTAAAAGGACATTTTGCTACATCGACATTATAGGCTGACAGTCTGCAACCAAATGGTGAGCTGCGCGCCTTAGCAGTTGTGCAAAGCGTCATGTGACGTCTCACGCATACGCAGATATCCAGACTTGCAAACCACATCGTTATTTCGGTTCCCCCACACACCGGGCATGAGGGGGGAGGATAGTCCCCGAACTTATTGACTATACTGGTATAGATGAGAATTTTCTTTCAATTTCAAGCACAACACATCTCCTCCATAGGTGCGGTTTCTTCTGGTTACTTAACGTCAGGCAAAAGATTTTGTTTAGATTGAATGAGACAAATTGGCGGCAAGTCGTGTTGTTTGAAAAACTGCGATGCGCCCTTGTAAGCCTTCTCGCCGGCTTGTGTAATGACTCTTTTCAGCTTGACTTCGTTGATAGAAGTTTATTCTTAATAAAATAGTATGGTAGAATCTCGTTCTATATACAAGGTTAATTTTTTAAGTCATATCAAGCAACAAATGTGAACTTTTATTAACTAAAAATAAGTTACAAATTCATTCAAAGATAACAAATTGGATTTTTAAAAATTATAAAAGATCAGGGTGGAAGCGGTAAAAGTAAATGTATAAAAGAAGCGAGCGAGTGCATTTTTCCCATACACTTAACCTGGAAACGCCCACATCTCATTTTTCTTTTCGACTGGCTCCTCTACATGGTAATACCTTTATTTTGATACACCAACAACCTTTTATGTTCAGCCGTCCTCTCAAAATCGGTCTCAAACTATAAAACCTTATAGAAAAAATATACAGATTATTTTGGAAGTTTTTATGTTACTTTAAAGCAGTGGTTCCCAAACCGTAGAAGTCTGCGAACCATTAAGCCAGAAGTTGAACCTTGTTTGGATACCCCCCAACCGATTTAAGGGGGGGATATGGGGTATAGAATATCCCTCAGGCAAACAATGTACATTATTAATGTCAAGGGTGGCTCCAGTCCAGAGATTTGGGGGGGGGGGGGGGGAAACGTAGGCTCTTATGGTTTTACATATATATATATAAGAAATAAACATCCTCTCATTTTAAATTTAAACTCATTTAGTATTAGGTCTTTGATTATATAATTTTAGGTTAGGAAAAAAAAAGGCTGGGCCTTTTCTTTTTTTTTTTGGGGGGGGGGGGTAATTTCTCCTATTGCACCCCCCTTGGAGCCGCCATTGATTAACGTACTCACTTTTTGTTTCAACCTTATTTTCAATCTTTAGAATTAGATAGAATAAATATCAGCCTGAAATTTGAACATATTGATTCATGGGTGATTAAGTAAAACAGTTTGTTAGAACATATGTTATTTATTATTGCTATTGTACAGTGCACAGTACGACTTAACTACAAATTCTTTAATTTTAATACCCAAAAATGTATAAAAATGAATTCAACACCAGATAGTCGTCGGATATATTCGGCCCATCTAGTTCAACATAGCTTTCAAAATCCCCATTTATTTGACAACTTTCTCTATATGTGGTGCCGGACCACTCCCGAGGCACTCGCGGACCTCCGATTGGGAACCACTGCTTTAAAGCAGTGGTCCCCAACCCCCGGGCCGCTGACCGGTACCGGTCCATGGAACAAATGCTACTGGGCCGCCCAAGGGACATTAAATTATTTCCATTTTATTTACTATGGTGTATTTCTCTCGGGTTTGTGCGACTTTGTCCGGTTTGTGCTAATTTATACCTTTGTAACAGAAGTAATCTTGTAACTATTTTAAATTAGTTTATTGTTTATTAAACATTTCAATATTATGAATTAAAATTGCAGTCATAAAATTGAAAATAAATGCGCTTTCCTGAAAGAAAGAAAAAAAAAGAAACAAGTAAATAAATAAATAAATAAAACGAGTTTTTTATTGAACAATAAAGAAACGTAACGTCATTTATGCATCAAAATTATAATAACATCAATTATTAAATCAAAACAATCGAAAATATAAACAATGAACGTCCTCCCTCAGCGGGCCGTGGTAAAATTATCAAACGTTGACTGGTCCGCGGCGATAGAAAGGTTGGGAACCACTGCTTTAAAGGGTTACAAAATTTTTGGAAAATGTGGCACTCATTTTTGACAAGCAAAGGCTTCGTTCCAAACTGACAGAGGAAAAAAACTTAAGCTGAAGATGAATTAAATTTCGATGTCAAATCACACACATACACAAAAGTATAAAAACGTATATGCATGTGAGAGAAAAGAGAGTCAGGGGGTAAGAGTTGTGAAAGTGTTTGGATAAGTGTTTAGTTATTACTTTCGACAGCTCATTATTATTCCGAGGCGTTTATTTTAGGCGAAAAATTAAATTAGTTTCCTTTCTAGAGAGTATTCAAAAGTGAACTGCTTCCATTTTTTGCTCCCACACACCCGAGTGTGCACCACGCCTTTCTCGTTATCAGCTCCAAACGTGTGATTCCTGCCGCATCGAATTGTACGATCAACTTTTATTACCTGTTGCGTCGGATCTGTAACCCTCGTGCAGCTCTTGCTAAGTGGTTTTTACCCGCTTCAATGGCCTGGTAATTCACTTTGTGTGCATGCACTGAAATATGCAACGGTCGGGCATTACCCTGTCTCTTTGGTTTTA